>OZ059827.1:19396463-19996463 GCA_964057195.1 Orthosia cruda
CATGGGGGAAGAAATGTTGTGTACGAAAGTCCTTCTTTTGCAAAGGAAAATTTATTAAAATACTTTCAATTATTAAAAATAGGTATTATGTTAAGAATGTAGTACCTAATAATTACTTCTGTTGGTTGGTAATTAATTTCTAACTACATAATAAATGAATCAGTGATAGGAAATAAGTGTACCTAGATATAATCCGCGGCAATACATGCCACAATTGCGGCAGTAAGGCCCCTCTTTGAGGAGTGGCTTGAGAGGCGTCATGGCGCCCTCACCTTCCGACTGACGCAGGTCCTCACCGGACACGGCTGTTTCGGGAGGTTCCTGTTCAGGATAAGGCGGGAGGAAACGCCCGGGTTTCACCATTGTGAGGATCGCCCGGAGGACACGGTAGAACACACGGTGGAAGTCTGCCCAGCTTGGGCGGAGCAACGCCGTGTCCTCGTGGAGGCGATCGGCGGTGGCGACCTTTTGCGCCCAGGCCTGGTCCAGACCATGGTACGGAGCGAGACGGCATATGAAGCTGTCGCCAGCTTCTGCGAAGCAGAATTGCTCGCAAAAGAGGAGGCAGATCGCGTAAGGGAGACGCAACGGAGGCGCCCTCTCCCCCAAAGCCGCCGCAGGAGACGCCCTGGGCGGCGGGAGTCGCAAGCCGATTCCCGGCCACCGTAGGCGCGGGCTTGCGGACGGCGAGTAATGGGTAGCTCGCCGTCCGATAAGGACCAGGCCTGAGTCGACGGCGCGTATTGTTCCTCGCGCGCCTCAAAGAGATGTCAGCAAAATTGACGGGGTCCATTAGGGTCGATGCCTGTCTGGGTCGCGGTTAAATTTTAAAAAGTGTTACCGCGGCCCTGGCTCAAGCAAATGAAGGAACACGGGAGGGTTTTAGTCAGCAAAAGTATGACACGCATTCCCGCTTCACCCAGAGCGGGAGAAGTAATAGGATGATTTCCCACAAACTCTGCTTGGACGTCATAAGAACCTATTTGTTTTTCTTTCGATATTATTTTATCGTAAGTATGGAAATTCTTAACGGTTTATTTGTTTTTTCATATAAATGTAGGCTATGTAGTCGACGAGCTCTTGGGAGAACTAGAGAGGTGTCATATGTGCAAACACATCCTAGCTCCCAAATGGAGCTATTGTGAAGTGTGTGGGAAGGAAACGCTAAAGGCACAGCGGCTCCGACGAGCGAAGATGCTATCGTGCCATAATCCATATCTAAACATATATAGCTAAATAAAAGAAGAAAGTGTCTGACTGACTGACTCACTCACTGACCATCAACGCACAGCCCAAACGGCTGAAGCTACAATCATGAAACTTGGCACGTAGGTTCCTTTGGTGGTGTAGGTGAGCACTAAGAAAGGTACCTACCTACCAATGCAACGCATAGCCTACAAGCACCCTGCCTACTGATTTCAGGTAGGCTAGATAGTAACTGAAATTATTGCAATGCCTACTAATAAGGCGCGCTCATCCTCTTTATTTATTTTGCAGAATTATGTACCTACCACTAAACTACATGATAACAATAATTAAAGAAATGATGTAATAATAATCACTCAAATCTACTAGATAGACAGGCAGGTAACTTGAGCCCTGCCCTGATTGTCATACTTTCGGTATGGTAGCCAAGGGTCAAGATACGTGGCGGGGATTAGGTATACGTTCCATCCATTCGGCTGCATCGCGAAGTGAGAGGTGCAACAAAGGTGCAAGGGGCGAGGGGGGCACCAGTATGAGGGCAGAGCCCTGAAGCGGGCACTCGCTACAGGACCGACGTCGTTGACAGTTCTTTATTCATATTCTTTATTGTACACAAAATATACATCTATCTTATATATATAAACATATAAAAGAAGAAAGTGACTGACTGACTGACTCACTCACTGACCATCAACGCACAGCCCAAACGGCTGAAGCTACAATCATGAAACTTGGCACGTAGGTTCCTTTGGTAGTGTAGGTGAGCACTAAGAAAGGATTTTTGGAAATTCCACCCCTAAGGGCGTAAAATAGGGGATGAAAGTTTGTATGAAAATCCGTCAGTTTTAAAGCCAGGATCTTCATATTTTGGGTTTAGGCTGAAAATTTAAAAATAATTTATACCTGTCTCAGCGATTTTGAAAATCCACCCCCATGAGGGTGAAAAGGGGGATGAAGTCATGGGAATAATGCAATCGTCTAGAGACTTGAAATTTTGCACATAGATACTTTATACTTTGCAGGCATCCATTAAGAAAGGAATTTTGTGAATTCCACCACCAGGGGGGTTAAATAGGGGATGAAAGTTTGTATGAAAACCCGTCAGTTTTTAAGCCAGGATCTTCATATTTTGGGTTTAGGCTGATAATTAAAAAATAATTTTAACCTCTCTCAGCGATTTTGGAATTTCTACCCTCATGAGGGAGAAAAGGGGGATGAAGTCATGTGAATAATGAAATCGTCTAGGGACTTGACATTTTGCACATAGATACTTTATACTGTGCGGGCATCCATTTAGAAAGGATTTTTGTGAATTCCACCCTAGGGGGGTTAAATAGGGGATGAAAGTTTGTATGAAAACCCGTCAGTTTTAAAGTCAGAATCTTCATATTTTGGGTTTAGGCTGAAGATTAAAAAATAATTTACACGTGTTTCAACGATTTTGAAGATTCCACCCCAAAAGGATGAAAAGGGGGATGAAGCCATGAGAACAATAAAATCTTCTAGACACTTAAAATGTTGCACATAGTTTCTGTTTATACTTTCCAGGCATCCACTAAGAAAGGATTTTTGTGAATTCCATCCCTAATAGGGTTAAAATAGTGGATGAATTTTGTATGAAAGTCAGTCAGTTTTAAGTTAGGATCTTTGAATTTTGGGTTTGGGCTGAAGATTAAAATCTAACGCAACTTAAGGATTTTTGGGAATTCCGTCCTTGGGGAGCGGATCATGGGGGAAGAAATGTTGTGTACGAAAGTCCTTCTTTTGCAAAGGAAAATTTATTAAAATACTTTCAATTATTAAAAATAGGTATTATGTTAAGAATGTAGTACCTAATAATTACTTCTGTTGGTTGGTAATTAATTTCTAACTACATAATAAATGAATCAGTGATAGGAAATAAGTGTACCTAGATATAATCCGCGGCAATACACGCCACAATTGCGGCAGTAAGGCCCCTCTTTGAGGAGTGGCTTGAGAGGCGTCATGGCGCCCTCACCTTCCGACTGACGCAGGTCCTCACCGGACACGGCTGTTTCGGGAGGTTCCTGAACAGGATAAGGCGGGAGGAAACGCCCGGGTTTTACCATTGTGAGGATCGCCCGGAGGACACGGTAGAACACACGGTGGAAGTCTGCCCAGCTTGGGCGGAGCAACGCCGTGTCCTCGTGGAGGCGATCGGCGGTGGCGACCTTTTGCGCCCAGGCCTGGTCCAGACCATAGTACGGAGCGAGACGGCATAGGAAGCTGTCGCCAGCTTCTGCGAAGCAGAATTGCTCGCAAAAGAGGAGGCAGATCGCGTAAGGGAGACGCAACGGAGGCGCCCTCTCCCCCAAAGCCGCCGCAGGAGACGCCCTGGGCGGCGGGAGTCGCAAGCCGATTCCCGGCCACCGTAGGCGCGGGCTTGCGGACGGCGAGTAATGGGTAGCTCGCCGTCCGATAAGGACCAGGCCTGAGTCGACGGCGCGTATTGTTCCTCGCGCGCCTCAAAGAGATTTCAGCAAAATTGACGGGGTCCATTAGGGTCGATGCCTGTCTGGGTCGCGGTTCAATTTGAAAAAGTGTTACCGCGGCCCTGGCTCAAGCAAATGAAGGAACACGGGATGGTTTTAGTCAGCAAAAGTATGACACGCACTCCCGCTTCACCCAGAGCAGGAGAAGTAATAGGATGATTTCCCACAAACTCTGCTTGGACGTCTAAGAACCTATTTGTTTTTCTTTCGATATTATTTTATCGTAAGTACGGCAATTCTTAACGGTTTATTTGTTTTTTCATATAAATGTAGGCTATGTAGTCGACGATCTCTTGGGAGAACTAGAGAGGTGTCATATGTGCAAACACATCCTAGCTCCCAAATGGAGCTATTGTGAAGTGTGTGGGAAGGAAACGCTAAAGGCACAGCGGCTCCGACGAGCGAAGATGCTATCGTGCCATAATCCATATCTAAACATATATAGCTAAATAAAAGAAGAAAGTGACTGACTGACTGACTCACTCACTGACCATCAACGCACAGCCCAAACGGCTGAAGCTACAATCATGAAACTTGGCACGTAGGTTCCTTTGGTGGTGTAGGTGAGCACTAAGAAAGGTACCTACCTACCAATGCAACGCATAGCCTACAAGCACCCTGCCTACTGATTTCAGGTAGGCTAGATAGTAACTGAAATTATTGCAATGCCTACTAATAAGGCGCGCTCATCCTCTTTATTTATTTTGCAGAATTATGTACCTAGCACTACACTACATGATAACAATAATTATAGAAATAATATAATAATAATCACTCAAATCTACTAGACAGACAGGCAGGTAACTTGAGCCCTGCCCTGATTGTCATACTTTCGGTATGGTAGCCAAGGGTCAAGATACGTGGCGGGGATTAGGTATACGTTCCATCCATTCGGCTGCATCGCGAAGTGAGAGGTGCAACAAAGGTGCAAGCGGCGAGGGGGGCACCAGTATAGGGCAGAGCCCTAAAGCGGGCACTCGCTACAGGACCGACGTCGTTGACAGTTGTTTATTCATATTCTTTATTGTACACAAAATATACATTTAAAATACAAAAGGAAAACTTACTTATGTACACAGGTGAGCTTAACCCATAATTGGGTTCTCTGACAGCAAACCTCAGTGATAAAGAGAGATTTACAAAATTAGGTCAGTTAACAAAAGCGCACAACAAATATTAAAAACATTTGAAATCTTACTAACTAAATACAGTTAATTGTGTTAGTTGTATGCCAAATCTAAATATGCGTGAATACTTTGTGGTTTTGCTGGGGACAGTTTCTTTTCTTCATTGGTTTTGTAGGTTAGTTTTGTTAGTTTAGAAGGTTTTTGTTAAAATATGGTAAGAAGAAGCCTGTAGTCTACGCGTGCGAAGCCGCGGGCAAAAGCTAGTTATTTCTATAATTATTGTTATCATGTAGTGTAGTGCTAGGTACATAATTCTGCAAAATAAATAAAGAGGATGAGCGCGCCTTATTAGTAGGCATTGCAATAATTTCAGTTACTATCTAGCCTACCTGAAATCAGTAGGCAGGGTGCTTGTAGGCTATGCGTTGCATTGGTAGGTAGGTACCTTTCTTAGTGCTCACCTACACCACCAAAGGAACCTACGTGCCAAGTTTCATGATTGTAGCTTCAGCCGTTTGGGCTGTGCGTTGATGGTCAGTGAGTGAGTCAGTCAGTCAGTCACTTTCTTCTTTTATTTAGCTATATATGTTTAGATATGGATTATGGCACGATAGCATCTTCGCTCGTCGGAGCCGCTGTGCCTTTAGCGTTTCCTTCCCACACACTTCACAATAGCTCCATTTGGGAGCTAGGATGTGTTTGCACATATGACACCTCTCTAGTTCTCCCAAGAGATCGTCGACTACATAGCCTACATTTATATGAAAAAACAAATAAACCGTTAAGAATTGCCGTACTTACGATAAAATAATATCGAAAGAAAAACAAATAGGTTCTTAGACGTCCAAGCAGAGTTTGTGGGAAATCATCCTATTACTTCTCCTGCTCTGGGTGAAGCGGGAGTGCGTGTCATACTTTTGCTGACTAAAACCATCCCGTGTTCCTTCATTTGCTTGAGCCAGGGCCGCGGTAACACTTTTTCAAATTTAACCGCGACCCAGACAGGCATCGACCCTAATGGACCCCGTCAATTTTGCTGAAATCTCTTTGAGGCGCGCGAGGAACAATACGCGCCGTCGACTCAGGCCTGGTCCTTATCGGACGGCGAGCTACCCATTACTCGCCGTCCGCAAGCCCGCGCCTACGGTGGCCGGGAATCGGCTTGCGACTCCCGCCGCCCAGGGCGTCTCCTGCGGCGGCTTTGGGGGAGAGGGCGCCTCCGTTGCGTCTCCCTTACGCGATCTGCCTCCTCTTTTGCGAGCAATTCTGCTTCGCAGAAGCTGGCGACAGCTTCCTATGCCGTCTCGCTCCGTACTATGGTCTGGACCAGGCCTGGGCGCAAAAGGTCGCCACCGCCGATCGCCTCCACGAGGACACGGCGTTGCCCCGCCCAAGCTGGGCAGACTTCCACCGTGTGTTCTACCGTGTCCTCCGGGCGATCCTCACAATGGTAAAACCCGGGCGTTTCCTCCCGCCTTATCCTGTTCAGGAACCTCCCGAAACAGCCGTGTCCGGTGAGGACCTGCGTCAGTCGGAAGGTGAGGGCGCCATGACGCCTCTCAAGCCACTCCTCAAAGAGGGGCCTTACTGCCGCAATTGTGGCGTGTATTGCCGCGGATTATATCTAGGTACACTTATTTCCTATCACTGATTCATTTATTATGTAGTTAGAAATTAATTACCAACCAACAGAAGTAATTATTAGGTACTACATTCTTAACATAATACCTATTTTTAATAATTGAAAGTATTTTAATAAATTTTCCTTTGCAAAAGAAGGACTTTCGTACACAACATTTCTTCCCCCATGATCCGCTCCCCAAGGACGGAATTCCCAAAAATCCTTAAGTTGCGTTAGATTTTAATCTTCAGCCCAAACCCAAAATTCAAAGATCCTAACTTAAAACTGACTGACTTTCATACAAAATTCATCCACTATTTTAACCCTATTAGGGATGGAATTCACAAAAATCCTTTCTTAGTGGATGCCTGGAAAGTATAAACAGAAACTATGTGCAACATTTTAAGTGTCTAGAAGATTTTATTGTTCTCATGGCTTCATCCCCCTTTTCATCCTTTTGGGGTGGAATCTTCAAAATCGTTGAAACACGTGTAAATTATTTTTTAATCTTCAGCCTAAACCCAAAATATGAAGATTCTGACTTTAAAACTGACGGGTTTTCATACAAACTTTCATCCCCTATTTAACCCCCCTAGGGGTGGAATTCACAAAAATCCTTTCTAAATGGATGCCCGCACAGTATAAAGTATCTATGTGCAAAATGTCAAGTCCCTAGACGATTTCATTATTCACATGACTTCATCCCCCTTTTCTCCCTCATGAGGGTAGAAATTCCAAAATCGCTGAGACAGGTTAAAATTATTTTTTAATTATCAGCCTAAACCCAAAATATGAAGATCCTGGCTTAAAAACTGACGGGTTTTCATACAAACTTTCATCCCCTATTTAACCCCCCTGGTGGTGGAATTCACAAAATTCCTTTCTTAATGGATGCCTGCAAAGTATAAAGTATCTATGTGCAAAATTTCAAGGCTCTAGACGATTGCATTATTCCCATGACTTCATCCCCCTTTTCACCCTCATGGGGGTGGATTTTCAAAATCGCTGAGACAGGTATAAATTATTTTTAAATTTTCAGCCTAAACCCAAAATATGAAGATCCTGGCTTTAAAACTGACGGATTTTCATACAAACTTTCATCCCCTATTTTACGCCCTTAGGGGTGGAATTTCCAAAAATCCTTTCTTAGTGCTCACCTACACTACCAAAGGAACCTACGTGCCAAGTTTCATGATTGTAGCTTCAGCCGTTTGGGCTGTGCGTTGATGGTCAGTGAGTGAGTCAGTCAGTCAGTCACTTTCTTCTTTTATATGTTTATATATATAAGATAGATGTATATTTTGTGTACAATAAAGAATATGAATAAAGAACTGTCAACGACGTCGGTCCTGTAGCGAGTGCCCGCTTCAGGGCTCTGCCCTCATACTGGTGCCCCCCTCGCCCCTTGCACCTTTGTTGCACCTCTCACTTCGCGATGCAGCCGAATGGATGGAACGTATACCTAATCCCCGCCACGTATCTTGACCCTTGGCTACCATACCGAAAGTATGACAATCAGGGCAGGGCTCAAGTTACCTGCCTGTCTATCTAGTAGATTTGAGTGATTATTATTACATCATTTCTTTAATTATTGTTATCATGTAGTTTAGTGGTAGGTACATAATTCTGCAAAATAAATAAAGAGGATGAGCGCGCCTTATTAGTAGGCATTGCAATAATTTCAGTTACTATCTAGCCTACCTGAAATCAGTAGGCAGGGTGCTTGTAGGCTATGCGTTGCATTGGTAGGTAGGTACCTTTCTTAGTGCTCACCTACACCACCAAAGGAACCTACGTGCCAAGTTTCATGATTGTAGCTTCAGCCGTTTGGGCTGTGCGTTGATGGTCAGTGAGTGAGTCAGTCAGTCAGACACTTTCTTCTTTTATTTAGCTATATATGTTTAGATATGGATTATGGCACGATAGCATCTTCGCTCGTCGGAGCCGCTGTGCCTTTAGCGTTTCCTTCCCACACACTTCACAATAGCTCCATTTGGGAGCTAGGATGTGTTTGCACATATGACACCTCTCTAGTTCTCCCAAGAGCTCGTCGACTACATAGCCTACATTTATATGAAAAAACAAATAAACCGTTAAGAATTTCCGTACTTACGATAAAATAATATCGAAAGAAAAACAAATAGGTTCTTATGACGTCCAAGCAGAGTTTGTGGGAAATCATCCTATTACTTCTCCCGCTCTGGGTGAAGCGGGAATGCGTGTCATACTTTTGCTGACTAAAACCCTCCCGTGTTCCTTCATTTGCTTGAGCCAGGGCCGCGGTAACACTTTTTAAAATTTAACCGCGACCCAGACAGGCATCGACCCTAATGGACCCCGTCAATTTTGCTGACATCTCTTTGAGGCGCGCGAGGAACAATACGCGCCGTCGACTCAGGCCTGGTCCTTATCGGACGGCGAGCTACCCATTACTCGCCGTCCGCAAGCCCGCGCCTACGGTGGCCGGGAATCGGCTTGCGACTCCCGCCGCCCAGGGCGTCTCCTGCGGCGGCTTTGGGGGAGAGGGCGCCTCCGTTGCGTCTCCCTTACGCGATCTGCCTCCTCTTTTGCGAGCAATTCTGCTTCGCAGAAGCTGGCGACAGCTTCATATGCCGTCTCGCTCCGTACCATGGTCTGGACCAGGCCTGGGCGCAAAAGGTCGCCACCGCCGATCGCCTCCACGAGGACACGGCGTTGCTCCGCCCAAGCTGGGCAGACTTCCACCGTGTGTTCTACCGTGTCCTCCGGGCGATCCTCACAATGGTGAAACCCGGGCGTTTCCTCCCGCCTTATCCTGAACAGGAACCTCCCGAAACAGCCGTGTCCGGTGAGGACCTGCGTCAGTCGGAAGGTGAGGGCGCCATGACGCCTCTCAAGCCACTCCTCAAAGAGGGGCCTTACTGCCGCAATTGTGGCGTGTATTGCCGCGGATTATATCTAGGTACACTTATTTCCTATCACTGATTCATTTATTATGTAGTTAGAAATTAATTACCAACCAACAGAAGTAATTATTAGGTACTACATTCTTAACATAATACCTATTTTTAATAATTGAAAGTATTTTAATAAATTTTCCTTTGCAAAAGAAGGACTTTCGTACACAACATTTCTTCCCCCATGATCCGCTCCCCAAGGACGGAATTCCCAAAAATCCTTAAGTTGCGTTAGATTTTAATCTTCAGCCCAAACCCAAAATTCAAAGATCCTAACTTAAAACTGACTGACTTTCATACAAAATTCATCCACTATTTTAACCCTATTAGGGATGGAATTCACAAAAATCCTTTCTTAGTGGATGCCTGGAAAGTATAAACAGAAACTATGTGCAACATTTTAAGTGTCTAGAAGATTTTATTGTTCTCATGGCTTCATCCCCCTTTTCATCCTTTTGGGGTGGAATCTTCAAAATCGTTGAAACACGTGTAAATTATTTTTTAATCTTCAGCCTAAACCCAAAATATGAAGATTCTGACTTTAAAACTGACGGGTTTTCATACAAACTTTCATCCCCTATTTAACCCCCCTAGGGTGGAATTCACAAAAATCCTTTCTAAATGGATGCCCGCACAGTATAAAGTATCTATGTGCAAAATGTCAAGTCCCTAGACGATTTCATTATTCACATGACTTCATCCCCCTTTTCTCCCTCATGAGGGTAGAAATTCCAAAATCGCTGAGACAGGTTAAAATTATTTTTTAATTATCAGCCTAAACCCAAAATATGAAGATCCTGGCTTAAAAACTGACGGGTTTTCATACAAACTTTCATCCCCTATTTAACCCCCCTGGTGGTGGAATTCACAAAATTCCTTTCTTAATGGATGCCTGCAAAGTATAAAGTATCTATGTGCAAAATTTCAAGTCTCTAGACGATTGCATTATTCCCATGACTTCATCCCCCTTTTCACCCTCATGGGGGTGGATTTTCAAAATCGCTGAGACAGGTATAAATTATTTTTAAATTTTCAGCCTAAACCCAAAATATGAAGATCCTGGCTTTAAAACTGACGGATTTTCATACAAACTTTTATCCCCTATTTTACGCCCTTAGGGGTGGAATTTCCAAAAATCCTTTCTTAGTGCTCACCTACACTACCAAAGGAACCTACGTGCCAAGTTTCATGATTGTAGCTTCAGCCGTTTGGGCTGTGCGTTGATGGTCAGTGAGTGAGTCAGTCAGTCAGTCACTTTCTTCTTTTATATGTTTATATATATAAGATAGATGTATATTTTGTGTACAATAAAGAATATGAATAAAGAACTGTCAACGACGTCGGTCCTGTAGCGAGTGCCCGCTTCAGGGCTCTGCCCTCATACTGGTGCCCCCCTCGCCCCTTGCACCTTTGTTGCACCTCTCACTTCGCGATGCAGCCGAATGGATGGAACGTATACCTAATCCCCGCCACGTATCTTGACCCTTGGCTACCATACCGAAAGTATGACAATCAGGGCAGGGCTCAAGTTACCTGCCTGTCTATCTAGTAGATTTGAGTGATTATTATTACATCATTTCTTTAATTATTGTTATCATGTAGTTTAGTGGTAGGTACATAATTCTGCAAAATAAATAAAGAGGATGAGCGCGCCTTATTAGTAGGCATTGCAATAATTTCAGTTACTATCTAGCCTACCTGAAATCAGTAGGCAGGGTGCTTGTAGGCTATGCGTTGCATTGGTAGGTAGGTACCTTTCTTAGTGCTCACCTACACCACCAAAGGAACCTACGTGCCAAGTTTCATGATTGTAGCTTCAGCCGTTTGGGCTGTGCGTTGATGGTCAGTGAGTGAGTCAGTCAGTCAGACACTTTCTTCTTTTATTTAGCTATATATGTTTAGATATGGATTATGGCACGATAGCATCTTCGCTCGTCGGAGCCGCTGTGCCTTTAGCGTTTCCTTCCCACACACTTCACAATAGCTCCATTTGGGAGCTAGGATGTGTTTGCACATATGACACCTCTCTAGTTCTCCCAAGAGCTCGTCGACTACATAGCCTACATTTATATGAAAAAACAAATAAACCGTTAAGAATTTCCGTACTTACGATAAAATAATATCGAAAGAAAAACAAATAGGTTCTTATGACGTCCAAGCAGAGTTTGTGGGAAATCATCCTATTACTTCTCCCGCTCTGGGTGAAGCGGGAATGCGTGTCATACTTTTGCTGACTAAAACCCTCCCGTGTTCCTTCATTTGCTTGAGCCAGGGCCGCGGTAACACTTTTTAAAATTTAACCGCGACCCAGACAGGCATCGACCCTAATGGACCCCGTCAATTTTGCTGACATCTCTTTGAGGCGCGCGAGGAACAATACGCGCCGTCGACTCAGGCCTGGTCCTTATCGGACGGCGAGCTACCCATTACTCGCCGTCCGCAAGCCCGCGCCTACGGTGGCCGGGAATCGGCTTGCGACTCCCGCCGCCCAGGGCGTCTCCTGCGGCGGCTTTGGGGGAGAGGGCGCCTCCGTTGCGTCTCCCTTACGCGATCTGCCTCCTCTTTTGCGAGCAATTCTGCTTCGCAGAAGCTGGCGACAGCTTCATATGCCGTCTCGCTCCGTACCATGGTCTGGACCAGGCCTGGGCGCAAAAGGTCGCCACCGCCGATCGCCTCCACGAGGACACGGCGTTGCTCCGCCCAAGCTGGGCAGACTTCCACCGTGTGTTCTACCGTGTCCTCCGGGCGATCCTCACAATGGTGAAACCCGGGCGTTTCCTCCCGCCTTATCCTGAACAGGAACCTCCCGAAACAGCCGTGTCCGGTGAGGACCTGCGTCAGTCGGAAGGTGAGGGCGCCATGACGCCTCTCAAGCCACTCCTCAAAGAGGGGCCTTACTGCCGCAATTGTGGCGTGTATTGCCGCGGATTATATCTAGGTACACTTATTTCCTATCACTGATTCATTTATTATGTAGTTAGAAATTAATTACCAACCAACAGAAGTAATTATTAGGTACTACATTCTTAACATAATACCTATTTTTAATAATTGAAAGTATTTTAATAAATTTTCCTTTGCAAAAGAAGGACTTTCGTACACAACATTTCATCCCCCATGATCCGCTCCCCAAGGACGGAATTCCCAAAAATCCTAAGTTGCATTAGATTTTAATCTTCAGCCCAAACCCAAAATTCAAAGATCCTAACTTAAAACTGACTGACTTTCATACAAAATTCATCCACTATTTTAACCCTATTAGGGATGGAATTCACAAAAATCCTTTCTTAGTGGATGCCTGGAAAGTATAAACAGAAACTATGTGCAACATTTTAAGTCTCTAGAAGATTTTATTATTCTCATGGCTTCATCCCCCTTTTCATCCTTTTGGGGTGGAATCTTCAAAATCGTTGAAACACGTGTAAATTATTTTTTAATCTTCAGCCTAAACCCAAAATATGAAGATTCTGACTTTAAAACTGACGGGTTTTCATACAAACTTTCATCCCCTATTTAACCCCCCTAGGGGTGGAATTCACAAAAATCCTTTCTTAGTGCTAACCTACACTACCAAAGGAACCTACGTGCCAAGTTTCATGATTGTAGCTTCAGCCGTTTGGGCTGTGCGTTGATGGTCAGTGAGTGAGTCAGTCAGTCAGTCACTTTCTTCTTTTATATGTTTAGATTAGCTGTTGCCTGCGACTTATCCGCGTCAAACTCGTAAATTTTGTTTTTAATTTGCCGGGCTAAAAAGTAGCATAATATCCTCCTTATAACATCAGCTATCTACCAGTGTAAGTCCCTGCAAAATTGGTCCAGCCGTGTCGGCGATTACCGACAGATAGACAGACAAAAACCTTAAAAATTGCGTATTTCTTATTAGTACCGTTTATAATTTCACACCATCATCATCAGCCTATTTAATTTGTCTTAATGAATATCATCTATACATACAAGTGTATGTATGTATAGATGATATTCATTACGACAAATTATTGCGAAAACGTTCATAACAACGATGTCCAATCTTGACGCAGAATGATTCCTCTCTATACAGTTCTCATCTTCCAACATACATACCTACAAATAGTTCTAGTTTCCCACATACCAAGTCCGTTCTAATTCTAGGTATAACATATGACCACCAAATTTGTTTCAATACCTTTTCTCGTTCCCCAGGCTCAGATTAATGTGGTCCATTCGTTTGGTTCTGTCACCGGTCACTGTTAATAATGCCCACGTTTATATACCTAGTGATATAGTGGAGGAGTGCTCTTATTGAACTTCTATCTTATGTTTTCCATTTATTTTGGGTGCAATAAATATTGGGAGAGGGTGTTTATTTATGTAGTTATTGTATCACTATTAATGTTTGTTTTAACCGACTTCAAAAATGAGGTGGTTATCAGTTCGACTATATTTTATGTATGTCACCTCAAAACTTTTTACTAGGTGAACCGATTTTAATGATTCTTTTTTATTTAAAAGCTGGTGCTGCTCATGTGGTCCAAGTGGAAAATCTAAAAAAGGTACGTTTTTACCATCGGTTTAGTGGAACTAGTGGCCAGAACAGTTGCTCAACTTGTTTCAAGTGCAAGTTCGGTCATGTATTGAGTAGGTACTGCTCTCATCTCTGGGACGGATCTGCCTAATACCAGCTTGATACACTTGAGTCGATCTAAAAACGGGCCAAGAGGCTCATCGGCAATAAGATACTAGTATAGTCTAGGCTCCAGAGCCTTGAAAATTACGTACCGTAAATATCGGGTTTAGTACACCAACACTTAAGTTTATTCTTGCAGGGTTTTATTTGAGTTTATAGCTTTACTTAACTAAAAATACGTTAGTGTCCATTAGGTAAACCTGCCTAGGCTCCTTGTGTATTTCTAGGTAATGGTACATTACCTGGACGAGGTTAGCACAGGAGAGTGGAGATCGGGACAAGATAAGTGCGGCCTATGCCTTACAGAGGGCGAAATCGGGCTGTTGATGATAATGACTACATGATCATTACTGTCTATAGATTATAATAGGTGGTCAAATAACTTATCCGAACTTGAGGAGCTCGTGGCTAAATAATAACAGCCACACGGGTCGATCATTAAAGTTAAGCAACGCTTGACGAGGTCGGTCCATGGATGGATGACCATTGCAACATACCGAGTTTCCTCCGTGCCTCGGAAAGCATGCTAAGCCGTTGGTCCCGGCTGTCATTTGAAGATCTTTGACAGGCGTTACGAGTAGTCAGAAGCTTGAGATCTGACACCAGTTTGCCAAGGGGTACCGTGTTACCCAGTTACAGGGTTGTGGAGGTCAGATAGGCAGTCGCTCCATGTAAAACACTGGTACTCAGCTGAATCCGGTTAGACTGGAAGCCAACCCCAACACAGTTGGGAAAAAAGCTATGCAGATTGAAATAACTTTTCCGAATTTTGTAACACACTTTGTGTCGCACTCCGAAAGATTTAAAAATATATTCGTAATCCATTTCTTCAGCTGTTTAAAATAATCATCTATGTCAAGAACAACTTGAATGTTGTTGAATTGTCAAAATTGCCACAGATTTTGAGTTACGCAAGATCTCTGTATCTCATAGGTACATAATATATTTACACAACATTTCAATTAATATCCAATCTGTTAAAATAAAAATCATATTTAATGCCGTGAAATAATTGAGTAATTGAATTACCAATCCAGCTATAAATAACTTATATGATCCGTTTAAATAATGTTCTGAATGTATTTAATGGCCCGTAAATAATTGATCGAATCGGTGAATAATTTCAGGAATACGATGGCTTAATTGATCGATTATATACTTGAATAAAGACGGAAACACACTTACTTATATTTATATTGTTTTTATCTTTTTATTGTTGTTTAGTTTTAAGTTTTGTTTTTATTTTGTGTGCTATCATTATAGCCTGCTATCAATTGTGACAAATAATTATGTAATTGTTTCCTTTCTTACCTACGTGTCGTGGCGTGGCGTGGCGCAAGATCCACCAATCAAACGACTCTGTGCCAGCCTGCGTCATAAAACAACGAGTTTTGTAGCGAATCAACTGCGTCATAAGGCGCCAAACCACGCTACTTCACGTAAGTGTGTTTCCTTCTTTACTTTTAAACCTATATTGAAATTTGTTTAATACGTAATATTTTGTAGCCTGGTTCTAAACTACATTATTGTGAGTTATTGAAGGGTTCCGTACCATTATCACAAAAAACGGCAAAAAATATCACATTTGTTCTATGGGATCCCCACTTAAATATTTATTTTATTGTTTTAGTATTTGTTATAATAGCAGCAACAAAAATACATCATCTCTGAAAATTTCAACTGTTTAGCTATCACGGTTCCTGAGATACACAGCCTGGTGACAGACATACAGACAGACGGACAGTGGAGTCTTAGTAATAGGGTCCCGTTTTTACTCGTTGGGTAAGGAACACTAAAAATATAACAAGTACAGGCTCGTTGTTCTAGTACTCACGATCGCTACTGCTGACTATGAAGATATATTATGCTCGATTCCCTAGTCGAGCAGTGATATTGGGCTTTTCCACCTGAAATTTCTTACTAGCAGTCCGATGCCTGGATCTGTGCCTGGATTGAAACGTAACTGGTGAAATGTGGATCAGCTCCCACCACCCATACGCACTAAACGTTTTGGAAATACTTTCATTATGCGAACAGCTAAGGAGTGGAATTCCCTGCTGGATTTTGTTTCCCGATAACTACAACCTCGGGGTCTTTAAGTCAAAAGAGAATAGTTTACTTCTAGGCAAGCGTGCTATACCGTCGAGTACATCATCGCTTACCATATGGACATGAAGTGGGGTTGTCATTAATGTGACAATAACATTGTTAAAATACTATATTATAATAGATAAACAGATAATAGTACATTATTGCAAAGGCCGGGAAATAGGCAATTGCAGGTCGAGTATGTTATTGACTTCACTAATACGAGACAGGCAATTGCCATTTCCGCCGAGACATACATAGTGCTTTTCTCAAAAGAATCCAGGGATATAAAACATATTTTTTATATTAAACATTTAATTTATTAAAAGTTACAACAACAATTCTGGAGCGTTGTAATGTTCCAAATTCCAATGACGCACCTGCAACGGATTTGATTTTTTTTGTCCGTAAATTCGATACCTCGCGTATTCTTTTTCGAAAATAATTGCAATATTTACATGCATCTTTGAGAAAATACATTCATTACATTAGTTATTTTTCTTGTTTTTGGGAAGAAACCTTCAAGAGGCTCCTGGGTTTTGGAGATAAGACCGGGGAGTCTACAACTCTGTCAACCCTTCGAGGAATATCGGTGAGAACTTATCTTACGTAACAACAACAATATTGTAACAGCTGCAATTTAAACTTAATTAAGATTAACACCCAAACTTTAATCCTTTACTAGTTATAGAAACAATTGGCAAACGATTATCATAAGCAAACTTTTGGTGACATTACAAAGTCCGTGAAATTAATTGGAGTTAAGTCAATAAATAATACTGTAATTCCAATGTTATTTTGTTATTAAACATTGCTAATAAACAAAAGTTTATTAATTCTTAAAAATTACTCAATTAAAGTCATATTTAGTTTTAACTAAGCTGTCTTATTTATTGGGTAAGTTTAAATTAAATTGACAAATAAATTAAAACATTTAAACGACATTCAATTGGAATCATCTAACGATGATACATCCATTTAAAGTTAAAAGATTTATATATAAATATTTTCCAGAATTATCCTCAGCTACGGTTGGTCATTGGGTCATTCTTCGTCCCATTGATATACCTTCTTATATACCGTTAAATTATTAAAAAATCCCAGACAATAAACCGACTTCCAAAGCAAAACACTAATAAGTGCAAAAATAACTTATGTTTCAGAAGAATAATATGAAGAATGATAAAACAAGAGGTAACAAAGACATCGACTTCCGTAACGAAAGTTATTTCTGCACTTATTAGTGTTGTGCTTTGGAAGTTGGTTTATTTTTTTGCGTTTTAGTATTTTTTTTTTCTTTACCAATCGATACTGTTTCATGTGCCGGCTCGACCCTCCACGGAATATAAGGGACCAAAATTTAACGGTGTATTACTCTCATTAGGTTTCTTTCTCGAGGCTTTCCTCACGTGGTATATTACCGTTATTAGGAACCATGTTTTAGTTTTCGGTATTAGCCTGTAAGATTCAGCGATAGTGTAACCTATCTTTAGGTAAAAAAAATTGGTAATGGGATAAGTACATCAAGAGAAAAACAAACGGTTTTAAAAAATCAAACGACGTAATCTTTTTGTTGTTTTTTAGGGTTCCGTACCCAAAGGGTAAAAATGGGACCCCATTACTAAGACTCCGCGGTCCGTCTGTCACCAGGCTGTATCTCATGAACCGTGATAGCTAGACTGTTGAAATTTTCACAAATGATGTATTTCTGTTGCCGCTATAACAACAAATACTAAAAACAGAATAAAATAAGTATTTTAGTGGGGCTCCCATACAACAAACGTGATTTCTTTGCCGTTTTTACGATAATGGTACGGAACCTGTCGTGTGCGAGTCCGACTCGCACTTGGCCGGTTTTATTATATGTATTGTTTCTTTTTAATTTAATCTCTAGTGAAACTTAGAGCTCAAATCATTTAAACATATGTGACTAAGTAAACGACATCAAAACGATACACTCGTCCGTGCCCTAGCATCACAATTAGAAGCCAATTAAAAAAAAAATACAATTACAATACTACAGACAAACAAACGCTTAGAATCGTATTATGTAATATTTATACAGTGTAATTTGTTACCACGTAATTAATTTTATACAACAGTCTATATTAGCTAAAGGTTGGGAGCTATTAACTTTTGTAATGGGGATGAAAGATAATTAATAAATTTTGTCTATACTAATAATAAAATATTATAAAGAGGAAAGACTTGTATTTTTGTAAGTAACGAATAAACTAAAAAACTACTGAACTGATTTCAAAAATTATTTCACCGTTGGGAAGCTACACTATCCCCGGGTGACATAAACTACTTTTGATGCCTGTATTCCTACGGGAACGGGAACTACGCGGGTAAAACCGCGAGGCGTCCGCTAGTTTATAATAAACTAGCTTTTGTACAAAAAAAAATTTTTTGTGGTATAAAGAGTAGCCACTCAGCGAAAGTTCTAGAAAACTAGAATATATTTCCATCAGTGAAGGAAGTTTTCGTTATCAGATCAGAACAGGTAGAATCTAACCTGATGGCAGCTCGGAAAACTTAGTGAGCCGCAGCACTGAAGCAAATTCATGTGACAGTGGAGGCATGGCATACATTAACGTGGTGGAAGTGAGGTTTGGGATATAGCGAACTTTACAGTAAGTGATCAGGTTTAATCGACCTATACCTATTTTGAGAAATTACCTTTTACACAGAGGCGACTCTACCTCTTTATAATAATAGTTTAGATAAAATGGTGGTATAGTGTAGCTCAAATAAAAAATATGCAAACAAAGACCACAATGCTTTGGGGTCTGTTTAAATCATTCACATATAGTCATTTAACATAGAAATAACACGAAGGAAAGTTACGTAGGGATATCAATAAATTCTAAGAAACTACATATTGTTTCGAACTACGAATTTTGCGTTCAGTTATTTTGTATAGGGTCAGTGCATGCCATAGTAAAAACGACCATAACACCTCCATACTAATATTACAAAAGCCAAAAAATAAATCTATATGATCTGTTACATTTTCACGCCTTAAGGTAGGCAACCTAGCCAACGGTACGAACTATTTTGTGCGCGGGATTAAAATGCATGCTATCTCATCCGACAACGCGTGCGAAAGAGATAGATGCTGTGATGAGCAGTAAGATACTAGATACTGATGAGACAAATAGATTTTTTTTTTTTTTTTAACGTACATCGTCAAACAGTAGAGTAATCGCCAGATTACGTTTGTATGGAATAATGATCTACTAGTGCAACCTTAACGGCTAAAGGGATTTCGGTAAACCTTAGCACAATAGTAGACCACGGCTTAGACCGGTAGTACCTCAAAAGACAAACATTCTTTATTTCAACTAGGCCATTAAGCGGCACTTTTGAACGTCAAAAATATAAATTTAAAGTTAATAATAATTGATTCTACTGTCCAATTGGAAGATTGCTTGTTATGGAAAAGAAACGTATAGACTATAAAAAAAAGAAACTCCATA
This sequence comes from Orthosia cruda, assembly GCA_964057195.1. Lineage (NCBI taxonomy): Eukaryota > Metazoa > Arthropoda > Insecta > Lepidoptera > Noctuidae > Orthosia > Orthosia cruda. The sequence goes on from OZ059827.1 coordinate 19,416,100, forward strand.
CTAACTCTTTGAAAAAAAAGTGTTTGACAACAATTATTTACATACAAAAATTTATATACGTGAGGCAGATGCACCCAGCACTAGTATGCTACGTAAAGGTATGAAGTATTACAAGCACTAACAGGTAAATTCCTTCACTTGACAAATAGAAACATGGTACTCACATACTTACAAATATTGCAAACATAGCATCAACAACAACAGAACGTGCCCGTGGAATGAAATTTTTGACTATCACGTGAACTAAGCTGCTGGCAATAGCTGGTACTAACAACATAAATAACTTCCACACTCGCGAAGAATTAGAACTGAAAAAGGTATAAAAAAATATTTGAAAACATAGAAATTTCAACAAGAATAAAGTTCACAAAACAATTACACTTAAAAGCTTGCAGTCGTCCATTGCACGGAACAACCAATATATATCGTGATACTACTAACATTTTTCGTGCAACAGCCGACGTTATTGCCAGTGCCAGTAACCCGTTATTGGCAAAGCTGATTTTAACCGCAGCATGCAACAAGACTACCGAACTTTACCGAGGCGATCCGAAGTACAATCACGCGGTTAGTATGAAACTAATAAACTGGGGTAGACAAGTGTGAGGGTTACGCACTACACGTCCGTGTCCGTGTCAAGTCAAATATAATTATTACAACTAGGCCAATTATAAGCGGCACTTTTGAAGGTGAAACAATTAAAAAATAAAATTTAAATAAAGTTATAAATATGTATTCTACCGTGAATTCGGAAAAGTAGCTTGTTATGGAGAAGAATACACAAGAAACTCCCGTGATCCGTTATTTGAGATCCAAGTTCAAAATGATCAGAACTATGACTGTATTTGGAAGTAGTGCGTAAGCTTCCCTACAAGAAGAACTACGGCTACTTCGGCACCGAAATTTCACGGACGAGGATCGGATGTAGTGCGTAACCGCCCTACTGAGGCGGCATCAGGGCGGTTATGCACTACTTCCGATCCGTGTAAATCAGTGCAAAAATGTACACGACATATGATCCCAATTTTTACTATAAAATATCGCGATTCTCTGTTCCTATTGATGTTTCCCAATATATTAAAGCCTCAAATTCTGGTTATGACATTCTCTGTAGCCATTCCCAAGGAACTCATCTATAAGTGCTACCACAAAACGCTGATCCTGAACCTTAAGATACTAGATCTTTTTACGGACGCATACCGATTTGTATTACGCTACCATCTAAACTCGATGTAATTTCGGCCTCATATTATTTTGCAAGTAATTTTAAAAGCACGCTCGTATGTCGTTTTATTCACTCCTCTAATAAAAAGGTAAAATTGTATAAAAGCTTTAGAAAACACATATTTTCCAATATAAAACCGACTTTTAAAGTAAAATTTCTTGCGAAAATAAATCTGAGAAATGCTTTCGAGGTTTCATTTTGGAAGTAAGATAGCAGTTAAAGAGGCAGTTATAAATAGCGGTTTTGATAAGTTAAAAATTATAAATGGCACGTTTAATAACTAGTTCAGTTGTTAAAACTAAGCAGTAAAGTAAACAAAAATGAGTAATAAAAAATAATGAAATGGATCAGTGAATATATAATTGAGCAGGAAAATAATTTAATGGGCGGTAAAAATTATTGAAAGAGCGGTTACGTGTGGGCAGTAATAAATCAGAATTTTTCGGTAAGAAATATCATTCTAAACAATTCTATAAATAGTGAGGTGGTAAAGTAGTTTTCGAGATATAGCGGTGTGACGGACGGACAGACGGACGAAGGCGCACCATAAGGGTTCCTTTTTACCTTTTTGGTACGGAACCCTAAAAACAGTACTTAAATAGTAATGACAAATTAAATTACTTTTGCTTCGAGGCAAAATTAATCGACGGAGCCCCGCTGTGCGGGGCTCCTATTTCTGTATGCAGGGTCTAAAGTAACTGAGGAGCTGAGTTCTCTCGCTTTGCTCGCTCACTTCAGCTTCCGTCATCACGTTCGAACCTAACCTGTCCGTGTCGGGGTGCCCTAAGCTGGGCACTGCTGGCAGGGGTGACTGATTCACTGACCATAATGCACACGCACGCTTATTACGAAAACAAATGCAAGAATTCAAAACACGAGCTCACGCGAAACGATTACCAACCCTGTGATTGGTCGATTCCGCCACCCGAGCTAATAAGCTCCGCCCAACTAACAAACATTTACCTCTTTTCAATGAATTTGAGTTCGGGTGTCACCGCTCGCTTATTATCTGCGAACTATTTATCGAACCGCTCATTCCATCATTTTTACCGCTCATTCAGTTATTGGACTGCTCAATTATTTTAAGAATTGACATTGTATGATAAAATAAACGACAAATTGTTTTTTTTATTACTGTCCATGTTTTACTGTCGCAATAATTAATCAACCGCCATTAAATTAAATAACTGATCAATATGTTTTCAACTGATCATAATAACATCTCGAATATTTAAATAACAGCTCAAAAAAATAGTTCCCATTATTTGTGTGGGATAGGGATCTTTAAGCTAGTATTGTATTATCTGTAATACTTAATATGAATACCCACGCAATTTTCGGCTGTTACAGGCATAATAAAAATGATCACAGGCCGTCAATTTCCATGAGTTGATGTCGACACTCACTGACCCATTTATTTGTATGAACAGTTTTGACTACGCCTTCTCTAACAGTGGCTGTCGAGCTGTTCCGTGTTATGTGGCAATACAAGAGTCAGAAAACAGTCCATTGCCCTGACTAGGCAAATAGCTGAATAGTTTTATGTGCCTGTAATTACCCCTTTTAAACAGGAAAAGCCACACTGGAGGAGGCTAAAGTACTCGTTGGTATGTAAGGTAGCAATACTTCTTCATAAAGTGCTACTGGATGACTTTTAATTTATTCACTGGCTATCTTTCGGTGGTTAAAGTACTCATTAATGTGAACAACCTTAACTATGGCAACAACATAATTTCATATTCATAAGTAATTATACCCTCTGAAAGTTTTCCTGAAAATTAAATTCCCCTTGTGTACCTGCATACATACTTACTGTACGTGCAGGGTTCATGTAGTTTATGGCAAACTAGCTGAATCTGAACCTGTACCTGCGTGATCGAATCGAAAATGTAGAGATCCGCAAGAGAACCAGAGCGTTACCGACAAAGCCCGAAGAAATGCCAAACTTGAGTGGCAGTGGGCAGGGCTCATTGCTCGCAGAACGGATGGCCGATGGGGCAGAAAGGTTCTGGAGTGGCGACCGCAAACCGGAAGACAAGCCCGTTGGAAAGCCTCCCACCAGGTGGGATCCACTGGTTGCGAGAGACACGGGACCGGTCAATTCGACACTTGCGGGAGGCCTATGTCCAGCAGTGGACGTCTTTCGGCTGATATGATGATGTTGATATAGATTTCTGTCTTGCAAAACCACATAACTAAATTGACCCTGTAAACAACAGCAAAAATATTCGATACGAATTAGTCTACTGCAAAAATAAATAAAAACAAAACAACAACAATGACAAACGGGTACACGGTTACAGAAGTTTTTTAATCTCTTTGCTGTGGCTTCCGTGCGACAATTGTTGCGAATGTTCTCGACAAAAGTCCGCTTAAAATTTTCTCACAATCGACACTGATTACCTGCAGTTTTTTTCCTTTTTTGTTAGATTGTATTTATGTAGTACTATAGGGCTATTTTTTAACCTATTTATATTATGCTAATCATACTGTGATCTTCTCGTTGGGTGGATCATCTAAAAATTCTCGTCTAGTACAGTCGGTAATAGCTGTTATCTGACCCACCCTGCCGTTAGCTCACCCACAAAAATTAGACGATTTTGAACCTTCTGCAATTAGCAGTAGATAAGTGTTATTCGATACGTACGAGCTGATTTGCTGAGCTGCTGCTGCATTGTGCTGCAAGAGCGGTGTCACAATTTTGGTTTACGAAAAACTACTTATATTGAAGCCATCTTATGTCTTAGAGAGCATAATTATTAAGCTATCTACCACGATGCCAAATTTCTATAATAGTCGTTATAGTTAGACACTGTGGTTAGAAGCCCAAAAATCTCATCCTTAATTAAAAGCTACCAACACACCGCGTCGCCTGAGCTTGGTTCGTTTTTTAATTCAGCTTCGTTTTGGACTGACTTTTCAAAAAGGAGGAGGTTCTTTGGCTATAATATGTGTGTTTTTATTTTGTTGTATTTTCTCTTTTATATTACTCTGTCAATGATGGACCTGATACTGGTATTCAGTTGCATCCAGTTAAAGTGAAAACCGACTTGAAAAAGAGACAATCACTGTCTTTTGATGGCTCTATTATCTCTTTCACCCGATTTCTGAATTAAGTCAAGTTGCATGTTTGTCTAGGTTTACTTTACCTTAAAATCCTATCAAACTTGGTCATAAAAGTAAGATTTGACAAATTCTTAATTCCAAACTCCACTCCACTCCAAATACTTCATTCCGAAACTGGCCCTCTATCATAGTTTTCTTCTTTTAATAGTGCATTTTTTTAATGAGATATATTTACTAATAAGGGTCAAACTTAACAACTCCTATCGGTCACTAGAATGGCATAAATATTCGCCCCTCCCACGACTTCCCACATGATAGTGCCAATTAGATCGAGTTTGCAGTATCTTAGTGGTAATTATTCACACCATATACTACACTTCAGGGCGGCATGTTACATGGGTGGACATAAATCAACAGCTTGTTGTGACAAACTGATGTTAGGATGCGTCTAGTAGTTATGTTGTTTGTGTTTGGGGTTTAATTTATTTGAAGTATCGTGGTGTGGGATTTGCGTCAACTGATTTTGTTATTTTTTGCGCTAGGTTTGTTAACATGAAAAGGATGGACGGGTAATGATTCAACAACCTGAAAGAAAACAAGAAAATTTCGTTTATCAGTACGACACTAACGAAAAACATTTATTAAAAAAGATAACATGATGTTGCCAAAAGGGCATCAGCTCAGCATTATAAAGTAAAGCTTCATTGACTGAGAGGGCGCGAAGCGTCTCCGTTTCAGCTTGGGAAAAAATGCTTTCGTATTTTCGGCGTATGTCCAGCTGTTCTCCTCTACAGGTCACTTTCTGAACCGGTTTCCGTGAAATTTTGTGAGGATGTTCGTTAATTGAATATTTTTTTTGTCGATTGAGTTTTTGGAAATTCCAAAAAATTTATCGACAAAATGAAAAAATAACTTTTTGGAATCATTGAAACGACGAAGAAGAAGAACCACAAAAAGCCGATTCTCTGTAAACCTGGATACACATCTTATACCATTAATAAAGTATCTTGTACAATAAACAAAGGCAATAATAATAATATCGATCTATCATCCCAAAGTTAATTATTATTAAAACGTAAGCCATATTGACATAGAAAAATATAATATATCCTCACAATAGGCCAATTAATATGAAAAAAACAGTCGAAAGATATTTTATCCCTCAGAAATGATAAGCAAACAATAATAATGAAACATAAGAATATCGACCCTCAATTACAATAAGCTTAATTCAGAATGAATAAATCGTCCATTTCTTTGTAAAGCTTGTATCCACTGACTTACGACCAATGTTATCATTGAATGAATGTCTATTCAATTCTATATTTTTATATGACAAGCAAAGCCGATATCGACTACTCTGCCAATGTCTAAAGTTACATCAAAGAACACGTATGTTTTATTAGTAATTTAAAGAAAAAGAACTGTAGATACAAACTGGATTCTTCGATTGATACAGTTGACACTGCTGCACTGGTACGACTGTCATTGACAGCTAAACATTTTTTTTTTAATTAGTTAAGGTCAGGTTAAATAGGGTACCAGTTGACAAAAAACGTTATTTTTTTCTTTTGCTACGTAAATAAAAAATTACAACGGAAAACGATAAAAAATAAAGCGTTGAAACATCGTGCGACGTCACGGTGTGCTACACTTTATACTGACAATGTGACGTCACAAGCCCCCACTCCTGAACTTTGATGTGCTATAACTATGTATTTTTTTATTTTTTAATAAAGCAAAAAATACGGGTCCAATATTATTTGATAATCTCACTGACGGACCAAATAGGACTATAATTTTTCTACCCAGAAAACATTCCTATTGGATTGTGTGGCGTGACAGTTACTAAATAAATAACCAAACACAAAATTCTATGCATGTAATTGTACTCCTCTCCTCGCATGATTAGGTAGAGGTTGAAATTAAACCAACATTTCACTCGTCATGGTTATTATCCCGAAATCTGGATGGACTTCAGCAGGCCTATTACGTAAGAAACAGCAATCAGCAATAATCGCGCTATCAAACGCTTTATGTCATAAAAGTCGCAATTACCATCAGTGTAGGTACACAATCGTTTGCTAATCACTCGCTGTCAAATGCACTTGTTTCTAAACAAACAGCCATAAGCTCTAAAACTTATTTATTGAAGAACAATAAATTGTGGAAAAATTGCTATCGTTTTTCTCTTGCAAGATACGTAATATTAAGCCTGCTGGCTTAACAAACTCCGGCAATTACTAGAAGAAGGAAAAAGGCAGGAAAATACTTTTCCCGACTTAAGTGTCAAGCATCGTGGTTCTTGTAGACAGACAACTCTATTATTCCAACCCACAAACAAATTAAAAATACCATTATGACGTCACAACACAGTGAACACACCCGCTTACAGTCAATAAAGAACCTTATTACCGATTCAAAGCCTCCTAAGAGCCGATAAAACACGATGGCTACCTATTTAGACGTCCGTTTGATATATTTAGTCTCTTTCAGCAATTGTTTGGCGACCATTGGTGATGCTGGTTGGAAAGATATTGAATTGAGGGAGAAACTAGGAGATAAATGGTCTAAAATAGTAGTTTAAGCTCAACTATTGTAAAACAAACTTGAATGAAATTAGGTGTCTTCTATGTTGAAACACTACCGTTTTCCATACCTATTCGCCACTGTTGATTGACTATCAGGAGTTACAGTGCTTTAGGAATATTGCGGTGGAAATGTACCCTTATTTTGTGGCAGTCAGTTGAAAATGAGACTCTTTAAAAGATGATAAAAACTAGTAAACAGTAGGACCAACGTTAAAATACTAATATTTTGGAATTTATAATTAGCAGACATGATAGGAATTAGACTCATATTCCAAGACCATATGGAGCCACGCCATTTGACTAAAGTCACTATGACAACGCTAAAATCCTCCATTAATGTCACATCATAACAATCTTTGACTATAAATTGAATCTCATCAAAAATATTTTCATGTAACATGTTGCCAAGACGAGACTATATGGCTCGCACTGTCAAAATGTTATCGGATCTCATGTAGATGGGTCTACATGAGATCCGATAACTTCTTACTCTACACGCCCTAACTTCACAAACTCTACACCTTAGTCAAAATATGTGGCTTGACCGTTTCGCTACAGATGATTTGAGGTGAATTCGTGTTGGACGACATGACTTGCTACGTGTCGTGGGTTCGATACCTGCACGGAACAAATATTTGTATGGCCTACAGACAGTTGGTTGTTCCGGTCTGGTTGTTTGTGTTTGTGAGTTTATATGTTTGTAAATGCACCCACGATACAGGAGAGAAATTCCTTGTGTCCAAAGACTAAAAAAAACTGTTGTTATTTTAAAAGGAAGTCGACTTACCTTGTTTTGAATATACTGAAATATTCATAGAGTGAATATGTGTTCATACAGAAAGATTTCTATTCACCGCTCAGTTCATTGAATACGAACTGTTTGCATACCTAATAATTATCATTCAGATGGTTGCATAAAGATTTGCATGTATGAATTTTTATTGAATTTTCTGAATAAAAATATCCGATAACGGTCACCTCTTCTAATAGAGTTCCTAGAAGAAATAATTCGAAGACGAGTGACATCTACCAACCCGTACTAGGCTCGCGTGGTGGACTATAGCCCAGTATGAGTATCAGAGACCAGACCTGTGTCATTATAAGCGGTTATGCCCATACCCATAGAGTCAAAAAAGTAGTAGCAGGCCGTCTTAATATTTCTTGGTTTTTTGTATTGATTGGATTGGAGAAGCTAAAGTCAAGTCGCTTAGTCACGTTAAGGCTCCTACAGATAAACGTGACGTGATAATGTGACAACGTGTTTTCATAGAAATTATTTTACGGATAATGCCCGTTTCTGTAGAAAGATTTATAAAAAACAACTTTTCCAAAGCAAAACACTAAAAAGAGCACAAATAAATTTCACTTCGGCAGTCGGTTTCTTCGGTAGATACCTCTTATTTTTTTGTCATTTTGTGACAACGACTTCCGAAACGAAAGTTATTTTTGCTCTTTTTAGTGTTTTGCTTTGGAAGACTGTTGATTTTTTTTAATAAAAAAAACATACATAAAACATACAAACATAGCCCACAAAGAGTAACATGTGTGAATATTGTGCAATCCTACATACATACGTGTCGAACTGATAACGTCTTTTTTTAGAAGTCGGTAAAAATAGAGCATTGTCGCATCACTCATGTCATGACATTATTAAAAGTAAGTCCAAATCGCACTTATAAATAATATACTAAACGATACTGTTAACAAGAAAACAAACTTATTGAGTTTTTGTGAGACAATAGCGATTGTCTGAAAGTTTCTGATACAAAGAACAACGTAACAAGTTACAACTGTTTCTTTGTGTTATATTTTCGCCTACTCTTTAAGAAACGAGAAAGTTAATAATTATTATGATATACAAAAATCGTGATCACGTCAGAAATGAGGATATCCGCAGGAGAACCAAAGTTACCGAGATAGTCCGAAGAATTTCCAAACTTAAGTGGCAGTGGGCAGGGCACATTGCTCGCAGAACTGATGGCCGATGGTGCCGAAAAGTTCTGGAATGGCGACCGCGAACCGGAAGACGATACGTTGGAAGGCCTCCCACTAGGCCTGAAATGATGATACAAACAGCAAAATTAATATTTATTACGATAAGGTTGTATATCAAGATACAATTGACTGTGTGGGTATGTGACAGTTCGATTGTTTCAACCCGTAGTAATTGGGAATAGCTGTCAAAAGTGGTAAACAGTTAGATTCTTCGATCTTACATAGAGATGAAAAGTTAAGGGCATTAATTAATTAACTATTCACAATTTTGCACTTGAACTAAGCACTTATGTTATGTTAAGTACCTAACGTCGTTGTGTGAGTTGTGTCCAGATAGGCAGTCGTCATGAAAGACATCCACTGCTGGACATAGGCCTCCCCCAAGCGTCACCACATGGATTGGTCCACTGGGTCTCGTATCCAGCGGATTCCCGCGGCCTTTATCAGTTCATCGATCCACCTTGTGGTAGGCCTTCCAACGCTGCTTATTTTGGTCGCCACTACAGAACATGCAGACGTTTCATGTAAAATAGTATTCAGCTTAATTCGGTTAGAATGGAATAATAATTTTATTTTTATTCATATTCATAACAAAGATTTGCAAAAACAATTTAAAATTATGTGTGAAATATAGAACAAGCCAAAAAGCAACTGTGAAACCCTGATTCCCAAAGCCGACCACAACATACTTGGGAAAAGCTAGGCAGGTTAAAGTTAATTATGTACCTCTTGATTTAGTATATATTTATTTATAATAATAATATACACTTTATTAAACACCAGAATATACAAGAAAAGAAACTTAAAACTAAAATACATACAACGGTCGGCCTTATCGTATTCCGCAATCTCTTCTAGGCAACCTGGAATCTGGATCATTATTAAACATCGAATGAATGCATTAAGTATACAGGATAATACTAGGTACTGGGTAGGACTTCGTTTTATAACCTAACGTTTCATGCGACTCGCTGAAAAGATTCCCAGAAAATCACTCGCCACATAAAAATATTTAAAATGAACGAACATCGAGTTTAATTTATTAAAAAATAGCAAGAGAGATGTTAATAAAAAAGGTTCACTACACACCGCGAAACAAAACGACGCGTAACATGACGATGCTTGACGAGGCCAGTCGCCTAAGTGCGAGTTTTTAAAGTACTTGTTCGCGTTAAAGTAAACTTTAAATAAATTATAGACTTTGAAACCATACAACCGAAGTGCCCCAAACCGTTTTCTTTAGAAAAGCAATAACGCGAAGATGGTTTTAGATAAATCCAAAAAATATATAAAAAATATATATATTTAATTTTATAAAAAAAAAGAAATAAAAAAAATATATTATTATATTCCTTTTTCTATGCTTTTTGTAGCTTGGTTTTCTGTGCTCTCACAAAATGAGAAACAAAGAAAACAAAACTTCCGAATTGAATTATTTTATTTACTTCCATATCCAAATCTGAATATGTATTTTATCTATTTTGTTTTTATAACGTAGTCAACTTGAAACTCCTGTATTTTTATATCTGTGTTCAGCTCCTGTTTTATTCCTTCAATAAAAAGAAGCTTTAAATGAAAATATGAAAATAACAGAGTTCACGAGAGGCAATAAATGTTAGTTCATCTTAACCTAAGGGTGTAGACAAAGTGACATACTATAAGCGATTAGGTACGATTGAAAAGAAGTTCAAATATTAAAGCATTCACGAGAACATGGACTTGACTTAACTTGACTTAAGATCATATGGCCCCTAGCTGGGGCAGTGGGCTTCCACAGTAATCCTCCATCGAGACCGGTCTTGAGCTTCGCGCTTCACCTCGCTCCACGCCATTCCGATACTCGTCGCTTCAGCCAATACTGTGCGTCGCCATGTTTGACGGGGACGGCCTCGTTTCCTTTTTCCTTGAGGATTCCAATCCAAGGCCTGTTTAGGAATGTGATCGGAATCCCTCCGGAGCGTGTGACCATTCCAACACCATTTACGCCGCTTGATCTGGCGGTCGATCGGGGTCTCGTAGCATCTCTCCAACAGCTCAACATTAGAGATGATCTAGGGCCAGTAAATTCCGAGGATACGACGAAGACATCGGTTGACGAAGACCTGGATTTGGCTTGAGATGTCCTTTGTTACCTTCCACTTTTCGCACCCGTAGAGCAGCACGGATTTGACATTGGACCCGAAGATTTTGAGTTTAACCCTTCGGGTCAGTTGCCGCGATTGCCACACAGGTCTCAGATGTGCGAAGGTAGCTCGCGCTTTGGCGATCCATGAAGTGATATCCTCTTCAGTTCCTGCAGTCTCTAACACGACACTCCCGAGGTACGTGAATTTGTGGATGCGTTCCACAACCTCTGTGCCGATTAACATAGGTGAAGAATTCCTCACACCTGTACGCATCTCCTGGGTCTTCCGGATGTTAATTTTGAGCCCATTTTTCACCGCCTACTGGCGCAGGTCGTTCAGTTTCGCTTGTATGTGTATGACTCAGCAGGCATAGATCAGCAGCATAGTCCAGGTCTTCCAAGACGTTGGACAATCCCCACTCTATCCCGCGACGCCTACTATCGTTAATGTGCAACATGATTCCATCGAGAACGATTATAAAAGGAGGGGAGAAAGAAGACAGCTCTGGCAGACACCAGCGTGCACTGCGATGTCCTCTCAAATAAGGCCTTAGTGAGTCACCTTGCAGGAATATTTCCTGTATATACTCTCCAACAGGCGGACCATTTTTGGCGGCACTCCTATGTCCAACAGGCGGGATCAGATGCTGGACCACTGCAGCGTATCAGCGCTTCTGGTGGTATTGGGCATTGAGGTCGGCTCGTTCGGCATCATCACGCGTCTTAAGCAGTTTGAGGTGTAACTTCCTTCTATCCTCAATGAGGCTTCACGTTTGAAGTGACATCCAATCCTCGCGCGCATGAGTTGATTTAAGCCCAAGGAACACGGAACTGGTTTCCGTATAGGCCTTTCTAATGCGGCTCCACTCATTGTCCACTGAGTCCGCAGCATCCTCCAGTCCAGAGAACCGATTGCGTAGCTCAAGCCGAAAAGCCTTACGGGTGTCCAAATTATAAAGTTTGCTCACATCGTACCTTCGCCCCACTTTGCCGTGTTTTCCAGTTGCACGGGTTACCGCAACCTTGAGCCGAACTTCAGCAACTACCAAATGATGGTCACTATCTAAATCGGCGCCTCTACGGTTGCGGACATCAAGCAATGAAGAACGCCATTTGGAGCTAATGGCAATGTGGTCGATCTTGTTCTTGGTGGCTCCGTTGGGTGAATTCCAGGTGTATTTGTGGTGGTCACCATGAATAAACAATGTGCCTCCGATGTTCAAGTCCTGGTTCTGACAAAATTCGATAAATCGATCCCCATTGTCATTGCATACTCCAAGACCGTGTGTTCCCATATGTCGTTCGCGGTTAGTGTTAACACTCCCAACCTTGCATTCAGGTCCTCCATGACGATGACGATGTCTTGCTTCTTTATGCTCCTAAGGGTGGTATTGAGGGCGTTGCAGAAGTCGTCTTTGGTATCCTCAGGTGATGCATTGGTTGGGGCGTAGCACTGTACAGTGGAGATCTTCCATGCTCTTGAGTTAAAACGGGCGCACATGATCCGGTCCGAGATCGGTTTTCAGCCCAATAGGCTTTTCCTAGCTGTATTAGAAATAAGGAGCCCCACGCCATACTCGCGCACATCCTTCTCACTGGAACATGGGTCGCTACCAAAATTACACTTGGTCAATCCCTAATATTTAAGATTTTTATAACTGTAATAGTATGTCACTTTGACTAAGGGCCGATTTCTAAATTTAGCATTTGAAGTTGAGTATTTGTCAAATTGTACTTTAGCCCGAAAACCGGTCAAAATGTGACACTAAAGTAGAGACGTTCTTAAATTCAAATACTCGATTCAGAAATCGGCCCTATGCCATACAGTTCTGCCCCCCTAGCTTAGTTACAAACGTTTCATATCGAATCCCTTTATAATCGACTTCGCAAAAAGGAGGAGGTTTTCAATTCGGGTGTATTTTTTTATTTTTTATATTTGTTTCCTCGGAACACTGTTTACTGAGTGGACCGATTTTGATGAATCTTTTTTCATTTGAAAGCTTGTCATGTGGTCCCATTTAAATTTCATCAAGATCTAATGAAGAACTTTGGAGATATACATCAGAACTCTTCAATAAATGACGGCAAATCACTCGGGATAGCTGCAATCGGATGTCTGTTTATTGTTTACATCATTTCATAACATAACATCACTTTAGCACGCTCTAAAGGGGTACGCAGGTGTGAACAGTTCACCCTGTTATACTCTATCTCCACCGTTTTTGTTTAAGTTGCATGTTTCTGGGTTAATCTATTCTGGCTTCACTTTGGAGAAATGGTCCATTGAGTACCACAACTAAAAAGTGAAAAATATAAAACTTTTAACAAAAAATACAACCGACTTCAAAATAAAAACACTACAAAGTGAAAACTAACTTCAATTTCGGAAGTTGGTGTCAAAAAACGAAGAAACCTAAACAAGAACACCGACTTCCGAAATTGAAGTTAGTTTTCACTTTGTAGTGTTTTTATTTTGAAGTCGGTTGTATTTTTTGTTAAAAAGTTTTTTACCTAACTGCTGAAGGAGGTCCAAAACCAGATGGAACGCCGCATACACAGCTAGCTCGCGAATAAGTATCCTCCGACTACACAGCATGACTTTCTTCTTGTTTACGTCTTTTTAGTTCGCTTTTTAAGCAGTCGGGTTTTTTTATTTTTTGTGTTAACCTTTTTTTACAGTCGTTACCGCTTTCTGTTTGTTTGGTCTGACCACGTGATTTAGCGTTCAAATGTGTCATTCCCATACATTGATTCGTTATCTACTAGCGTTATCGATTGTAAATAATGTAATGATTGTAATAATGTAATGGGTAATATTTTTACCACGATATCTTTTAACGATACGAAAGGAAAGAACATCCAACAATATTTATCCCTCACTTTGTAAAACATAAAGGATGAAAACACGTTGCGAAGATTCATAAATAATTCTTCAACAACGTGATAAATCTTATTTATTCAAATATATATTGTGTTTTTTTTTTACATCCAGAGGGAATCCTTTACATGTGTTTTGAAAGATGTTGGAAGATTCTTTCACTTGTTATTTTTCTATTGTTTCTGGATTAGCGCTCTCTACTGAATTAAAAATGTTTTTTTTATGGAACTAGCACAGTGCCCGCGACTTCGTTTGCGTGATATCGCGTTTTATCCTACAGATCACTTTCTTATGTGCAGTTAGTAAAGGCGACCATAAATAAGCTATTTTAACAATAGCTTATTTTTGGTCAATCAATAAAATAAAAAATAATCAATAAAAAATGGGGTATAGTGTTTATTGGTTTGGGAAGATTCGTTATTTGCATTAAGCCCACTTGCACGTTTAGTCGAGTTAAATAAATAAATAAATACAGTGTTTTTGAACTTGGAGTTAAGTCATAAACATGCTGGGTTTGCTAACCCGGTATTTAACCCGATATTTGGCAATGCCAGTACCCTGAAATGTAATCCGACCAAAAATGATGAATGAACTATGAACAGAACTTTTATACGTGTCCCTTTTCCCATTACGATACGTAATACATTCTTGTCTTTGATTTTGTAACATGACATTTCATTTTAATCGTATTGTATTTGCATCATTCGTTCACCGCCGTCATTAGGAGGCCGCACTGCGTTTTTTATTCGTCCGATTTTTCCCGTGCGGTTTATTTTATCGTAATTGCGTGCAGCTTCATATAATTTCCTATATCGCAGAATAGGCGGAATAAAACAGGTGAATAAAATCACCTTAGCCACCATGATTAATTTTTTTTTGCGGTATAATTAGATTTTTTGTTCAAGTTAGGAATGAAATCGCGTTTTCATGGCCCTAATAATATATCTGATGATATTTTACATAAATATAGATACCAAGATTTTTTTTATGATATGTCATACGTTTCATTGCACACTACACTAATTACACAAATACACTGATTAGCGAATATCTCGTAAACACGTTTACAGATTTACATTATTTAGACCTTTTATTTGAAACCAAAATTATTAAAATATCTCCATAAACAAAAAATCATGTTTTCAAGCTACGTAATTTATTTTGACAGTTATTACACTTACCCAAGAGTTAGAAATCTAACTCTCCCACATAGGCGGATTAAAATATTTAAGTAAATTTAAAAGTTTAACTCCAGATTTATTTCTAACTTTTTAGATGACAACTTGTAGAAAATACTGGTCCAGTCAAAGCACCAGAGCCTTGAACATCGTCGCCGATTTGCCAGTTTATTGGTTTTTGATCGGTTACATTTCGGGGAGTGTGCGATGGAATTGCATGATTTAATTCCGCCTAGCCCGTTTCATCATCGGACTACAACACGTAAGGCGATGCACCATCGGTATATGCGGCCGAAAAATGGTAGGTGGCGGGGCCATTGACCTTGACCCGTCACAGGGGGAACAATGTGCGTCTGGCGCCCATGTCCTGATTTGGTCCCTGGGGTCGTCACGGCGTACGGTGTGTTCTGGTGCACCGGTGATGGGGGTACTCCCCCGAGGAGGGTCCGGTGACGGATAGTCGCGGCGGGTTCGCGGTGAGTGCTAACGCGTGCCCGTGTTCCCGCCATAAGCGGCGGAGGACACCGTGGAGTTTGAGTGGGTTAGAGTCCCACATAACTGCACTATCTCCACGTGGTAGTGAAGTATGCATGAGCATTTCTCCACGCAAAAAAAAGTGGTTTATAAGTCAAGACTGAATAAGTTATTTCCATGGAAGCGTGCTTCACCGTCGATCAGGTAATCGCTTACCATCAGGTGAAATAGTGGTCAAACGCAAGCCTATTAGCGATAAAAGAAAAAAAATCGGCCAAGTGCGAATCGGACTCGCACACGAAGGGTTCCATACCATTATCGCAAAAAACGGCAAAAATATCACGTTTGTTGTATGGGAGCCCCACTTCAATATTAATTTTATTCTGTTTTTAATATTTTTTGATATAGCGGTGACATCTGTGAAAAGTTCAACTATCACTAGCTATCACGGTTCATGTGATACAGCCTGGTGACAGACAGACAGACAGTTGAGTCTTAGTTACCGCGGCCCCGGCACAAGCAACTGAAGAAACACGGGTGGGTTTTAGTCAGTAAAAGTCTGACACGCCCTCCCGTTTCACCCAGAGTGGGAGAAGTCATTGGAGGAATCCAAACTAAAAAAAAAAGGTACCGTTTTTCCCCTTTGGGTACGGAACCCTAAAAATTGTTCCCAGTAAATGGCCACATCTGATTAACTTTAACTGAGGTGAGGCCTAAAAGTGAAACACCTACGTCAGAAGAAAACATGTTGTGCCGACGTCAAATTAATTGAAATAAGACAATGATGATTAGTTATTCGGAACTAATTTAAAAACGTTGAAACAGGTTATTATTCTATTGATCTCGTCTTACAAGCAATTAATTTACCGACGGGTAGAGGCTCTCCTGGGATAATAAAGGTCTTATTTTTAACTCCCGCCGACCCAAAAGAGGGTAGTATTAGATTGGAGCTTTCGTCTGATTCTGCTTGGGACCCTTTTTTGAAGCGTGTTTTGTATTTTGAAATTGTTGGACTTAATTTGTAGAAATCTCCTGAGATGTATAGCTACTGATTAACGAATTCTTTATTTAAATTCTCTATTGACAATTGTATGTAGATAGCATTATTACTCTAATCATAATAATGTTTATGCACAACATTCTAAAGCATAAATTTGTTTACGCATAATGATATTTAAACATATTTTTCTTAAGTATAACAAATACGCTTTATAATTAATTCCTAAAATGTTAGACACTAATACACATTTTTATACAATATAAATAAATAATTCTCATTCTATGATTATGTGTTGTTACCTGTACCTATTCATTTTTATGCCTTAATACTATTATAGAAGAGACAGAAAAAAAAGGAATGACGGAAGGGAGGCCTTTGCCCTGCAGTGGGACATAACAAGCTCATAATAATACTATAATGCTAATAGTAATTAGGGCTAGTAACATTATGCAATTTAAAATTATGCCAAAACAGTTTTTTTGTAGATATTTCTTGTAGATAATTATGCCAACATAAACAGTATGCCAAAAAAAATATGGCATAAAATTATTATGGCAAAACAAATTATGCCAAAACAGTTATCCCAAAAAGAGCATTATGCGAAAAAAGGGATACCAAAACATACACATCGAAAGTCATTGATCACTATCTAATATCGGGTACATACAGCTTCCAGTGGTCACAACTCGATTAATTCCCCGTCCAGCTACAAACCATTTCAATTAATCAAAACCAAATACTAACAGACTCAAAGTTGTCTATTGTCCGTTATTTTATTAGAGGACTAATTTATTCACGTTATCATCTCATCTCGGCGTCCACCGATCGATCTCTAGCTTGTATAAATAGAGGGCCACAATACCCTCTTTTCACACCTCTATAAATATAGGCTGTATATAATGCTGTGGGGATAACGCATTATGGTGTATTAGCTTTTATTCATGGTTTTACTTAGGGTTTCTGTTGTGTTCAGGTTGATCTATCCGATAAGAGCAGTGTATTTTTTGGAGATATAAAGTAAACATTGTGCTGGCACCATATGAGGTGGTTGGTGGATTATGACGAGAAAGCTTTTAAAAGATTGACTGAAGTTTGACACGTAAGTATAAATTTTGGATAATTTATTATTTTGTTTATTATCCAATTATGCACACACACATAAACAGACAAGATGAAGGAGCACAAAAATAGGTACATAGGTGATGCTTATTTGTAATGAAATCTCTTCCAGCATACCTGTGAAAGGAAAGATGAAAAAAAAAGATGTAGATATCGTGTGTAAAAGGGAAAAATAAACACTTATAAAAATTTAGAGATAAATATTATGTCAAGAAAAGTAATTGCCTAAGTTACACGTCCATTACGTACACGTCAGTGGTGCAAAACATTTCGTCAACAAATTCAAATGTTTATTCGACTGTGGTAAAGCAAAAAGCTATACAAAAGAAATCGACTGCTTTTGCATTTACAAAAATTCGGATATTCGAAAGAGGAAAATGAAAAAGGAAGCTTTTTGTAGAAATTTACAGATCTTCGCTTCGTATGTGAAAATTACTTTATTACCGTACACCGTGACAACATGAAGTTCTGTTTTTACTTTCCCGTACTAGAATCCTTCCCCTTCACTGTTGTATGCAAATCTGGAGCAAGCTGTCCGTAGGGTGCACTTCACAGCCGTTGTATTGGTCCCCCGTGTTCTTGAATTCCGTATCACAAGCAAACAGAAGTCTGACAAGAGCTTGCCTTCGAACTAACACACAAACTTAAACATAACATCACCCCTCCATTACTCGAAGGGCAAGGACTAGTTTTGCAGTCCGTCTGGCCCTGGAGATTTCCAGTTGGGCAACGGACGAACTGCACGAGCTACATCTTGGGGGCTGATAATAATTGCCCTCATTTGTGGTATCGGATTGCACGCTTTCTCGACCTCCCGAGTCCAGTCACCCTCGGTGTGACTGACAGGCACCGACCAGATATCGCGCCAGAAAGAACACATGGCGTCATTATCTGGTAGGCGCATATCAGTAACACCTTGGTCGGGTCGATCTCAAGCCCTGTAAACCCACCTTTCGTTGCTTTGAAAAGTGCGATTCTGAGTGTATCGCTCCACTCGCCGCTTGTACCGACGAATACGGCTTGCCCATGCATAGATCTTCTGCTTCAGCAAGTCGTTGTAATTTTCTTTTATTAACTTGATTTTTCATTTTATTGGTGTGTTTTTACATTGTTCTATTGTATTTTTCTATTGTATTAATATTATTATTAAATATATTATTATTATTACCCTTGATCCATATTTTCTTCAACATATCTCGACACGAATTATCGAATTCAAAAGATTGAACTCGTAATACTGACAGTCAAGGACTAGTTCTTGACATCTAAAGGGTTGTAAAGGTAGTTTCTTATGAGTAATAATAATAACTGTCTGTCAAGTCGAGCCACGACTTGACAGACAGTTGCCAAAAATGTTCTCTTAGAAATTTCTTTCATAATAAATATTTTTAACTGTATAAATTATACAAAACAATATGAAATCAAAGAAAAAAAAACATTCAACAGTAAAATCACCAAAAGTATGACCGAAATACAAATTCAAGAATAAGAAATGTGAAAAATGAAGTCAACGGCGACGTCATGTTAACGAGAGCTGCTGCCGCAAGAAATGCACGCCCACCACCTCCGGCCTCGTCGCCCAGCTCCGCCTCGCCGCCGCCGGAAACCAGCCCCACCGTGAGTGCTGTGACACCGGCCGTGGCAGTTGCGTTGAGCTCGAGCGACGAGTGCTTCTCTCCGCCGACGACACCACCACCTGCGCGTCGACGGGGAGGACGCCGGCCGCCGGACCGCTTAGGACCTCGAGGCTTACCGGTCTCTGATAGGGTCCGAGCACCCGGCGGAAGTGTGCAGCGCATGAGATGGACACAATCCATAAACGAAAATGTCATGCGCGCATACTTTGGGGCTACAGAGGGAGGAAACAACCTGACCGCGTACCGTGTCCGGATGCTCTCTTTGTTTCAGGTGCTTGAGCCAGCCGTCAACGTTTCGGCCCAACGACTTTCGGATCAGGTGCGGGTCATCCAGCGTAATCGTATGTTGGATGATACTGTACTTGATCGCCTCCGAACGGAAATGGGTAACCGTGTCACTGCCCCATCGTCGCAGGCTGTGGTGCTACCACAGTCCAACCACACTGACGAGAAGAGTAGTGACAGGGTTACAAACGTAAGTACCCAGTGCAATGAGGAATTGAGGAGTGCTTTTGAGTGTGCTATTCGGGAGTATCGCAACATGCCACCCGAACTTAGGCCACGATTACCTCGTTTGCCCATGCATAACAAGAATAGGGTGCTGGTGGCTGTTCTGGATTCGCAGTTGTCAAACTATTTTGATGACTGCGAAGACCTCACTGATACACATTCGATTATGTACTGCGCGGCTGTAGCGGCATGTCGTGTGGCTCATGTCAAATTTGCAGATGACAGAGCTACACGACCAAAACCAGCCGTACCGGCTTGGCAGTGCATAATCGAACGTCGTATTGGTGGGGCCAGAGCACTCATCGGCAAACTAATTTGTTTCAGGGAGGGCAATAGTCGCCCAAGAGTGATGCGCTTTGTGAGACGGGCGTTTTCGGGGACTGATGTCTGCCCCCGAGACTATATATCCCATGTCACAGAGCGCATCGACTTCCTGAAACAAAAAGTGTATGCATGGGCAAACCGTATTCGTAGGTACAGGCGGAGAGTGGAGCGATACACCCAGAATCGCACATTCCAAAGTAATGAAAGGTGGGTTTATCGGGCTTGGGATCGACCCAACCAAGGTGTGACTGATACGCACCTGCCGGATGATGACGCTATGTGTTCATTCTGGCGCAGCATCTGGTCGGTGCCTGTCAGTCACACCGAAGGTGAATGGACTCGGGAGGTCGAACGAGCGTGTGATCCAATACAAGAAATGGGGGCTATCACGATCAGCCCCCATGATGTAGCCCGTGCAGTCCGTCCGTTGCCGAACTGGAAATCTCCAGGACCGGACGGACTGCACAACTTTTGGATCAAGTGGCTACAAAGGTCGCTCGCTCGTTTGGCATCTCAGTACCAGGCAGCCTTAGAGTCTGGTTCGCTACCCAAGTTCCTTACAACAGGAATAACCCACCTGCTCCACAAGTCTGGTAGCACCGCGGAACCCAAAAATTATAGACCAATTACATGTTTACCAACGGTCTATAAGGTTCTTACATCCATTTTGAGAGTTAAAATTAATAAACACGTCGACGATAACTCCATCATGTCGGTCTCTCAGAATGGATGTAGGAACGGATCCCGCGGTACTTAGGAGCTACTTCTTATTGATATGGCCATTAGCCAACAGGTTCGGCGTTCCCGAAAGGATCTGTCGACATGTTAGATAGATTATAAGAAGGCCTATGACTCGGTGCCTCATACATGGCTCATGAGGGTGCTAGAATTGTATAAATAGATACAACTCTACGCACCTTCCTGATGTCGTGTATGAGGCAATGGAGCACAGTCCTTCGCTATCCAGGATGTCGAAATATCCAGAGGAATAGCGAACCTGTAAGGATCGAGCGAGGTATATTCCAGGGCGATAGTTTGAGTCCACTTTGGTTTTGTCTTGCCCTGAATCCTCTAAGCATGCTGCTGGAGAATTCAGGGCTAGGCTATCGGTTGAAGAGAGGTGGTCTGGTTATATCTCACCTCCTTTACATGGATGATCTGAAGCTCTTTGCCCCCAGCAATCTTCAGCTGATGGAGCTACTGAAGGTAACTGAAACTTTTAGTAGCGCCATCAGGATGGAGTTTGGTGTGAACAAATGTGCGGTCATGCATGTAAAGCGAGGGGAGATTGTGGAATCCGTAGGTATTCAAATAGCGAATTCCATAAACCTGAGATCCCTCTCTCCAAACGAAACCTATAAGTATTTGGGTATGTCGGAAGCGTTAGGTATTAGCACTACTGACATGAAGCAATCGTTGAGGGAACGCTTCTTTGGCCGTCTGAAGAACGTATTCAATAGCCTTCTTTCAGGCGGAAACAAGGTGCGCGCCTTCAACGGTTGGGTCATGCCGGTATTGATGTACTCTTTCGGCATACTCAAATGGACTCAAACGGAACTCGACGCCCTGGATAGGCGGGTCCATACACTGCTGACTGCATATCGAATGCATCATCCACGATCTTCGGTCATGAGATTGTATATCCAGCGGAAGTGTGGTGGCCGAGGCTTTTTAAATGCCAAAAACCTCCACAACCGCGAGATATGCAATCTCAGGGAATATTTTCTACACACCTTCGTTGGTATGCATCGAGATGTAGTAGCAGTGGACAAAGGACTCACTCCGCTCTCCTTGGCGAATGAGAACTGGCGCAAGCCTGTAGTGCTTGATACTAACGACCGCAGGGAAGTATGGCAGAGTAAGGAGCTTCACGGACGCTTTTTCCGGGCCCTACATGGGTCCGATGTAGACCAAGCAGCGTCCGTAGCCTGGCTGCGTTTTGGTGACCTCTTTGGGGAAACCGAAGGTTTTGTCTGTGCAATTATGGACGAAGTTATCATGACGAATAACTACCGGAGATTTATTGTGAAGGATGGCACGGTTGACATCTGTCTGGCATGTCACCGCCCGGGTGAATCGATCCGACACATTATCTCTGGATGTTCTCGTCTAGCTAACGAGGAGTACTTGCATAGGCACAACCTTGTAGCCAGGATCATCCACCAGCAACTTGCTCTGAAATACACTCTTGTGGCATCGGAGGTACCGTACTACAAGTATGTGCCCGACCCAGTTCTCGAAAATGGCAATATCACATTGTACTGGGATCGGTCCATCATCACTGACAGGACTATTGTAGCCAATAAGCCTGATATAGTGGTGGTGGACCGAATCGAGAGGCGAGCAATGATTGTTGACATTACCGTCCCGCATGACGGGAACCTCGTGAAAGCCGAGAAAGTTAAGCAAATCAAGTATCTTGACTTGGCTCGCGTGGTTGTCGACATGTGGGATGTAGACACAGCGATCATTGTACCGATAGTCGTGTCAGCCAATGGCTTAATAGCCACGAGCCTCGACCAACATCTTAGGAGGCTCTCGTTAGGCGGCTGGGTCAAAGGCCTGATCCAGAAAGCAGTACTGCTGGACACGGCTCGCATTTTTAGGAGGTTCCTCTCTCTGGAGCCCTGACCGCCGGTAGCTTGGACCCTGTTCCCGATACCAGTGGGCCTCTATTTTCTATATTTTTAAATGATTTTTATAATTTTCTGTTTTATAAAAATATTTAAAAATTTAGTTAATAAGAAAAGAAATTAAATAAAGGAAATAATAATAAAAATACTTTCGATGAAAAAAGTTTTTCGATTCGAAAGACACATTGCTATTTCGAATCGAAAAGCTTATTAGTTTCGTTTTCGATACGTTCAGGGTAAGCAAGTTGCTCTTAAGCCATTCGCTGACCGTATCGAAACCCTTCTGAGCAAGGCGATATGCATCTTCCCAGCTGTCCGAGGCAAACACAAATGCTGTATCGTCTGCAAAGCTGTATTGTGCCGCTTTCTAGACTGAGGCTACACAGATCATTCATGTAGATTAAGAATAGACTGGGGCCAAGTATACTGCCCTGTGGCACACCGAAAGCTGTATTTATATCTGACCTGGAGTAGGATCAAATTTTGGCGTTCTGTGTTCTATTTGTTAGGTAGCTCCGAAACAGGGACAGCTGGGCGCCCCGTATTCCCAGTCATTCGAGCTTAGATAGTAAGATGGGAATCGAGACCGTGTCGAATGCCTTCGCGAGGTCCAGGAACAATGCACAACATTTCTTGCCGTTGTCAAGTTCCTGAGCTATATAATTAACCAATTTGTGAACAGCATCAGCAGTGGATAGATTTTTTCGAAAGCCAAATTGGTTAACCGACAAAAGATTGCGTGCCTCTAGGTATGCAACTAGCCTTGCATTTAGAATCGAGGCACAGATAACAAACATATGTCAGTGGAGGTACAATAATATTTATATCTTTTTTAAGAAAACTAGAGGAAATACCGTCCCAGCCGACTGCACAATCGCTTTTAAGTGAAAGGATTAAGCGTTCCACCTCTTGTTCATTTGTCCTAAGTAGGACTAGGGATTCCTTCTGGGGGTCGGGTAACAAAATTGATCGAGGATCTCTTTGTATTTTGTCCGCTAGATTTACCCTACGTTTGCGAAATAGTCATTAATTTGATTTATAGTGTCCTGCCTATCGTGACTATTCGCTATGAGATCATGGGCTGGAGTCTTCTGTTGACCCATGTTTGTGACACTTTTGATAGCACGCCATAGCTGCTTAGAATTTCTACCTGCTTTTCCAAATTGCAGTCTCTCATAATCCCTTTTTGCTTTTCATATCGATGAGCCAATAAGTCCAAATAGTCCAGTGCATGAGCATCTTTATTGTTGCCTGAAATGTCAAACGATTTAAGGTCACACAGAACACTATCCATAGATTGTATAAATTTTGAGGGGTCCCTAAATGCATAGGGCCTGTACAGAGCAATTATGGCTATATCAGTTCCAACCGTGACTGTCAAACAGTTCGCTTCTAATACGACGGGTTCTTTAACTTTCACGTTAGCTAGCAGACTATTTACATATACAATTACTCTGTCATTCTTATTAAAAGTTTTTGATGATTTTTGAGAAATATATCCATCAAGTATCGGAATGACGGGGTTGTGGGAGAGCCAGCATTCTGATAGAATAATCACGTCACTGGGTACCTCAATTCTCTGCAACAGAGTGTGTGTCTTACTTCAACATTTATCACGAACATTAAACCTGTGAATGAGGTGTCCGTCAGGTGTCCGTCAGGTTCGATTTCTGTCAAATCATTCTCTACCAATGTGCTCTGTCTACGGCCACTTAAGTTTGGCAATTCCTCGGACTATGGCGGTAATCCTGGTTTTCTAGCGGATCTCTACATTCCTCGATCGATTCGATCACGCAAGGAAACCACGAGCGCAGCCATGTTTATTGCCTTTCGGGTGACTGTAAGCTTTCTGATGAGGCCCATTGTGAACGATCACGTTTCAAAGCTCTTTCGTGTTGAGACACTGTGGTAAGTTGGACGAGAATATACCGCGCAACTTACCGAACGCTGCCCGGCCGAGTCGAATTCAACGGTTGACCTCTTTCTCGAAGTTGGCCCTACCCAACTGGATCGTTTGTCCCAGGTAGACATAGTCGTTCACAACTTCGAGTGTAAAGTCTCCGACCTTGATAGGAGTGGGTACAACATGGGCATTCAACATCTTTTTGGTTTTGTCCATGTTCATTTTAAAACCCACTCTTTCGGACGCTCTACTGAGGTAAATTTTAATTGATTTGATAAAGCTAAAAATAATGTGTCCAATATATTTGTGGGCTAACCTAACTGACGGACTTATTTTTTCATTACCACATCAATCAGCCCTATTCACAGTTCTAAAACGTACGGAATACGATACCCGATGCTAAAAACGCTGATACGAAAACTATTTCACTGTTATTTTCTGAGGCCCAAAAAAAGGTAATCCAAGAATTTCGTGGTCACAAACAACGCGTTACGTGAGATCACAATACATTCACGCATTTACTATATTTACGATACTCTCGCTTCTACGTGGGTAGAGAAAAGGTGAATTGTGAGTGAAGTAAAAAAAAATATCTTGTCTTTCAAATTGTTTCAGTTACTTATAAAACATGACGTATCAAGTAAAATCGAAAAAAAAAACCGAATGGAAAACTTTTACGAATAAGAAAAACAGCGTCACATCCGCGCAAAACTGCCATCTGTCAGGATAATGCTGGGACTAGTGTGCGAGACAGAACTGTGTGTTACTGAGTTTTACCACCTGGTATTCCTTGGTAGCCTGGATTCTGTATGTGTACCCGGTTGGTAGCTATATAGCCTTGCCTCCTATTATATGAAAGTTAAACATAGTTTTGGTAGGCTGTATCTAATACGCCTCTTCCACAAATTACAGATATTACTATGTAAGAGATATTTCACTCTCCAAGATCAAGTACACAATTTTGAGCTCAATATCCGGGATAACTGGGTTGATCCATGACGGCTCGTTTTTTGAGAAGCTCCCGCGACCACCATGCCGTGAGGGTTACACTACCCTAACCATGCGAGCTCTGCGGGCGTGCGGTGACAACCGAGCGGCGGAGCGGTGCCGGGACCGCGCGAACGTGAAGGAATTAATCGCTGTAAGTACGGTCTGCCTGCCTCTATCTGTTCTCCGTCTGTCTATCACTACAAGTCCGCCTAGTGACGTTAAAAACCTGCGTGAAAAACTAAAATGAAGCAAAAGGGGTCAAGAAGAAGAATTAGGATCGCAAAGGGTCGTTGACGGTGGCCTTCTCTACTTTATGTCATGGGAAAATGGCGTGAGTTTATGTACTTACGTATATATGTCAAAATCTTAATAATTTACCTCAAGGAAATAACATGTTTACAAGCAAGCAGTAAACTCCTTACATCAAAAGTAAAGTCTTTGAAAAGTAATTCTGTATTGGATTTACACGGAATCAATTACTTGGCTCACATGAACTCATTTGTATTTCTCGGTAAACAGCAATTCTTAATGGAATTCCACTCGTCGTCAGTAAGTACTGCGTATACTGAACTCGTAAACCCCTTAACTGTAAACACAAAAGGTTTCTAAAGACTTGAACCCCTAAATTCAAAGTAATTTTCTCCACTCAAATCAATCAAACTGGCAGTTTTTATTAAGATATTAGCTTTTGCCTGCGATTTCGTCTGCGTAGCATTACTACTTCGAATGATCTTTTTTTATATCGCACAATAATATTGTAGGTATGTGGGCCGCCTTACTTTGATTCACCATATCAACATCCACCCCCCTTTCCACTCCCTTAAGTATGAATTCCGGGATATAAACTATCCCATGTCCTTGCCAGGGTCTTAAACTATCTTCATACAAAATTTCATCTAAATCGGTTGAGCGGTTTAAGCGTGAAAAGGTAACAGACAGACAGATTATGGAAAATACCTAATAAAGAAATCAAAGTTTTTATTAAATCACAATGCAGTAAATCCAACCACCTTGTTGCTTTCTGCATATCTACAACTGAATAAGCTATTATTATTTCAATACGACCAATGATATTCAAATAAACAGATATGTTATGAGCGCGCGCATTTTGAAGACTCGAATAGGTCACAATTGTGACCTTAAATCTTTAGTTTATGTCACGCATGGCGAAGAGCGATAGACTTTGTTGAAACAAAAACAAAATAAAATAAATGCCATCGTGTGTATTTGTAATTTATTTATTAATTGATTAAAATAAATATTTTTAAATGTTAGATGAATGAAAAGTGTGCATGTGTGCTGCCGCTATGTGCGGCACACTTTTCCAATTGTTTTGTGAGTGTATAACGTATCTGTTTATTTGAATATCATTTAATACGACAAATATAATCACCACGACGTATATCCTGCCAGAATTTGTTATTTCTGTAGTATATCAACGGAATGATAGATGCCATCACTCACATTACATTCAAGATATAATCAAATCATAATAATAATAATCGGCGTTCAAATTTTAAAAAATACTGGTGCCTTTGATGGACATGAATTTTTTCTGCCGTGAAAAGTGAAGAAAGTGCATCTGTGTTCTGCTCAGCAGTTGGAGGGTTATTGTGCTCCTCACACGCTTCAAAGCGGCTTAGTTTGTGACAATCACAAGTTTGGACGTTTGGTCGCAACGCGACACCTTCTGTCATCGGTAACCAGGGCTGCGCTGCGCTAAAATGACGGCGAGGCCGGCGCGGCGCTCCCGGCTGTCAGCTCGACTGCGCCGCACTCGGTCGCTAGGCAACCACAGACATTTTCGTTTTGTTTATTTATAATCAATTATGTTTTTTTTTTGTGAATTTTATAGTTATTAGTGTTTATAGTTTTGTGATAGTTGGTAAGTCTTGTGTAAGTGTACCTACTCTTTTTCTATTTTATGTTTGGCGCCGTCGCCGGGTGTAGCGACGCCGGAATAATTAGTGCCAGTCAACCTATCACATCACTGGATGTTCAGCTGGTAAGATGCCCACATTGCTCCCAGGCTCGTTTTTTCAAAGGCGAAGGGGACTTAAGATTCACTATGGCAAGGTCCACAAACCTCATAGTTTACATTTGTGCCCCCCAGCCACATACCCGATATCAACATTTGTTTGGTGTACGGTAAAACTCTAATGAGTTTATGTTGGCATCAACTTAATTATATAAAATGTATGTGTTACTACTGATTAAATAAATAAAAAAAAAAACAAAAAACACCTTTTGAAGAAACTTTGTGGAAAACATTGTCTAAATTCAAAAATTCCACTCCAGTCCTAAAAAGAGTTCCCCGGGGCGCGATGCACTCTGTTGCTCAAAGTTTAGCGCGATGTGTTCGTCACGCGACCCAGGAGAACTCACAACGTGCCTGGGAGCACTTACTCACCTTCCCTTACAGGATTCTGCATGTCCAAAAAAATTTGGCAAATCAAAAATCATTAACAAACCAAATTAAAGAAAACTGCAACAATTCGGCCCGCATTTTAGGCTCCAAATTACCGTTTTTTAATATTTCTCAGAAAGGCATTTGTGCTCATGTGGAATCCAAGTTAAGTGAGGGTGACATAAGGGGGGCGGCCAGGCTACTGTTCAGTAGTGATGTGGTGGCACCTTACTCTCCAGAGACTCTTGCAGCCCTAGAGAGTAAGCACCCAGCGCCTGCGGATGATCTCACCTGACCCGCCCGTCCACCCCGACCCCCTCGTTCAGGATTCATCAATTTTCCAAATTACAGCCCCGCAGTTGATCGCAGCCGTGAGCTCTTTCCGGAGTGGTTCTACCGGCGGCCTAGACGGCCTGACTCCACAGCATTTGAAAGATTTGTTAAGTTCAGGCGCCGGGGAAGCTGGTGAGTCGCTCTTGAAGGAGCTTGCGGTTCTGATCAATTTAATGCTCTCCGGTGGCGTGAACGATGCCGTCGTCGATGTCTTGTATGGGGCTAACCTGTGTGCACTGTGCAAGAAGGACGGCGGCATCCGTAACATTGCTGTCGGTTGCACATACAGGCGTTTGGCAGCCAAAAATGTTGCAAGATGTATAGTGAATCGCTTGCAACCAAGTTCCAGCCCCTTCAACTTGGTTTTGATTCCAGAGGGGGCTGTGAGGCTGCCGTACATGCCTTATCCTCGTTTCTTAACTCCATAAAAGGTGAGGTCATTCTCAAGGTTGACGTCAAAAACGCATTCAACTCTGTGAACAGGGACACTTTGTTGGCTGAAGTCAAAAAAGTACTACCCGAAATTTATGGTTTTATGTGGCAATGTTATAGGCATCCATCAAAATTATTGTATAAGGACAACATTTTGGAATCTGCAGTTGGTTGCCAACAAGGTCACCCTCTGGGCCTGTCATTTTCAGTTTGCCATTTCATCCCATAATCCAACAACTAAATTAAAAATTTAACGTGTGGTATTTAGATGATGGAACGCTAGGAGGTGATGTTGACACCGTTTTGAATGACCTGCAACTCCTCAAACGGAAATTTAAATCTATCGGCCTGGAACTTAACCCCTCAAAGTGCGAAATTTACCTCTCTGACGTTACCGACAGACAATCGACTTTAGATAAATTTAATGCAATAGCCCCGCAAATCAAAATCTTAGAAAAAAAGTTCCCTGCAACTCCTAGGTTCCCCTATTTTAGAAGAAAGTTTTTCATCTTTCATCGATGACAAAATCAAACATTTAAATAATATTTCGGATAGACTCTCCAAAATTAATTTACATTAGGCATTCACCCTTATCAGATATTGCTGTTTCGGACCAAATTCTATGTATTTTCTCCGTTTTTCTCCTCTTTGGAAGAAACCACAGCTTTTGGACAAAATTGACCAAATTATTCGCAACACATTAACATCCATTCTTAATGTGGCCTTGGACGACCGAGCGTGGCTGCAAGCCACCCTACCAATTCGTTTTGGTGGCCTCGGCGTCCGCAAAATTTCTAGTGTAAGCTTACCAGCGTTCCTGTCTTCTGTCCACCTCACTGAAAAGCTGACCAGGAACATTTTAGCTCTTTCCCTGGTTGACTCGTAAGTGCCGTGCTTGACAGACACAGAGGACGCCTGGAAAGTGGCTTGCCCGGATACGGATCGGCCCGAGAACCCATTTTCCCAGAGACAGTGGGATGAGCCGCTCTGCAGGTTGGTACGGAATAACCTAATTAATACGTCTACCAATACTGCTGAGCGTGCCTGCCTGCTGGCTGTGGGTGAGTGGGAGTCGGGCCTCTGGCTTCAGGCACTACCGTCGCCTAACATAGGCACTATGCTAGGTGACACAACCTGCCGACTTGCTACATGCTTGCGTTTGGGCGCTCCTTGTGGGGCTCCACATCGCTGTCAATGCGGTGAAGCAGTCGACTGCCTCGGACACCATGGCCTTTCTTGTAGTAAGAGTGCAGGTCGGATTGCGCAGCACGCTAGCATTAATGATCTCATCCGTCGTGCTCTTGCCACCGCCGGGGTGCCAGCTGTCTTAGAACCTAATGGCCTGGCACGCGTCGATGGGAAGAGACCAGATGGTATGACCATAATGCCATGGAAGTTGGGTAGGTCTTTGGTGTGGGATGCAACTTGTGTCGACACCCTTGCACCATCCCATCTTCCTAGCACGGTGGGCTGCGCTGGGGCAGCTGCTGCAGGTGCTGAAAACCTCAAACGGCGCAAATACAACAACTTAATTGGTAATTTGTGTTTGACCCGTTTGGGGTTGAAACACTAGGGCCATGGGGTCCGAGTGCACACCGAATATTTCGGGATATCGCCAAGCGGTTGGTCGACTCTTCACGAGACCAGAGGACTGGCCTTTTTTTTGGCCAAAGAATCAGCATTGCCATCCAACGTCGTAATGCTGCCAGCCTTCTGGGCACTTTTCCTGTTGACAGCGATGTGGACGAATTTTTTGACGACCCGTAATAGTACATATTTTTATTTTTATTTAAGTTTAAATATTAGTTTGTAAATATTAATGTAAAATATTTCCTACATCCGTCATAATAAAAATTCTTATCAGATATAATCCAAATTGAACCAAACATTTCTATGAAGACGCGGCAATTCCCGAAATACTTCCAATATATCATCCAAATGTTGATGACACCTGTGGTAAGGAACGAATGACAGTAAAATTACATTCGTTCGTTCTCTATCATTCGGTCTTTGAATTCGATCGGGCCATTTCGAGCGCGGTCGACCGACAATTTCATACTGTCATCGTTGTTTGACATCGAAATTGTTTTGTATTCCCTTTTTGAATTGCTACCTCTCTTTGTTTATTTATGGAAAGTAATAAATCATATTCAAGTACAAGCAAAAAGTTTAATTAAAAACTGTAACCCGAGTGCGGTTATTTTTAGCCTATGTTACCCGGGCCATAATAACGAATCGATTGACACATTATTCATCAAAACCGGATGAATCGTTCAGGCACTACGGAGGAACATACGTAAATACGCACAGCTTCTTCTTCTTTTAAACAAAAAACTCTTTATACATTTTTCATCCAGTAGGTGGCCACCCCGATTGCGGCGTCAGTGGCGAGCATAAGGTCTTCCAATGTACAGATATGTGTGCACTTGGAACACCTCAGCATGTGTGCCATATTTTGCAAAGTGGCACCGCACTGGGACTGGGTATCAGAAGGGTCTATAAAACCCCATTTTACCAAATTGTGTTTGCAGCGGCCTACTTAGGTGCTTACAGCTAAGGAGTGGATTCTGAATTCTGTGCCGGATTCTATGTTTCCTGATAGCTACAACCAACGAGCCAAGAGTGAATAGGTTACTTCTTGGCAAGTGTGCTTCACCATCGACCACATCATCTTTTAACATCAGGCGAGATAGTGGTAAAACGCAGGCCTATAATAAAAATATTACAAACATACATGACACTTATACTTGCATAAATCCACACCACTTAACTCAGCAGAGCAGGTTAAAAGACGTCATAATATGATGGCAGGCTCATCGTGGGTTTGCACGGCTTTTGCATAGCGTCAGTATGTTGCTTAATCTGCCTTTGTGTACAATAAAATAAATTCAAAACTAAATTTCCATCTAAACTTCTTGCATTGATGTTGAGCCATCAATGCAAGAAGATCATAATTTTGCTTTGATGTTGAGCCATCAATGCAAGAAGATCATAATTGACTGGTTAAAAACATTAAACTGCGTAGAATTTGAACAAATATTGATCAGACCATGCTAAAAAGGAATACATAAAAACAGACCACAGATACACACACACACGCACACACACACACGCGCATACACAATTGAGCTGCTGTCTTGACAGTATCGTATATACCATAGTTTTTTATCTGCATTCTGTTTTCTTTTAACACAAGTATTATTAATAACTTAATGGGGCTGCCATATAATGCAC
Source organism: Orthosia cruda (assembly GCA_964057195.1). Taxonomy (NCBI): domain Eukaryota; kingdom Metazoa; phylum Arthropoda; class Insecta; order Lepidoptera; family Noctuidae; genus Orthosia; species Orthosia cruda. The sequence goes on from OZ059827.1 coordinate 19,448,154, forward strand.
ATATATTATGAAATGACTTTGGAACAATAAACAATTTATTTATTAAGATAAGATTCGCCGTAGTTGGGTAAAAAGGAGGGACTCGTGGCTAAGTAAAAACAATATTAGCCGCACGGGTCGACTTTTGAAGTTAAGGTTAGCTTGCCGAGGTCCATCCATGGATGGGTAAAAACCATTCCTCGTTGCCGAAGTTCAGTTTGGAGAACGATATTTGTATCATATTGTCCAACAGTGGTTATATTGGTTTGTATAGTTCTGTTTGGACAGGCTCACGATTGAGCTCTATCGTTTCTATGCAAGCATAATATTCTAGCAAGGCCAGTCCATATTTTACTGAATTCGAATTCCACGAACCAGTAATCATTTTCTGCCCAACCAATATCATCGATTTTCGGCCGGTGCATAATACGGTGACTCTAAATTAAAACAGGAATCTCGTCACTATAATGCGATACTAACCCAGTATGAACCTGACCCATATTTTCACTATATAAAGCTCGCAACAAAATAGTGAACACGACTTACGAGTTGAAACTGAAGTAAGTAAAGCTGATGCTAAGTATTAGCTCTATTGGGTGGTGGATTAGACAAAACTTTCGCTAACGGCTTTTGACGCGACTTATAGTTCGATTTTCGTCGTCTAGCCTTTTCTTGACAAGTGGGTCTAGACAAGTATCATTCGATGTCAACGATGGCTATGGTCGTAATACCACAATGTAGGGGATTGGTCATGTGACAATTCGATAGCATTTGACATTCCCATACATTTTTAGGGTTCCGTACCCAAACGGTAAAACGGGACCCTATTACTAAGACTCCGCGTTCCGTCTGTCTGTCTGTCTGTCACCAGGCTGTATCTTATGAACCGTGATAGTTAGACAGTTGAAATTTTCACAGATGATGTATTTTGTTACCGCTCTATAACAACAAATACTAAAAAAAGAATAAAATAAATATTTAAGTGGGGCTCCCATACAACAAACGTGATTTTTTTGCCGTTTTTTGCGATAATGGTACGAAACCCTTCATGTGACTTAGCCGGTTTTTTGTAATTTTTAGGGTGCCGTACCCGAAGGTCCAAACGTACCCCCTATTGCTATCACTCACGTCTGTATGTCCGTCTGTCCGTCGTCACATAGGTTTTACAGCCAAATGGTTGGAGCTACAGTCTTCAAATTTTCACAGTATACGCATCTTGTTGACCCAAAGCCACAAAAATTGTAAAAAATATTTGGCACCCATACAACTAAAAGGGGGCGTGAAAAAAATGTTTTACGTACACCATCGTGTGGGGTATCATTATTTGGAGCTAGTTGTGCAGATAAATGCTATATTTATTGTTTTAAAAAATATTGGTTAACAAAGGAATGAGAAGTCTTGGTGATAATGTTTATTATTACATATATTTTACTAACAAATACCAATACATTGAATATTCAGATTATTCATAAAAAATCTTTATTTTGTCCTATTACAACCAACTTAATTTTGCGGTTTGGTACGGAACCCTAAAGGTGCGAAGTCTGACACGCACTTGGCTGGATTTTTCCAATCACTACCGCCACGTTTTCGTTGATAGAATGTCATTTGTCTAGACCTTGAGATTGGGCTTGGCTTCCAGTATTACCGGATACGGCTGATCTGTTGAATACTAATATCTTACATGGAGAGACCACCTATCTAATTCCCACTCAGTTACAATGAAATGATACCCTTGCCAAGAGCAGTCTTGGCTACAAGCTGTAGGTCGTGGCGCTACCCGGGCAGGCGCTTTACTTTCAGTAAATTCCGCGTGGTGGATTACGGCCCATTCCCTCTCACAGAGAGGAGGCCTGCACGCACAACGGAACAAATGTGATTCTAAGTGCGGAAGGGAGTCAATCTATCCTATCCTACCTTGGCAAGACAGGTGGTCAGACTTTTGGGCTTCATTCAGAAGCCCAAAAGTCTGACCACCCATAATCACTGTCAAAGATCTATGAATGAGGCACTTTGTAGTGCTAATACTACAATTAATAATTCGAGATAATTTAAAATCACCTCCAACACAAGTATCGACTCTACTCGTAGCTTTGTTTATTTTAAGTTATCATTATCATAACAGCCGAAAGACGTTCACTGAACCTTATTTAAGCCTCTCCAAAGTGTCGCCACATTAACCGATCCTGCGGATTACCGCAACCTTTAACAAATCATCGGACTACCTAATGGGAGGCCTTCTATCGCAGCGTCGTCCGGTACGTTTTCGGCTAATTTAAAAATAATGTCTCAAAATTTGATAATGATTTCGAATTTTGAATTTAATAGATATATTACGTTGCGACTGATAGTTCAACTTAGGTAGGTCGCGTCCGATATTTTGTACTAGCCTTTATTCATTCACTTTACGTCCAACACGCAAGCAGTTACAAGAAGTCACTTTGCCATTTCCTCGAAGCTCCAAGGCAACTTGATAAGGTTGTACGCCTTAATATTTAAACCACGCTAGAATTAACATATTTGGTTTCAGAATTAACTTAGATATGTCTCACGTTGTTTCAAAGTCTTTCTGTGTGTCGTCGCCGACTTCAAGTTCGACTTCGTCTTAACCAAGAAGTTCGTGTAACGACTTAATAAGTTTAATGCGAGAATGGATAAACTTCAGGCATTACAGGTATGCGTCTTAGCCGTGTTGGGTAACTATAGAGGCTATGAATACATACTGTGTGTTAAGTAGCTACTTTGTTTGTGAAAGTTTGAACTACCAAGTAAGAAGTTTCCGAAGGTCTAGTTTTTTTGGTCCCTTATGAAATCGAAATTCGAACGTTGGCAAGACTGTGAAGTGACTTCTCGAAGTTATACTTTGATGTTACTTGAGTGTCAGTGAGTTACGAAATAATACTACAAAATAAAACAACTTTTTTATTTTATTTTCTCCTGGGCCCTGTTTCATAAACGTTACAAATTGTAATTGTATTTTACAAGTTACAAATCTGCAAGTTTATGTTTCATTAATAATACAACTTACAAATTTACCATGGTGGAAAACTGACAAAATTGTAAAACTGTACCTACAATTTTAAATATTTCTGTTTAATAAACATTTTCTCTTTACAAGTGACAATTGACATATTTGTGAGAAAAACTGTTTTATTGAACGCATAATTGTAATTACAAATTTACTTATTTTGTAAATTGTGGAACAATTCGGACAGGTGAATTCGCCTTGAAATAATTTTGTACCTCAATTTAATAGGTGAAGAAATTTAATTGTTCTACATTAAAAAATGGTTCTAAAAACTGGTAGTGGGAGTAGTGACAGTAGTGATGATGAATATATGAGTGAACGGCAACGGCGAGTTTTGCGTAAAAGTATAAAGTTTACGATGTGATAGGTTTTACGTTCAACGAAATATTTCGGGTCAGGAAAACTACCGTCGAATTTTTGGTAACGAAAATAGAATATGATCTTAAATACTGTTCTAAGAGAAATTCAGCCCTTACAACCACTCAGGAAACTTACATTTTATGTAATTTGTAACTTACAATTACGAATTCGTAGATACAATATTGCCATCGAAATCTACAGGCATTTTCTGCACATGTAAACGTTTATTAAACAGCATTTGTAATGGTAATATTAGTAATGTTTTTACTTGTAAAATTCTTACTTTATTGTACGGTTTATTAAACAGCACTTGTCATACAACTTTACAAATATGACACTTATTTACAAAATTGTTGCATTGTAACGTTTATTAAATAGGGCCCTGGTCAAGCGGTGCTAAGTATGAGGTTCCGGGTTTGATTCCCGGTCGGAAAAAGTTTTATCGGTTTCCCCATGTAGAATCTGGTATAAAATGAGACTTGAACATACTTGGTGATATGTAAGTTGAAGATAAACTACTTAATCCTTTGGAGAGGACTGGATGTTTTTGAATAGAAATACCGGGTCTTTAGTCACTTATTTAGCACATATACGCAAACTTATTTAGTTGAAGTAAATTGAATTTCCTTTTTTCCACGGCTTACGTCTAGACTCAGAAAGAACTTTATAATACCAGGTGATCGATTGCAGGTAAAAAATACCCCCCTTTTATCAGGACTGAATACCGATTCAATAAAGTAAAAAGTCCCCTATTCTTGGGTAAAATAAAAAGACCTAAGATATTTTACATACGTTCATTCTAGCCTTTTGTCTTGTTAGGGCAAATAATACTCTGGGGTTTTTTCTACTTTTCGAGAAATAATTTGCAAGTACTGAAAAACGACTGCGTTGAGAAGAGGAAATGCGGTCGCAGTCATCCGACTTAATTTCCTAAATAAAAAGTCATATTTCGAACTTTGGCTCTCACCTATTTCCTACTCCAATATTGGACTATGTTTTCCTTTATGATGATATATTATCTTTAGAAGCACTAGAACCCTCAAAGGATGCTCAAAATTGCGCTGTCAACAGGGGCCTGGTATACAAATTTGACAACCATAAATGAAAAAACTATACATACTACTACATATTAGTTAAGATTAAGATTGTTACTTTCAAACAGGGACAGTTTTTAGTCCACCGAAAAGTGGAATGGTCCTCCAACAAATATGACTGATATATACGGATAGTATTGATCATGGAAATGCTACAATCAGGCTTCCGTAACCGAATTACTGGAGGAAACTGATATTCCAAGAGACATTCTCGGAACTACGTACGTAATGTATCATAGTATTTTGGGATAACGAAACGTTAGTAACAAAGTAAATTATAATTATAAAGTAGTAGTAAATTATTAATTAAAGTATAATTATCGCTAAAGAACAACAGAGTTGTTTCTACTTCTTTTTATTTTTGTATCATATTTAAAATATCGATAGTTAATAGTTTCGGATCATATTGTTATGATTGTTTAATTATTGTAGTCTATTTCTTGTTCTGCCTATTGATATAGCCATCTACATATTCTTTACGAACTTTGGCTCAATCTTCTCACTTAACTTTAGATTGCAGGAAATGAAAACACTTTACCTATCGCCATTTCTCGAAACTGAAACACATTCAAAGATAAAGTCAAAGTCAATAATATTTATTTCAAATAGGCCAATAAGGTATTATCACATTTCCTTACCCAAATGATGCTCTAAAGTTTTCCAAAACAAATCCCACGGCTTCAAGTAATATTTCAAGGTAACACAGATCTTTGTGACTCGTATATGGACCTAGTACTCCATTTTATGAATGAGGTTACTCTAAAAGTTACCTCCAGCGTGTGCCGACTTTTGGGTAGTGATGGGACTGGTATTGTTTCAGTTTATAATTTAAGCTTTCTGTCGACTAGAAAAAGCTAACAAAACTAGTGAGTAACACCTTACCTTAGACAAAGAATACTTTACTTAGTCTTGCCAAAACCCAAAGACAATATCGTCATTTTTTACTTTTAATTCAAGTATTGCTATTTGCGAATATCGCAGAAAACGTAACTATTAAACGAAAACGAATTCCTTCAATGTCAACCCACATACACAATATTGCCGTATCCGAAATATTCTCTGAATAAAGGTTTTCAAAATAATAGACCACGACTTCAAGTAACACAGATCTTTGTGAGTTATATATGGACCATGTATGCCACGTTACGTTATGACTGAGGTTGCTCTAAAAGCTACCTCGAGCGAACACCGACAGATAGATGATAGTAGGATGGGATGGCAGTTAATAAATTTATTCATTCGAGCTTTCTGCCTACTGATCTAAACCTAACGACATTAACTACAATATACAACATTTAATGTTGAATTGAAAGATTAATTTAATGACTATTCCGAACATTGCAGAAAACGCACTATTACCCGACAGTCAATACAATTAATATTATTTTAATTATTTGTTTGACATCCATATTAATTTAGTATTGTAGAAATTAAAACGCATCCTCTTTCAAAGTCAGTACTTCACATTTCCTACCCCAAATTAAGGTTTCCAAAACAAAAGACAACGCCATCAAATAATATTCTGAAGTAACACAGATTTTTGTGAGTCTTAATGGACTATGTAAGCCATTTTATGACTACGGTTGCTCTAAAGCCACCTCGAGCATGTGCCGACGGATAGATGGTGAAGGGAAGAGGTATTGTTTCAGTTTATATTTGAAGTTGTAGAAACCCAACGTGACTATATTCATTTTTAACTATACATTGAAGAAAACGTACTATTAATCGATAACCAATTCAGAAACGTTATTTTTCAATGTCAGTTTATACTCATTGTCTTACCAAATAAAGTTCCAAGGACTATCCAAAACAAAAGACGACATCTTCACGTAATATTTCAAGGAAACACAGATATTTGAGAGTCATATATGGCCCATGTATACCATGTGAATTTTATGACTGAGGTTGCTCTAAAAGCTACCTCGAGCGTGTCCCGCCCGACAGTTAGATGTCGATGGGTCTGATATTATTTCGGAGTATTGTTTAAGCTTTCTGTCGACTGATTTAAACCCAACATATAAGTTAGTGTAACATATTTCCATACTCAAATAATACTCTAAAGTCTTCTAAAACTCCAAAATTTTAATGACCCCCGACACATTTTTATTTCATGCTTCATATTTTATCTATACTCGGCATTTTAATTCGATTCCAGATTTGACAATTTCAGTGTTGCAACGTTATGACAAGTACTAAATAGTGACGTTGCAAAATTATTCGATATGGAAATGGAATATTTCCGGATCGATTCTTCTCGTTTATAATTTTACTCTCGTAAACTAAGTATATCAGGAAATTAAATATTTCTGATCCGATAATTTAGTTTTGTCGATTAATTAACGATCTGAGACTTTTCTTTTATAATTGTGTGTGAAATAAATAAAAAAATGTGATCATGAAGGAACATGACAAATAAAACAGATAGATTCACTCAAAGTTCACAAAAAACTATAAACGTAACAACAAACACAACGTTACAACACTTTAACAAAAACCCAACAAAATATCGATTCGCAATGAAATAAGATATTCGTGCAGTCACACTGGGAGAATGAAGCCGAATGACACGATAAACAAAATGGCGATAGCTGCACGAGCGCGCACGGGTTGCCAATACTGAAAACTATCGAGGCTCTTGTAGTATAAGTTTTGTTTTTCAAATAAAAAAAAAATACTAACTTTTTATAAAATAGAGCAGCGATTACTAATTAATAAATAATTATTATGAATAATTATGTATTTATTTAAATAAAAATCAATAATTTAGTCTTTAATTGGCACACTGATGGCACACACACTGATTGTTTATCGATTTTTGTGTTCATCACTACACTATTATATGTGGTATCATTATTTCACAAAATGACAGTAGCTAATGTCAAATCTGGAATCGAATTAAAATTCTGACTATAGTACATAGTAGATACGCTTCGATCGGCAATATATTGAACACGTAATTATGAAATGATATCTTGCGAAAACACCCCGATTCAAACAGTAAAACCCATAACTTTTGAACGGCTGAACCGATTTTGTTCAAACATAGCTAAGAACACTCTCAATAAAAACAACTTTCAAACAAAAAATAAACTAAATTAAAATCAGTTAATCCGTTTAGGAACTATGATGCCACAAACAGACACATAGATACACAGATAAACAGCAAAATACGTCAAACTTATAACACCTCACTTTTTCCGTCGGGGTTAAAAATACCAAGACTTCAAGTAATATTTCAAGGTAACACAGATCTTCATGAGTCATATATGGACTATGTACGCTATTTATGACTAAGGATGCTCTAAAAGCTACCTCGAGCATGTCCCAACAGATAGGTACTTACCTTATATGTTCCTTTGTGATAAAAATTGCACATTTTATATAGCCGTGTAACGTGTTATGGTCATATTTGATAGTAACATGTTTTATGACTTATGGTATATAGTTTTCCCGTTTTATTGAAAGATTTTATTGTTTCAATGTTACAGCATTCGGGGTTTTGCTACCAATAAAAGTTTCAAACATAAAATATACATTTTGTTGAGTACCCCATTCGAATATTTTAAAATCTTTAATGATTTCTAGGTAAAATGATATGACGAGATGCGATAACGCGTTTTCATAAAAAGATGTAAACAAGAAGAAAATAAAGCTGTGCAGTCGGAGGATCAGGGGGTCAGCCAGTTTGCAAATATTTATCCTCCGACTGCACTTTTTAGTTATACTTTTTTTTTCGAATGTCTTTTATATGCTGTAAGTGGTATATATTTTTGAATCACCTCTAAAAACCCTTCATTTTGATACGCCACTAGATGAGTTTGGAAGAAAAAAAAAATGCGTCCCTTACAAATTGCGCTTAAAATCCTGTTAATGTCCTTTTTTTAACGGTACTTATCTAAGAACACTTGGGCGCTCAAGACCTATCCAAGGATGTCTTAATTATAAAAATCCGTCATGTGGTTTAAGAGATATGAGGTAATAAAGAATATTACAAACATGCAAGATACGCGCGAAAAACTGAACCCTTTCCTTGCAGCCGGATAAAAATTGCTCTACAAATAGAAAAACTTTTACGAAAATGCGTTGTCCCGTCGCACCTTTCTGTGAGAGTCTTAATCCTAAAATAAAAAAGCAGCAACTCTCCTAGATTTAAATTAGACGTAAAAATCTCTTATTCAAATGAAAACCTTTAACTTAACTTTTTTACAATCTTTTGATATAGAAAATAACAACCCAACAGGATTAACTATTTCAATCCTTAACAGTTTTCAATCTTAACGTGTCGTCAACAGATTTCTCAATGTTATGTGGTCGGGCATAAAACTTGCGAAGGCGTTAGATTGGCCAGAGTGATAAGCAAAAGCGGGTGTAGTATGAAAACATGCTATGAAAACAGAAAAAGTAAGATATACTGTGCCCCTTTGTTTTCATTTTTATTGATACATTATCTTTAGAAGCACTCGAACCCTCAAAAAATGCTCAATTACGCATACATCTTTTTAATTCAATTTACGGAATTTCTTTTAAATTTTCCAATACTGGAGGGGGAAATAGGCAAGAGCCAAACCTCGTATTATGTTTTTTTACTTAGGATATTCAGTCGGATGTCTGCGACGACATTATGCATGTATTGGCTTTATGTAATCCTATGTGCCCTTTCAATGATTTAAAATGGCAATGATGACCTTTGATTTTTTCCTAAGGAAATTCATTCGTATATAAAGACGCAAACTCATGGATACCATGTCAAAATGCATGACATGAGCATTTCTGACAGTTTGAAATCGGTCTCAAACTCAGTGCCAAAAAAAAAAAATGAGATTTTAAAGAGGGACAATCTCTGATTAAAGGTGGCCCTTTATTCGAAATGACAATTTATACGTATCTAAACCATATAAAAGAGTACACTTTGACATCCTGACATTGGCATTGCTGAGTTGAGTTATTGGCACGCGGATAGATGATCATTTGAACAGTGTCTATGCAATAGTCATAGACCGGAATCTGCATAAATTGAGATTGAAATAAGAGTACTGCAAATACTTTATTCATTTCGAGCACTTAGGCTCCTAGTGGTATTTTATCTGCAAAATAAAAGCAATAGGGATGTTTCCTGGGTAGAAAAATGATAATTGTATTTAGTCCGTCAGTGAGATTATCAAATAAAACAGGACCTGTATTTTTTTCTTTATCATGACAATGATAAAGCGAATCTAAGTTCAGGAGTAGGGGCTTCTGACGTCACTATGTCAGTATAAATTGTAGCACACCGTGACGTCACACAATATTTAAACGCACAGTGTCTTCCAATTTTTTTGTTTACGTGGCAAAAGAAAAAATACTTGACCAAAATTTTTTTGGTTAACTAACTGCAGGCTAAATAGATATTTTTTGTCAACTACCCTATTGTCGAAATGCCTTATTGTTACACTATTCGATCATTCTTCCATACACATTTAGTCTGGCGATTACTCCATTGTATGACGATGTACGTTCAAAATAAAAAATGATATCAATTAATCTCATCATTATCTAGCCCTGTATGGAAAAAAAAAGTAAAAATATTTGAAAGTTAATTAGCGTCGAAAATCCCATATCTCAAAACAAATTTTAACGCATCTTTGGGTGGGAATAAATACCATAAGAAGAAGGAAAATTGAAAAACGGCCTCCATACAGGGATAGATTAAAAATTCAACAATGCAAATAATTTTATTTTAAAAATATACATTTAGTCGTTTTTCCATGATATCTAGTCTCCCAAAGGTCTGTTTATAAATTTTCGTGCGCTCTTTTTCGTCCTAAATCATCATCCATTTCGATTGAAATTTGCAAAAGTGCAAATTTTTTGGCGAACTAGCTTTTTACTGCTCATCACAGCATCTATCTCTTTCGCACGTGTTGTCGGATGAGATAGCATGCATTTTAACCTCGCGCATAAAATAGTTCGTGCCGTCAACTAGGGGAACCTTAAGGTTTGATCACGTAACATTTCGGTAGCCCATGTCAACCGCATACACTTTGAATAATCGTTAGCAGATTGCTAAACTCTTTTTCTAGATCGCCTTGTCACCGCATTACGCGTTCATTCTGGACATGACCTAAGAGTGATCGTGGTTTCAACGGCACAGTGCAGTTTATTGCAAGCTCTTTTATAGATCGATGTCAGATAATGTTTTCATTCCCCACATATTTTAGTACGTTTTTAAGTATGATGGGGCATATTCCGTGATAAACATGAAGAATAATGATGATAATGCTTGTACATTGTTTAATAATGTGGCTTTTACAAGTTTTAGCAATAAACTGCTTTTCCAAAAAATATGTTATATAAATAAGACTAAGACACATACCAAACCAATGATAATCCAGATCTTAGCGCATTTCAGTAGGTATAGGTGCCTACATAGATAAGTATGAAGACAATAATACGAATCCAAGAAAAAGGGCTCTTAATCCAAGATCAACGGTTGCTTGGCCGCACTCCAGATTTATGAACCAATTAGCACATTGCCTGATTAATCGCTGCGAAAACAATACAACAAGTCCTACAGCTAATATTGAGCGCATATTATACAAAGGCAATCTTAATTGCTTTTCGCGACACCATATTGGCACAACGTTTTGTTTAATCGAGATTTTTTATCGTATCGGATTATGGTACTAGTAATTAAGAGTTTGGCGTATTTTTTCATAAGCAACCAGTTGATTCTATAAAAAAACTCACCGTGATAACTTAGATGAAGTGAGCTTAAAGTAAGCTATTATTCCAATGGGGATGTGAACTGCCATTTTTCAGGATACGTGGCGCATCTTCGCTATGACTATTGAAAACTGTCAAACCCATACATTTAATAATTCAGTAAATTTTTATTTTCTCGAAATATGCCTCTGTGTACTGTACCAGGATGTACCAACCCCGGTGTTCATTTGTTGCCCAAAGATATATCGCTAAAGAAAACTGGGAAAAGGCTATACATATTTATAGTTATGTTATGTACCTGTCAAAGTAACTCTGATTATGTTGCTTGGTTATCTTCGGCTATATAGTGGAGCTATTAACATATTGATAAAGTTCTACAGCAAGAATGTCATTTGCTTGGCCTTCAGAAGTTTCAGGGCTTTGATTGCCGAAAATAAAATAAAACTTCTAACCTAAAACGTAAAGAATAGAACACATTGAAGTAATGCTCTCTCATTTTTTGTTAATGTTTCTACCATGAGTCAAGTAAGAATTAACTCGTTACAGCTAAAAAAATCTTCAAATCTAGAACATATCACCGATGAGAAATATTTAGTTATATAAAAGTCTGCCTCTCAATAAGATCTGTTTTCTATCCAGCTGTCCTTGCTCCTCATTTCTTTAGTTCGTCTTTCAATTCCCTTAGCTTCCAGGGACAATACATATTATCAATAACGACGGTATTAACACAAAAAATAACAAAAAAAATGTGATATAAGCAAAGCAAAAATGATTTGACAGCAGCCATTGCGCCGCCAGTGACATCTGCGCTCAGCTTTGCGTTCACATCCCCATTGGTTTCTAGAGATCGACAGCTCACTTCAAATTCACTTCACCTAAGTTATCACGGTGTGTTGTTTACAGAATAGTACTGCAGATGGAAGAGTACGAAAGGCTTGGATTCTGAATGTGGGTTAAGTAGGAGAGTGAAGAAAACTAAAGAAACGATGGGTGAATTGTATGACAGATGATATGGCTAGAAATAAGGTGACAAGGTGCTGTGTTGACACCAAATAAATTGGAAGAAGTTGATCTTTATTTTAAAATATTTTAAGTGTAACAAAAATTTAAAAAAACCGCCTGTAAGAAATTGCCGATTGCACTTATTTATCCTATGTTTTAGGGGTTGTAGAGAGAACATGTTATAATAATACGTTGAGGTGATAATACTGACTTCCATTCCAACGTCACCCATCGAATACTGAATCTAGTATACTCGTAGTTCTATTTGGCTGGTTAGAGTATACCTATCATTGAAAAATGTTGGCCACGTATTTTTTGCATTATAAAAACAATAAAAAAAGTTAATTCAAAAATTCAAAAAATCAAAAGACTAATTGCTTAAGAAGCGAACTAAAACACAGATGTATTCTCCGGCTGCAAAGCCTGATTTTCTTCCCGATTACGACTTTTTAGTTCGATTCTTAAGCCGTCAGGTGTTTTGATGTTTTGGTTATTTTTTTATTTATAACTTTGTTTTTTCGAATTATTTACATTTAAACCCATAAGTTTTAATATCTTCGAAATCGCCTCTTAAAACCCTCTATTTCGATACCCTCGCGATGGGTTTGGAAGAAAAATAAAATTGGGCCCCCACAATATGGCGTCCAAAATCAGATATTTTTCTATTTTCCAATTTTAATGTAGCCAGTGACACTCGCAAGGGTTAGACAAATCGATAGACGTAAGAATCATCAAAACCGGCCAACGCGTTTGGTCTCTAGAACGCCACATAGGATCAAATATAGGACGTAACATACAAAGACTGATAAACACATTATCCCCCTTCGGCAGTCGTATAAAAAATAACATAGATAAAACGCATGAAAGTTCATTTGTAGGGGCTTGTGATGTCACTTGTTTGCATAACGTCACACAAAACATCACCTACACTATATTAACGTAATCTTTTGTATCTGCAACAAATGATAAAATACGTATTCAATGTTTTTTGGTTAAGGCGGATCAAAGATAAATTTTCTGGAAACTACGCAATTCACCTGAAATATTTCCAAAACGCCACGTTCACATCAAGGGAGAACGCCCGAAACATGTATGTTTAATAAATTCTAAAGGTGGTTCCGTAGCAACCTATGAAATGTTATGAAAACTTGTTGGCCTAGTACAGAAAAACAGTTAATTTAAAAATTAAAACCCGACTGCTTAAGAAGCGAACTAAAAAGCTGTAAACAAGAAAAATCATGCTGTGCTGTCGGAGGATACATATTCGTTTATAGGATACTATATTTTTTTCAACACACTTGCTCATAAAGTGGCTCTAATTTCACCACAATTAGGCACATAATGATACCTGTTATCAAACTGTGACATTTTCATTACTATTATTCACAAGGGAGATAAATAGTTTCTTTTTTTTTATTTATTGGTTGAGTTACTTTGTTCTTGAAAAAGTTTCGATACAAAAAAGATCGTGCTCAATAGTAAAAATGCAACACATTTCATGCAACTTCGTATTTAAATAGATAATTTCAACTTGTACGTATTTAATAAATAAAAATTTTAACTTAAATATAACTTTTGTTTTTGTCTGTAATAAAGAAAACTTGAAATGCCCCATTTTGTACGTGGCTAAAACGGTATCCGCGAAAAGCCAAAAAAAAAGATAACTCATTATTTTTAGTCTATGGCCGATCGCCATTGTTAGATGCGCGCGCATAGGAAAACTGATTAATTTTGCCCGCCATTGCGAAAAAAAATTCACAGCTCGTTTTTACTGTTGGAAATGATTTTTTTGTATTATTTTCTTCACAAGTGTGTTGAAAAACGTCGTATGATACACGTGTGTATTGATGATTACCGTCCTCAGCTCTCTTAAGACCCTCACCTAACGGCTCGGGTCTCAATGGCGCCTCAGCGGTAATCACCAACATTACACACTTGTACCATAATGTACTATTTTCCAATTTCTTTTAAATAATGAGAAGTATTTATTTTTGTAATCACCTCTTAAAACCCTTTATTTTGATACCCCACTCGATGGGTTTGGAAGAAAAATAATTGGGACTCGCACAATATGACGCCCAACATCCGTCATGTTTGGTTTTTTTGAACGGGTTGGGCAAAGCGTGATTCGGTTTTCCATCTGAAGTTTTTCAGGAGTAACTTGGAGTCTAGATCCAATTGGTCGCAACAGGCTACCTCCTATTACATGGGACTTAAACATAACTGGCAAAATCTGGTTGTATTATAAGTACAACTCTGCCAAACCCTTTGAGAAATACAAGCGTAATGTAAATGTTTTGTGTCCAACACGGGTAGTGTTAAACACATAATATTGACATGGACACAAGACAGCACCTACAATTTCACCTCAGATATTGCTCATACACCACGTTCGCCTTAAACATGTCCGTTTAATAAATTTTAAACGTGGTTCCGTAGTTATCTGTATAGTTATCTATATATATATAACTAATATATGTTATATTTGTACATGTTGAGACATGTTGGACATGTTGGTGCAACAGCTGTACACGGGGCGAAACTTTTCCCTTATGACTTCATAAAATGTTAAAAGTTGGTGTTCTGTACAATGGCCGCGTTAGTTATTGTTGTGAATAAAGGTGGGAACTTATCGCTTTAGTGTAAGTTCGTAAAAGTTTGTTGTACATAAAGATATAGTGCAGCGTTGAAAGTCTCTGTGTTGTTTTGTTTCTGAAAATAGTTATGCATGTAATGGCTTAGGTTATTCAACGTCACCAACTTTTACCTACAATCTTTTCTCAGATAGGTATTTTACAGCGTGAGAGATACCCAATCTATGAAGATCTACAGTTAATGGTTTAGAGATTTGATAAAAAAGCCAAAAACTAAGGATGGATTCCGTACCTTTAAAGCAATTATACTTTAAATTATTTTTTACCACGAGAGAAGACGTTGCGTCCCGTATTGTGGTCGAGAAATCAATTGACAGATAACGTAATGAATGCGTATTATTGGTTTAGTTTTTATTTTATTACTTGTCTCATCCGCAGTCGGGTAAAAAAATCTTGTGTACACTTTTAGAGTAAGAGACCTTAAAAAAGTTCTTAAAATAGACCTTAAAACAGCAGGCATTCCAGGAAATGTTATAGGTACAAATGGCAGGTCTATAGTTCCAAACCACGTACTGACATTAGTTTAAACACCGCGGCTGTGAATTTTTGATAACATTTTGTTGCCTATGGCTGATACAGACAGACCCTCGTGTCAGACAGACGGATATACGGTCGGCAGCTTTGGATTCGTGCTAGGCTCCCGTTTAACATTTTGAGTTCGGGACCCTAAAATGGACCTAAGTAAAATAAACGTAGGTAACATATTCCCTTTAAAATGTCAAACATGTAAAATATTTACTTAATTAGAACTATATTATCAGCTGCACGACTCCTAGAATAGTATACTTGAATTTATAATTTCAAGATCAACTTTAGCGTTGTGTATTTTAAGTGACCGTTTGATTAAAAAAAAAGCTCTAAAAACATATGGATTACAATGCAATTTGAACATTGTAATGTAAGAAATAGAGCATGCTGTTCTATAATTTGATAATTATCTCGAATTCTGAAGTCAAATATCGTTGAAATAGCGTTATAGGTATGTTAAGGAGTTTATGAGGACTGTATTAAATGACGAAGCTGATTACTTGATTTCAATGATTTATTGCTTAGCTGAAGAGAGTTTACAATAAAAAATAACGATTCGACGCGTACAATGCTCGCGGAAGATGGTCATGTGTGTGGCGCTCCCAGCCGCGCTTCTGCCTTATACGAAGATGGCCGGCGCAGGCACCCCTTCGCCCGCGTCCCGCCGTGTCCCCGCGGTCGCCGTCGCTGGTGCCGCCTCCATCATTCGAGAACGTTCCAAACATCCTGCCCGGGTTGAAGCGTCGTCTTCAATCGGTAAAGGGCATATGTTGTTGAAGGCCCTTGTAATCATGCCCTTCTTGGTTTTAATCTCTGCCACCCTCGTGACGCCGTCAGGACCAGGAAACACCTTGATGATACGGCCCATTAACCATCGTAGTGGTGGCTGCGTCTTCTCTCTGATCAGAACTAATTGGTTCAATTTAAGTTCACCTGTGGACGCATGCCATCGGTTTCTCTGCTGCAACATGACAACATATTCATAACTAAATCGGTTCCAAAAGTGTTGTCGAAGATGCTCAATCCTTTTGTAGCGATCCAATCGGTTGATGTTGATGGAGTGTACCTGTGGCTGAGAAACTGATATTAGCGGTCGTCCAATTAAGAAGTGAGCGGGGGTGAGAGCAGTGAAGTCGTCAGGTGACGACGAGAGGGCAACAAGGGGACGGGAATTTAATATAGCTTCAATTTGGACTAAGTATGTGTTCATTTCTTCATACGTTAAATGAGAAGAATGAACAATAGTTTTTAAATGCTTTTTTGTAGATTTAACAGCGGCCTCTGTTATGCCATTGAAGTGTGGACTATAGGGTGGTGTAAAACTAAACCTTATACCCTCTTGTGCAAGATCTGTCTCTAACTCTGAATGAGATAAGAATTGTGCAAGCTCATTAAAAACTCCCACAAACGCTGTGCCATTATCTGAAAGGATGCTGTATGGTTTACCCCGACGAGCAACAAATCTCTTTAACGCGGCCAGGTAAGCGTCTTTGGTGAGATCCGTAACAAGTTCCAGATGGACAGCTTTTACTGCCAAACAAACAAACACACAGATATACGATTTAATGAGTCTGGTACCTCTTCCCTTACGGTCAGCTATTAGCATTGGCCCGGCGTAGTCAACACTACAATTATAAAAAGGAAATTCAAGTTGTGTCCTCGTGCATGGGAGCTGACCCATGACTGGTTGCACCGCCTGAGTTCTAAATCTGAAACATTTGACACATTCTCTGAATATACCTTTAGACAGATTTCTGCCTCCTAAAGGCCAGTAAGTTTGACGAATGTGTGACAAAAGGAGTTGTGGCCCTGCATGCATAAGTTTAACATGTTCACAACGAAATAATATTTTTGTAATGTGATGTTTACTATCTAACAATATGGGATGTTTAATATCGTAACTATAGTTAGCGTTACCTAATCTGCCACCTACGCGAATGACACCCCGATTATCCAAGAATGGAGATAATGAAACTAGCCTATTCTTTTTAGATAATGGCTTTTTTAAACTAAGTATTTTGTATTCGTCAGGAAACATTTCTGTTTGACTAATACGTAACATGACCATACATGACTCCTGCAATTCGTTACATGACAAATGACCGTACAACCTGTCATTAGGATTTTTTAAGTTAAAAATAAACCTAAGTATATAAGCGATAATACGTTTCAATTTGTTTATGTTTGATTTATTACTTATCAACCGACTGATAACTGATTGAGTTGATTGATAATTATCTAATAAATGAACTTTGATTTCCGGTATGTTGGAATTGGAACCTATATTTGGCATTTTCGGCCAACATTCTTCACCGAAATTTAAAAAGTCTGGGCCTGACCACCACAATGAACAGGTGCCGATTTGATCGGCCTTCAGCCCGCGGGATACTAGGTCCGCCGGGTTCTCTTTCGACGACACGTATCTCCACGAATTTTCACCAGTACTTTCTTGAATCTCGCTGACACGGTTACGGACAAAAGGCTTTAATTTATTCGGCGATGTAGCTAACCAACATAAAACTATCGTGGAATCACACCAGTAATAGATTTTATTTATTTTAATAGTTAATGAAGCTAGTACCTTTGCACACAGTCTTGTTCCCAATAAAGCCCCACATAACTCAAGACGAGGTATGGTTGTATTTTTAATGGGAGCGACCTTATTTTTTGAAGTTAAAAGATGAATGGTCACTGTACCATCTTTATTTAGGCATCGTATATAGACGCATGCACCATAGGCACATTCAGATGCATCTGTAAAAATATGTAACTCTATTAATTTATAGTTGACATCAAATGCATACCGTGGTACATTTAGATTATTCAGACGCGATAACATTGTAACGAATGACAACCAACGTTCTTGTGTGTCATTAGAAACTGGTTCGTCCCAGGAACATTTCTCTAACCATAATTTCTGCATTATTACCTTTGCCAACACGACACATGGCCCCACTAGGCCTAATGGGTCAAAGATTTGGCTAATGCTAGACAAAATATGACGTTTAGTTATTTTGTTACTTGGAGGTAGATTTATAAAAAAAGTTAATTTGTCCAAATCGCAAACCCAGTTTAAACCCAATGTTTTATAAGTGTTAGGAAATTGGTTACGATTTAAATCGAGTATATTATCGTCATTAGGAGCAAGACATGATAATATACCCTTCAACACCTGTGGGCTATTAGATTGCCATTTTCTTAATTTGAATTGAGCTGAAGCGAAAATCGAGCTCACCTCCTTGCACAACTGTATAGTGCCGGACTCAGTGTCACAGCCACCAAGATAATCGTCAACGTACATGTCTCGTTGTATAGCTTGCTTTACGCCATTGTTTGAGGCCTGTGAAGCTAGACTGACGAGTGACTTTGTCGCTAAATATGGTGCCGAAGCTGTGCCATATGTCACTGTGTTAAGAACATATGTTTTTAGCGGTTCAAATTGATTGAAACGAAATAGGATTTTTTGTAAAGAACGTTGAGATTTATTTAATTCTATTGCTCTGTACATTTTCTCAATATCCGCTGATACTACGTATCTATGTTGCCGAAAGCGTAACAAAATGGAATAAAGATCGTCCTGCACAGTGGGACCAATCATCTGTAAGTGATTTAAAGAAATACCTGAAGTCGTCACAGCTGACGCGTCAAAGACAACTCGTAATTTAGTTGTGGTACTTTGCTCGCGCATAACACCGTGATGCGGTAAGTAGTAACTTATGATATCTTCAGAATTATTATCTTCAGACATGTGCCCTAGTTCTAGGTATTCGCGCATAAAATCAATATACCTATTTTTAAATAAGGGATCACGAACGAACCTACGTTCTAGCGAAAGAAATCGAACCTTCGCCATCTGATATGAGTCACCTAATGCTTCGAGTGACTGTTTAAATGGCATTTCTACAATGAAACGGCCATCTTTACCACGAGTAGTAGTACGTAAAAAATGTTCCTCACATGCACGTTCCTCGGCTGACAACGAATGTTTATCAGATATAGAATCCAGCTCCCAGAAGCGACTCAGTTCAGTTTTTATTTCCTGAACGAAATTACACACTGGTTGTTCCCGGGATGGACTGGGTTGTGCAATATACCCAGAGATAAGCCATCCTAATTTTGATTCATATAATCTTGGTTGACATTTGCCTAAATTGATTGTGTTAGTACCCAAAATATTCCAAAACTGTTCAGCACCTAGTAATATGTCTACGCTTGACGGTTTATAATAGTGGGGGTCGGCTAGACAGATGCCTGATGGCAGTGGAATAGTACTAATATCAATTAACGTCGATGGTAATGATTTAGTTATCTCAGGTAATACTAAACAATCAATAGTTGTTTTATAAGTACCTGAATAAGATTCTATGGTTACAGAACAAGACTGTGTGCTTTTACAAGTTTGCTGGTTAATACCCGTTATTTTGGAGTTTACGTTACGTTTAAGTGAACCCAGCTTACCACACAGCTCCTTAGTTATAAAATTTGCGGTGCTCCCGTTGTCCAAAAGCACCCTCGCCACGTGATGGCTGCCCTTGCTGTCTCGCACCTTCACCCGTGCTGTGGAAAGCAATACGGTGGAAGAAGTAGTATTCTGTACGGCCTTTGCTGTTAAAGTAACATTATCCGTCATTTGATTGCTAGCAGGCGGCTCATTATTGTTGTCCATGTGTAATAGCGTGTTATGTTTAGCCTTACAATACTTACACCGAGCCCACAATTTACATTTATTTTCGGCATGGCCCGGGTTTAAACAATTAAGGCAAACATTATATTCTTTAACCTTCTGATTACGTACCTCTGAAGAAAGTTTACGAAAACTATCACATCTAAATAATACATGACTTTGTTTACACATCGGACAATTTGAGCTCGTACCTTTATTTGAACCACTATTATCATTTGATGTTAATGCAAAGTTTTTTTGTTTATGCATTTTATTGTTTGAGGCTTTATTTTTATTAATGTCGGATTCCTCAACTGATTCTAATAAGTCGGCCCTGTTATTCAAAAACGAGAATAATTGCGATAATGTAGGTGCCTCGGATAACGTATTTCTAAATTCTTCCCAATGAATATAAGTTTTAGTATCCAACTTATGAGCCACAATGTGAATAACCAAGATGTCCCAATGTTGCGTTGGTTGTCCTAAAATTGTTAAAGCCCTCAGATTTTTTGTGGTTATATCGACCAGGTAACGTACTGCTTTACTAGACCCCTTTTCTATCTGTTCGACATTGAATAACGATTGAACATGATTATTCACCAAAAGACGATTATTATTATACCGTTTCGTCAGTAGATCCCAAGCAATGCTATTGTTACCAGAGTTAAAATCCAGACTTCTTATAATTAAGGCAGCAGCACCCTTCAACGAGGACCTAAGGTAGTGAAACTTACTTATATCATCCAACAACATGTTTTTATGTATTAGTGAATCAAATGTGTCTCTAAACTCGAGCCAATGCTGATAGCTGCCATCAAAATGCGGTAAACTAATCTGCGGTAATTTTACAACACTATGTTTAGACTGTGTGACATCGTTATTATAATCTGAAGCTTGTACGGAACTCACCAAAACGCTGGCTCTTCGCTCGCTATGATGACGCCGCAACTCGCGCGCCGTGGACACCAAGGAGAAGTATTGGTTTTGAAAAGCTTCGCGATCACCCAATGCCTCGCCAGGGTCCTCCATCAGCATCTCGATCTCCCCCTGTATTTTATCATAGTCATTATATAGTAAATCCATTTTATCAAGTCTCGTTTCTAGTTCTGCTACTTGTAGTTCGCTTAATTTAGCACAAGAAATGGCTACATTTAAATAATTGCTAAAAAGCGTAAGCTTAGCCTTGCAGCTTGCACGTTTCTTATTCAATTCTTTAACTTTAGTCTCCATAATTAAAGTAAAGATTGATTGCGTTATAAGTAAAAAATAAGCAAATAACGCGACGAATAATGCACTGCGAATGCGAAAAAGCGACCGGTGTTGACCTTGGGTTAATGAGCGGTCAAGCTACCGCGTGCACGTGCAAATCTATTTTGTAATAAATGCTCTGCAACAAATTACGCAACGATGTAATGAGTTTGAGCATTAATAAGGCATGAAATATTTGAATTGAAATGAATGCGATGACTACAAAATATGGGAATTAAAATGGAACAGATCAAATGGCCAAAATAAAGCTTGGAAAAAGTTTAGAAAGTATGAAGGTACGGGAATGTTTAAATGGAACGACACACTAATTACCGATCTGTAGCCACAGTTCTCCGTTCTCGTAGTTTTCTTCTCACAGAGAAGCGTGTGCGCCACGTTATATCCTGCACTGCAAACGCCGTTCGTCTTGAAATTTTCTTGCGAAGGACCAATTTGTTAAGGAGTTTATGAGGACTGTATTAAATGACGAAGCTGATTACTTGATTTCAATGATTTATTGCTTAGCTGAAGAGAGTTTACAATAAAAAATAACGATTCGACGCGTACAATGCTCGCGGAAGATGGTCATGTGTGTGGCGCTCCCAGCCGCGCTTCTGCCTTATACGGAGATGGCCGGCGCAGGCACCCCTTCGCCCGCGTCCCGCCGTGTCCCCGCGGTCGCCGTCGCTGGTGCCGCCTCCATCATTCGAGAACGTTCCAAACAAGGTACAAACAAAAGGATTATGGTTTCAAACCACGCACTGAAGTTAGTTTAAACACCGCGGCTGTGAATTATTGATAACATGTAGCCGAACTAACTCGCTTACTGCTAAAGTGGCAACTGTAGTTGCTTCAATTACTTCCTATTTCGGGAAATTAACTGCAAATTGAATTCGATTTCGGTAGTTTTACAGCAATTGAATTGTTAAAGAGAAGAAACCTAGTAGGAATTTAAAGTAACTAGTTGAACCCAAGAGCAATAGAGAGGGAACGGATTTCACTTGCGTGACCTTATCAGAAATGAGGATATCCGCAGGAGAATCAAGGTTACTGAGACAGCTCTAAAAGTTGCCAATATTACTCGCAGAATATTGGTCGATGGCGAAAAAGTTTTGGTGTGGCAAACGCATACCGAAGGACATTCATGGAAGTTAGAAGGGCTCCGACAAGGTGGACCGATGACCTGTTGAAGACTTCGGGAATCCGGATGCGAGACGCACATAACCGGTCGATGATGTCGGCTATGTACAGCAGTGGACGTCACTAGGCTGACATGATGATGATAATGAGTTGAACCCAACACCGGTTTGCCATTGTTTTTTTTTTTTTTTGTTGATACTTATCAGTGACCTCACGTCAGTGGTAACACTGACCTAACGGCCTAGTACGGAGTAAATAGAGTTTGAATAGAATATGAGACTAGCTATACTTGTTTTACCTCTGCCACTAGAGGGTTACTGTTCTCCTAAAATGTAGCTAAATATTTTTTTTTGACAAGAGCTTATTTTAGCAACTACCAATTTCCGAAATTAAACACCATCCATGCAATCATTATAAATCCCTCAAGCGTACCTAATACAATTTAATGATGTGTAAAACATTTTTAGTAACCTTTTAAACCTTCCAATTAATATCTTCAGATTTCTACTAACTGTTCATTATTTAATTTCATATTTCGCTACCCTCGTTTCCTTTATAATTCAATTCTTAGCTCTCCGATCAAAATATCTCAATTTATAAAGCCGGTTAATACAAACAAGTTGATTTAATAAGCCAAAGCGTTCGTTAAGGAACGAAGGACGAATATTAAATATTTGATCAGAGCTCGACAAGTCACCAAACAGCAGTTTTAATTCAATAAGAGCTTAGTGTTTCGATTTTGCTTTGAAAATTGTCCGTGTGTCTTTAGTAAGGATGGGCGAAGACTGAATCAACACTTTATTTTAGGCCACGTTTCTTTGTTTGCACCTGCTTGTGAACAAACGCTCGATCGTTTCCCATAAAGTGGTATAACTTGCATGTGAGTTGCTTGCATGTACAAACACGGTTTTAGAAACAACTATACTAAGGCCTACCTGCACGAAAAACATTAAATTCTTTCAGAGCTAGACTAATTGATATCATCGTTCTGTTTTGGACATCGTTTGATTTACACTACGAGTATAATAAAACTAAGTAAATATAACCGTGATGCGACTCCGAGACGTGCGAGTGAGACACCCTGCCTCGGTCGCGCGTCTCGATCTTGGGGTGTGTCTTCGCGGGCCAGACCGACATGTGTCGCACACAGATTCTATTTGATTTTAGTCGTTAAAACCTGTAATATTGTTGTAAATTATAATTTTACATTGCAATGGCAAGCCAAGTTATCAAATATACTATTGGAGAAAGAAGAATACGACGATATGATATTATTATTATGTCTTTTATTCAACTTTTTTCTCATTTATTACATTTTTAAATATCTTTACAAAACTCACACAAAAAAGAAAACATTAAAAAATAGAGGCCCACCGGTATCGGGAACAGGGTCCAAGCTACCGGCGGTCAGGGCTCCAGAGAGAGGAACCTCCTAACAATACGAGCCGTGTCCAGCAGTACTGCTTTCTGGATCAGTCCCTTGACCCAGCCGCCTAACGAGAGCCTCCTAAGGTGTTGGTCGAGGCACGTGGCTATTAAGCCATGGGCTGACACGACTATCGGTACAATGATCGCTGTATCCACATCCCACATGTCGACAACCTCGCGAGCCAAGTCAAGATACTTGATTTGCTTATCTTTCTCGGCTTTCACGAGGTTCCCGTCATGCGGGACAGTTATGTCAACAATCATTGCACGCCTCTCGATTCGGTCCACCACCAATATATCAGGCTTATTAGCGATAATAGTCCTGTCAGTGATAACGGACCGATCCCAGTACAATGTGATGTTGCCATTCTCGAGATCTGGGTCGGGCACATACCTGTAGTACGGCACCTCCGACGCCACAAGAGTGTATTTCAGAGCAAGTTGCTGGTGGATAATCCTGGCTACAAGGTTGTGCCTATACAAGTACTCTTCGTTAGCTAGACGAGAACAACCAGAGATAATGTGGCGGATCGATTCACCCGGACGGTGACATGCCCGACAGATGTCAACCGTGCCATCCTTCACAATAAATCTCCGGTAGTTATTCGTCATGATAACTTCGTCCATAATTGCACAGACGAAACCTTCGGTTTCCCCAAAGAGGTCACCGAATCGCAGCCAGGCCACGGACGTTGATTAGTCTACATCGGACCCATGTAGGGCCCGGAAAAAGCGTCCGTGAAGCTCCTTACTCTGCCATACCTCCTTGCGGTCGTTAGTGTCAAGCACTACAGGCTTGCGCCAGTTCTCATTCGCCAAGGAGAGCGGGGTGAGTCCCTTGTCCACTGCTACTACATCTCGATGAATACCCACGTCGGTGTTTAGAAAATATTCTCTGAGATTGCATATCTCGCGGTTGTGGAGGTTTTTGGCATTTAAAAAGCCTCGGCCTCCACATTTCCGCGGGATATACAATCTCATGACTGACGATCGTGGGTGATGCATTCGATATGCAGTCAGCAGTGTACGGACCCGCCTATCCAGGGCGTCAAGTTCCGTTTGAGTCCATTTGAGTATGCCGAAAGAGTACATCAGTACCGGCATGACTGCACGGGCTACATCTTGGGGGCTGATCGTGATAGCCCTCATTTCTTGTATTGGATCACACGCTCGTTCGACCTCCCGAGTCTATTCACCTTCGGTGTGACTGACAGGCACCGACCAGATGCTGCGCCAGAATGAACACATAGCGTCATCATCCGGCAGGTGCGTATCAGTCACACCTTGGTCGGGTCGCTCCCAAGCCCGATAAACCCACCTTTCATTACTTTGGAATGTGCGATTCTGGGTGTATCGGTCCACTCTCCGCCTGTACCTACGAATACGGTTTGCCCATGCATACACTTTTTGTTTCAGGAAGTCGATGCGCTCTGTGACATGGGATATATAGTCTCGGGGGCTGACATCAGTCCCCGAAAACGCCCGTCTCACAAAGCGCATCACTCTTGGGCGGCTATTGCCCTCCCTGAAACAAATTAGTTTGCCGATGAGTGCTCTGGCCCCACCAATACGACGTACGATCCTGCACTGCCAAGCCGGTACGGCTGGTTTCGGTCGTGTAGCTCTGTCATCTGCAAATTTGACATGAGCTACACGACATGCCGCTACAGCCGCGCAGTACATGATCGAATGTGTATCAGTGAGGTCTTCGCAGTCATCAAAATAGTTTGACAACTGCGAATCCAGAACAGCCACCAGCGCCCTATTCTTGTTATGCATGGGCAAACGAGGTACTCGTGGCCTAAGTTCGGGTGGCATATTGCGATACTCCCGAATAGCACACTCCAAAGCACTCCTCAATTCCTCATTGCACTGGGTACTTACGTTTGTAACCTTGTCACTACTCACCTCGTCAGTGTGGTTGGACTGTGGTAGCATCCTGCGACGATGGGGCAGTGACACGGTTACCCATTTCCGTTCGGAGGCGATCAAGTACAGTATCATCCAACATACGATTACGCTGGATGACCCGCACCTGATCCGAAAGTCGTTGGGCCGAAACGTTGACGGCTGGCTCAAGCACCTGAAACAAAGAGAGCATCCGGACACGGTACGCGGTCAGGTTGTTTCCTCCCTCTGTAGCCCCAAAGTATGCGCGCATGACATTTTCGTTTATGGATTGTGTCCATCTCATGCGCTGCACACTTCCGCCGGGTGCTGGGACCCTATCAGAGACCGGTAAGCCTCGAGGTCCTAAGCGGTCTGGCGGCCGGCGTCCTCCCCGTCGACGCGCAAGTGTTGGTGTCGTCGGTGGAGAGAAGTACTCGTCGCTCGAGCTCGACGCAACTGCCACAGCCGGAGTCACAGCACTCACGGTAGGGCTGGTTTCCGGCGGCGGCGAGGCGGAGCTGGGCGACGAGGCCGGAGGTGGTGGGCGTGCTCGTCTTGCAGCAGCAGCTCTCGTCAACATGACGTAGTCTTCATTTTCTCATATTTTGTAAATCAATGTATAAATCGGTCATAATTTTGATAATGTTATTGTTTTATGTTTTTTTTATCTTGGTTTCATTGTATCTATATATATATCTGGACAATTTAGATGGTTGAAATTTTATATTTTGTATTAAATTTGGTAGAGAAAAATTTTGGCATCCGTCTGTCAAGTCGAGCCACAGATTATTATTATTATTATATTCTTTATTGTACACCTTTAAAAAATACATACAGAACAAACATTTCCAAGCACTGTGTACAATGGGCGGTCTAATCGCACAGGGCAATCTCTTACAGACAATCTTTCAACCTTTTTATTATATTATATTAGTATAAAAATAAACAAAGATTGGCTATCAACGAATTATATATAACTAGAGGCCAAAAATATCGTTGTCAATATGGAAGTCAATCAATAATTGGTTATTTAATTGTTAAATGACCAAATGTTCGGACATTTCGAGCGCGACGCGCGACATCACTCACTCATCCATGAGCAAGACCGGCTAGCGGTCTTCGTTCGTGCGTTGCAGTCTCTCACGCGTAGTCACTCCCATACAAGTGGTGTTGCGCGTCTCCTGCCTCGGTCGCGTGTCGTGGTCTCGCGTCGCAGTCACGCGGTTATCTCACGCTTTTAGAATTATGTTATAAACACGTTTACCATTAAATGCATTTAATTGATTTTATGTGCAAGTGGGTTTTAGTAAAAACTATCTTAAATTAGACTATTATTCTATGACAACTATAATAATAGTGTGTAAGTACACCATAGATGACACAATGCTTCTACTGAAAATGAATCACGACAAAACTTTTTATCAGTAACAGATTATTTTTTCATGCGTGTTACGTATTTTGCTGTAAGGCGGTTATCTATCTACGAGTATTTATATGTGGTTAAGATTGAAGGATAAATATATATGTTGTTAAGATTGAAGGATAAATATAAATGATCAATGCAAAGCGTCAGATTTTTCACACACTGCACTATTAGAGGTCACGATCACGTTACGATCTGTGTGCCACCTTTAAAAATTTGGTCTCTGCTATAGATTTTTTTGTGACCTTATTTTTCTTTTGCAGGTACCTATTGGATGAAATTTCAGTTGGTCACGTAGGAACAATTAAAGGTTTGTCTTTATCTTTAACAATTTTATTCTTTATAATTTTTGTTATAGTAAAATTTGAAATTATTCTTTTCGTTTGTCGGAAATTAAGTACCTATGAAGGGAATAAAAGATGACTTCGGTTTCATTATCTAATATTTATCTCTATGCTTCAACTACTTAATTTCAAAACGTTGGTCACCAAAACGATAGACCCATTCATGGTCATCTTAGTGGTCACCGCTTTCTAGCTAGAAGAGTGAACTTTTGTAATTCGACTATTTGAAAAGTATAACAAGAAAATCCCAAATAAATTAGTATAAGTGTAAGAGAATGTTGATAATAAACATTAATCACTGATCCTACATCAGTGATTAATGTTTTTCTTAAAACACTTTTGAGTTGTGTAAGAAACGATAATTAATAGATTACACACATATATGTTTGCGATGTCCATAAGAAATAAAAGGAAACAGTAACAAGGGGATAAGAAACACAATAGTTACCGCTAACGAAGTAATCTTCAGAGTCTAATTCAGTTACTTTTGCGTTAGGAGTCAGTGGCTATAAGGTCAGCACACAATGAGACTTGATGTGACTGCCGAAGGAGGGTAATGTGTTTAGCAGTCTATGTATGTATGTTTGTTTATTTGTTGCTATGTGGCGTTCTAGAGACCAAACGCTTTGGCCAATTTTAACGATTCTTACGTCAATCGATTTGTCTTAACCTTGCGAGCCCATTTTTTTTTCAAGGCCCATCAAGTGAGGTCTCAAAATAAAAGGTTTAAGAGGTGATTTCAAAAATATTTAACAGTTATATATTTAAATAAATAAAGTAAATTGAAAAATCATAAAGCCCTACTACTTAAGAAGCAAACTAAAACGACGTAAACAAGAAGAAAATCACGATGTGGACTGTGGAGTCGGAGGATACATCTGGTTTTGGTCAGACAGCTTGCGATTCATCCTCCGACTGCACAGCATGCTTTACTTCTTGTTTACGTCTATTAGTTCGTTTCATAAGCAGTCGGGTTTTTGGATATTTTGAATTTACTTTTTTTAAGATAGCGATGTACCGCTCCATAGACCCCTGCGACTCCTTTGCCGTGATAAAATATAGAACTTAATGTATACACAAAGATTAAATAATTATTTCAGAGAGGGAAATCGAATTTTAAATTCCATGGGTAGTATTCGAATTCTGTCGCTAAAATGTGTAGTAAATAAAGTTCCATATCATCGTTGATATTGCAATACGTTCTATGTCAGATTAAGCAGAGTTTTCAGGAGAGACATAAAACATTTTAGTGTCGTAACCATAGCAAACAGTGATTATACTTTTAAACTACCAATACTATCAGTAAAGATGTTTTACATCATATTTGACCAAAAAATAGTAATATTAATAATTCAGTTCAGAGATTCAGAGACATATAACAAAATGCATTTCAGTTTTAGTTGGTTTTAGTCTAATAAATTCATTTCAGTTACGATATAGGACATTTTTGAAATAAATATATACTCATCATCATCATCATTTCACCCGAAAGATGTCCACTTCTGGTCGTAGGCATCCCCCAGGCGTCGCCAAATTGACCGATCCCGTGCGTCTCGCATCCAGCGCCTTCCCGCAACCTTAACCAGGTCATCAGTCCACCTAGTGGGACGCCTTCCAACGTATCGTCTTCCGGTTCGCGGTCGCCATTCCAGAACTTTTCAGCCCCATCGGCCATCCGTTCTGCGAGCAATGTGCCCTGCCCACTGCCACTTAAGTTTGGCAATTCTTCGGGCTATGTTGGTAACTTTGGTTTTCCTGCGGATATCATCATTTCTGACGTGATCACGCAAGGAAATTACAAGCATAGCCCTCTCCATTGCCCTTTGGGTAACTTAAAGCTTTCTAATAAGGCCCATTGTCAGCGACCACGGTCTAAATATATACCGGTTATACGAAATATTTCAGTCAAAATTAAATCATTTTGTACTTGAATCAAAATGTTAAAAAGTATCTATTTTGAAAACATCTCCCCAATATTTGAAAAGGTTATAAGACCATAATGCAATATCAAAATTAAAGTGGTGTTGTCACGTGACGTATTGCATCTGTTTCGAATCCAGCGATATGATTGGCTGTTGATATAGAACGTTTTACGGATGCGTTCAAAATTAAAATGTTAAATCATTTTGTAGAAAACCTAAAAATCATAAAAATTTGACAGAACGTATTGCAATATCAAAGAGGATATTCTGTTACGAGGAAGCGCATAGCTGAAAAATAACAAGCGCACAGGTGTTTCTCCAAGGTTAAGCAACACTTGCCGAGGTTGGTCCTTGGAAGTGTCCAATACATTCCCAGATTCCTCCGGCTTCAAAAAGCATTCCTTGTACATCTTTGACAATTGTTACGGGTAGTCATGCCAAGAGTTATCGTGTTAACCAGTCACTGTGTTGTGAAGGTCAGATAGGCATTCGCGCCATATCCAGAATGGTAGCATAATATCATTCGTGGATGATACTCTTTTTTTCTTTTATTGGATTTTTGGAAAAGGCCGCACAAATAGTGAAAATCCCTGCCTACTAAACTAGGGGAAACCTTTATAAATGAGTTTGTGTTTTTTTTTTTTCTGAGATGGGTTTCCTCTTGACTCTAGTCTAAGTCATAGGTGACAGAGACAGAGTCGTGAGCTTACCCAGAAGAAGCCTGTTTATTCCAACTTTGAAGAGATTCGGGTTGATTGCGTTCGGAAACACAGACGCAGGTAGTGAGTTCCATTCATTTGCTGTGCACATTATGAAGGATGTTTGGAAGCGCTTGGTGCAAATTGGTGGAATGGCAACCAGGTAACGATGGTAACTTGCAGTGCGTCTAGATGTCCGATGGTTGAAGGGGGCCGGTGGGATGGGGTCATGGAGTTCTTGAGCACACTCACCGAAATACAGTCTGTAGAAGACCGACAAGCAGGCAACCTTGCGGCGATGAGCCAAGCTGTGAAGCTTGGTATCATGCAACCAGTTTAATGTCGCCGATGAGCCTCTTGGCTCTGCGTTCCACCGAGTCAAGCGCGGCAAGCTGATACTTTGCTGAGCCATCCCAAAGAAGTCTGCAATACTCCATGCAGGATCGGACTTGCGCTTTGTACAGGGTTAAAAGCTGTACAGGCGTAAAGTATCGCTTCACCTTATTTAGGATGTTTTTTGGCCGCAATTTGGGCTTTGTACTCAATGAAGGCGCCGAAGTTGAGACTGGATGTCAACTCCATGCCTAGGAGCTCAAGCCGATCAGTCACTGGAACAGACGCACCCCTAAAAGTAGGCACCTGATCGAAAAGAGTTTTGGTGGCATTAAAGGAGACCAGATTGTCATCACCCCACTGGGAGACAAGGCTTAAGGTCAAATCTGTCCGCTCTACCATAGTCTCTCTCAAGGAACGAACTTCATCCACGCTGGTTCTTGCGCTGGACAGGTATCTCTCTGAAACAGTACTGTCATCTGCGTACCCAACAATACCAAGCTGAAGTAGGTCATTGATGTGCATCAGGAAAAGAGTTGCAGAGAGAACAGACCCCTGAGGAACTCCGGAATCAATAACCATAAGGTCAGAGGAGCAGCCGTCTGTGACTACTCGGATCAACCGTTCGCAAAGGAAGCCTGATATCCAGCTACAAAAACCAGCTGGGGTGCCATACGCAGGAAGCTTACTGAGCAGACTTGCGTGCCAGACCCTGTCAAAGGCCTTCGAGATATCCAGCGATACAACAAGTGCTTCGCCGTGTCTCTCGATGGCTTCGCCCCAGCTGTGCGTGACATACACAACAAGATCGCCAGTAGACCGTCCCCGGCGAAAGCCATATTGACGGTCACTGAGGAGATTATTGTCTTCAAGGTAGGTCAGCAACTTACTGTTCAGGGGGCCTACTCCCGATCTTCGTCGACGAAGTTACGAGCCGTTCGAAAGTATTTCGAAACTTCGGAGTGAACTCTACCCCCTAACGATTTCGGATTATTGAGCTTCGAACGGGATCATAGACAATTTTCGTGAACGAACGATGGATGACGTTAGAGTTGCACTATTTTATCGGTCGATTACCGGTTTTCCTAGTTTGTGGTTTCAAGCTTACTAAACAAAAAATAAAATATTTAAATATAGAAATGAATTACTTTTGTCATTATTGTCTGGAATATGTATATGTCATTATCCTATTGATACCTTTGCTTTTTTTTCTTTATGACAGCAACTTTCAAAAGAATTGTCAATTGTCAAGAAATAAATAATAAATACCTTGGAGGAATTTAGTTTTCCTTTTCATTAATAATTCATTAAAATGGCTCAACCGCTTAAGCAGCAACTTACGCACAAATTGAGGCCCTTGTCGTCTTCATAAGTTCGCTCAAAACGGCTGTGGGAAAACCTGAGCAACTTAATTCAATGGAAAGTTGCACTAATTCCGTGGAGCAGTGGCAAACGGTGAGTTTAATACATTACTCGTCAATATTAATATGATTTTAAGGGCTTGTCCTCAGTAAAGTGCACACAATCATAGTCAGTATTCTTGCAAATACTTTAACCCAGTCAGTAGGGGTTAGCTAGCAGAGCTAACCTAACCCGGCTGTGGCAAAGGCATTTTTGATTATTTACCGACTGGGTTAATATCTGCAGGAGTACTTACGAGTATAGTGTTTTTATATATTATACATTTCATGCAATTAAAATTAACGAAATATCCAAATTTTAGGTGCGGGCTGTTAAAAACATTTGGCCAAGAACGCTGTTGGAGCTGTCAGACGGTCAGCATGGTCCATTGGTAGCACCAACCTGTTCCCAAATGGAGTTAAAGATACTATCAATTATAGAAGAGGGTTTTGGAGAGCAACAAACCTAGTCAAGAGTCCAACCAGCTTTTCCAACGGTAATACTTAACAAAATTTATAATTTTTGGTAGTAGCCAATTTTTTTTTGCAAAATATTAATAAATTACAGACACACAATCATATATTTTGTATTTTATCCGTCAATGATATTCAGTTTTTGTTGTACAGGGTCCATCAGTAAGACACACCTGCTGAAAGTGGAAGTGCAAAGGCTTATAATAAAAACTAGAAGAAATAAGGTGCTCGATGAAGTAAAGCTGGAATATTCTTGAAAAACTTAAGTTCCTAGCAATAATTTAAGACTGATAAATAAAGGAAAATCTATGTTTTGATTGTTATAGTGTGTTAAGTGTTAATTTTATTCTGATTATTAGGTATTTGAGACTCAAGTAGACAAGTAAGAGAAATTAAGGTCCTAGCAATAATTTAAGACTGATTAGTAAAAGGAAAACCACGTTGAAGTAGTATTTATCGTGAATTATTAGAATATCAGCGCTGCGTTATTTCCTTTTTGGGTAACGCTGCACATGCTGTGATATTTTTGGGTCTCGGTTGGGGTTGTATTTTTATTATTGTTAAATTTGTTGCTTATTTTTCGTGTCTCCTGTGCGGGTCACAAATAAATATTTTTTGGTTTTTGTATAGTATTTATTATAGTAATATAATCTTGTATATATATGTTTTAATCTAACAACAGTACACCGCAGACTTGGGTAGTCTTTTTAATTCTAAGTTTTTTCAGTCCATCCAAAGGTTGTCTAGTAGATATCTGTCAGCGATAAGACTGCCTTTGTACCCGTATAAATAAGTTTTCTTGTAACTGTGTATAATTTTATGGTGTACTATAAAGTATATTCTATTTTTGTAGTTATTGTATAGTATGTTGTTAATTGTTAATATTATTCAGATTTGAATGGTGAAAAATAAAAATAAATGTACCTATAATAAAAAAAAATCCTTTTATTGTGAAGTCAATAATACATACATAAACTCACGCCTTTTTCCCATGGGGGTAGGCAGAAACTACAGAATGCCACCTGCTACGATCCTTACATACTGCTTTTGCTTCACTCACATTCATACATCTAGTCATACACATACCAATGCATTTATATTGGCTTTATTAGTAAAGTTTTCTTGTGAGACTGCATAAGTATATGTTTCTTTCCAGCAATTGCACTAATCTGTCTCTCGCTCTTTGCGCTTGCTGAAGAGCTTGATGGGCAGATATTATATTTGTAGACACTTCTCCCTGTCTACTGCGCTCAATTTGAAGATCTTCTCGCTGAGGGAAGGTGCTTCTAAGTCCGCCTCATTAAACATATTGTGTAAAACACAGCAGGCAATGACAATTGTACCTGAAAAATTATTAAAATATGCTCATAAATAGATGAAAAAAATATTGTTCAACTGTTCAATGTGTTATTAGAAAAACATAGCTATACCTAGTATAAATTGCGACAAATACCAACTGACTGGTGCATAATGCAGCTCTCTTGCTGCTATAAGGCATCTTAATCGGTTTTTTAAATGCTAAACATACGCTGTTTATTGGACCGAGCACGTTTTTGTCTATTGGGGTCTTCTACAGCATTGTCTACATACTCATCATGAATCCCCGAAGTGGGTACCCAAAATTCCCTGTAACACTACACTTGTCAGGCCATATTTTTAATGAAATCTACAAAATTTTAAATGATACAATTTATTTAAGTGTACTCTATAAGTAGGTATAGGTATAAACACTCTTCAAAGCATAGGTAGTCATTGTTCAAATGGCAGGCTAGGTATATTTTATTAAATACCTATAGATATTTGTTTTAGAAAAATGGTACAAGCTTTAAAAATTACTTTCTTATTATAAGATTTTTCCCAGCCAAATTATGTGGATACCTTATGTACTTTTTTATTAATGAGGGTCTGTTCAGTGCATTTGCGACATGGCGCAGACAGCATGACACTGTCTCTTGTGCCATTGGAACATCACTGCTAAGGTTCACTGCACCTTGGTGAATCGGGCATAAAAATTAAGAGCAGCTAGGATCTGAAATTAAACAAAAACAACAAATGTAAATGGGTGGGATTGGTAATACAGCTCAATAAGTTACCAGTATATTTAATCTAACCTTACCTTCATTCTCGGATCAACACCACTTTGTCGTAAGTGTTGAGGCAAAAGAGGTATTAGCTCCTCACACAAGTCCTCAAATAATTCCCGAGTGAGCTTATAGATCCCCTTCCCTATGAACTCAACGTCGGGAATACTTGCCAACTGGAAGTTTTGGCGCAAATGTCATCGACGTTGCCTCCGCTCTTCCAGTAGATCTGCGAGCATTAAAAAAGCAGCCATCGTTGGGAATTATAAGTTTCGTCGAGCGCACGATAACTATTTTGATGTCGTCATATCTTGACGGACGATCCGTTATAACAAGTGTCAAATTCAATTTTTCGAACGGATAAAAACGCATCGGGAGTAGGTAAAACTGTCAAATTTTGTTGTCATTCATTCTTCGTTCGGGCCCCGAACGAATCATCCGTCCGTAGGTGTTAGGGAGTAGGAAACGCCCGTAACTAAGGTCAAAACTACGAACTTCGAGCTTCGGGAGTAGGCCCCCAGTACCCTTTCCATAACTTTACACAGGAGGAGGCGATTTGGAGGTGATGGCGATTGGACGGTAATTGACAGGGTCTGCACGGTTGCCTTTTTTGGGCACTGATGTGCAACCATTTGCAAGCTTCCAGGACCTTGGCACCGTTATTTTAACAAGAGAGAGGCGGAACAAGCGTGTCAACACAGGAGAAAGTTTGGGCGCACACAGCCTCAGTACTCTCGCTGGAATGCCGTCAGGCCTTCTAGCCTTGTTCACGTCTAGACTAATAGACATAATGGCCTGATTTACCTATGACTATGAATATTTGAGTAAGCTCGCGTTCAACACAGCACTAAACTGGCTCAATGAACACACCTTTACACTCGATACTACCTTTTTTTTACTTTGGGGAGATAGCACAGCTATGTGGGACTCTAACCCACTAAAACTCCACGGTGTCCTCCTGTGCCGCTTATGGCGGGAACACGGGAACACGTTAGCATACATCCGCGAACCTACCGCGGCTGTCCGTCTCCGGACCCTCCTCTGGGGTTTACCCCCATCACCGGCGCACCAGAACACACTGTACACCGTGACCACCCCAGGGACCAAACCAGCACATGGGCGCCAGACGACCCCGTGTATGGCACCCTTGCTACCCCTGTGACGGGGTGGACAGTGGCCCCGCCACCTACCATATTTCGGCCGCAAGGAATAGGGAGAGCGGCCAACGCTATACCGACACTCCTCTTCCCCTGCGGCCCCACCGCGTCCGCCATCAGACGGTGGCGACCCCGTGCAGGCTGCGGAGGGTAGGGCGAGCGGCGCACCGTTATACCGGCACTCCTCTCCCGCCGCGGCCTCCAACCCTCAGCCGCGATGCCTATCATACCACATCGCGGCCGGCCTCAGTTGCGATGCTGCCCATACAACACCGCATCCTACTTATGGCCGCTACGTCGTTAGCTTATCGGCAAAAGCCCTGACGAGCGGCCACTCCTCGCTTCACCGTGGTTGTCCAAGCCACGGCTACTGAGACCCCCCCGCCTCGACAATGCGAGAACCCACCAGGGGGGACACTCGATACTTCTTACACCAACTTCATTACATTTTCAAACTAAATATTCAAATCTGTAATTATACTACCAAATACTGCCAAACTTATATATAATTAAATCAATAAAGATTCATTATTTTTATTCGGCAAGGCTGGCAGCTGACAGCAACATTTTTGAGACAAGGCGTAGCAGATTGAGTATAGCTAGTTTAAAAATAAGTTACTACAGACACGGTACAGACTACTGAGAGAAAGCGGTGTTCTCGAGTTATATCCCGTCAAAAGGATATTTCTCGCAAACGGTACGCTTAACAAAAATATGATGTACCAAATAGTGCCTTTTGCCCCAGTGCATTTTAATCCCTGTTCAACGATACCACACAAACCCTGTATGTTATTGACAAAAAAAAATATTTTTTGGTCATGAACAAAATGGGGGACTGACATTTAATTGAATATGGAATTTAATGTGACGTCTCATATCCTATAACCAGAGGACAAACCAGACGCTTCCAACGACATCTCATTTATCAAATTATGATAAGTATTTAGAGGTTATGGGAGAACAGATGAAAATACATACATGTTCAAAAACATACCCTCCCTTTTGCTTTGCCGAGTAAAAAGTGCAGCCTCGCGTCACGTCGCGTCTTAGTGTGAGCTGATCGTTACGGTAGCATTCAGTGGCTTTAGTGGCGTCTACATTACCCTGTGTTAATACGGCTTTTCCTATTGTTTGCTTACTTCTAAGTAGGCAATCTGCCTTTATTTGTATCTAGTGAGTTCTACGGGTTAAATTTTGTTTGGATGGGTTAGAGACTGAAATAGTAATCGGATTCGTTAGAAAGTTTCATAATGATAAATGTTCACAGTGTAATTATTTTTGAACACTTTGACCCTTTCGGTATGGGACAAGTTCTGCGCAATTTGGCCCTGCACTTCTTTTTTTTGTCTTTTACTCCATGCTTGTTGCTTTTGTGTTGTGCCTGTGTCGAATATATATATTTCTATTCTATTCGGCTCTACTTTACTCTATTGTATTCTACACTACTCCACTCTACTCTAGTCGAGTCTATTCTATCCTTTTTTATTCTATTCTGTTCCATTATATTATATTCTATTCTATCCTAGCCTATCCTATCCTATCCTATCCTATCCTATCCTATCCTACTCTACTCTACTCTACTCTATTCTACTCTATTTTATTCTATTCTGTTCTACCCTACTCTTCTCTATTCTACTACTTTCTATTCTATTCTGTTCTATTCTATTCTATTTGAGATTATTTCTTGGTTTTCCTTCTTAAACTTAGGCTATGTAAAATGCTTATGTCGTAAGTATGGGTTCAGGTAAATAGTATAATGAGTGAGGTTTGAACTGAAATGCTCTAACTTGGCAGTTCTTTTTTTTAATCTATGAGTCATTGTCGCTGTTAAGTACATTCACCCCAAAAATTATTTGTTCAATGAATAAAAATTAAAATAATTTCAAAATATAATTCTGCACAAAAATTCAAAAGGCAAGTTCATTACAAATTTTTGACACGAGAGTTGTTATTTTAATTAATTTAATACACGTTTTATTTTAACTGTAAAATTCAGTCTACTGAAAAGTCAACAGTTATATTTCAGTATTAAAACCTTGAAATATATTTGAGCTCAGCTTTTCGCTTCAGTCGCTGGATCATTATTGATTTTTCTAAAATAGATTTAGCCGAAACTCTGTCCAGAAGATTGGCATTGGCACACCTTTAGGAAGGTTATTAAATATTAAAAAGTGATTTGAAAATAAGGCTCTTAATTATACTATAGCACTGTTTCTTTTTTGTCGACATATCAAACAGAATAAGCTAGCTGCAGTAGAAAAAGGGGTGACCATGTTAGACATTGAACTAATGAGTGTTGGGAAAGACATGTTCATGAGTGAAGATCACGAATGAGCAAACGTAAGGTCGTATCGGCCGATTTGCCTATTATAACATTTTGTATAAAGCTGCACCCGATCAAATTAGGAAGGAACGGCCCTGCACATATGCATAAGTACAAAGGCGGACTTAATGCCTTAGGCATTTTCTACCAGTCGACCTTAGGGTGGTGCAGAGATAAAACAAGGCAGGTGCAACTAAATGATAGGATGAATAGAGAAAAGAGTATATAATTATAAACGAAAAAAAAAGGAAGATTAGATATATACTTAGATACATACAAACAATGTTATAGAGAATCCGAAACGAAGAAATCAATTTTGTGATGATTCTGCAAACTTCTTGCGAATGTGCTCACGTGCCTTCAATTTGAAAGAAAGCCGACTGGTTGCCATCCTGATGTTCTGATGGAGCGCATTCCAAAGTGAGGATGCCTGGACAAAGAAGGACGAGTGGATAGACACAGAGCTTGTGAGAGGGATATTGTAGAAGTCGATTATTGCTGGAGCGAAGATTCTTACTGTGAGCAGAGCAAAGCAATTGAACGTGAAAAGACAGATAAGAAGGAGAAGTAGGATTATCAATAAAAGAAAACAGTGTAACGCTCGGTGTTCTCTCAGCAAGCCGTACCACCTCAGCTACCTACATTTTGCCCTGAATATGCTTGCCCTAAACCCTGCCAGCTCCCCGTTAAATGTCGCCGCCAAAACAAAGCCGACCTCATTACTACCGAAAATCACCCAAGAAGTGAAAAAGCACAAAATTGCAATTTCCGCTATCACCTACAGTTCCGCTGAACATTCAGATCCACTATGAAAGCTGTCAGAGTCAAACAAAAACTTGTAAACTTTAATTGCAATTTAACAAGCAGCGCTCTGAAAATTCCAGCTGGATTTAGTGAAAATCTATTACTCCTTGGTAACTCGCAGGTAATCCCGGTTTAATTGGCTGGTACAGGCGGTCGCGAATCACGTAGGGTTGAGTTTAACGCGTTTTGGAGGGCTGTCAGTAAGATGTTTGAGTGACGACAGATTGATGGGGAACAACACAGCTGCAAAAGTGTTTGCAACTATGTTGGTGCAAACAATACTGTTGGTTTCTGCATTTGTTTTATGATTTTGAAGTTATGCTTAGCAAAAAATAAAGAGGTATATTATTATATTTGTGTATGGTTCTTTAGAAGCAACAACACATATTTAACACTCATATAATTATTTTCCATAAAGCAGTATTAACAAATCAAGCTTGTCTGGAAAAAAACCTATTTTATGATAGTGTTGAAATCTAACACAAATAATTTATTATCTTGCACAAGTGAGTATAGTATTAAAGTGTTTGAAATGCCTTTTCAAATTTTTAAGCAAGAATTTCCACTTTTAGTTATTACCCTAATCCCGGTTTAATTGGCTGGAACAGGCAGTCGTGACTAACGTATGGCTAAGTTTAACGCGGTTTGTAGAGCTGTCAATAAGATGTTTGTGTGATGACGGATTGATGTTGAGTGGCTTTGAAATTGCAATTGTGCTCAAG
Source organism: Orthosia cruda (assembly GCA_964057195.1). Lineage (NCBI taxonomy): Eukaryota > Metazoa > Arthropoda > Insecta > Lepidoptera > Noctuidae > Orthosia > Orthosia cruda. The sequence goes on from OZ059827.1 coordinate 19,487,551, forward strand.
CATAACATCAGATGCATCCAAAACAAAAGCAAAAACCACACACACACACTCAAAGCAGTTTATTTAAAATTATGAATGATTTTTATGAAAAGCTACAAATCAAAATGTAAGGCAATTAAGTTTGAAAAAGTGTGTCTGAAATAGAATATACTACAGTAGTCACAGCGGATCTTTGTGTCTCTGAAGTTGGCTCTGCCAACCATTGCGCAAGAAACAGTTTTTCATCGAGTTTACTGCATAGAGTAAGCGAGATAGGACGATGTGACAAACAAAAGCGAATGAAAGAGACAGTTATACAATGCTGTCTTCACCTTCAACATTGACACAAAAATAGCTATTGCACAGGGACTTGCAACCAATTTACAGACACAAAGATTCGCTGTGAGTATAATACTTGAGTAAATACAACTGTTCCTTGAAGCTAATCTTAGAGTCACTGATAAAGTAACTTCTGTTTTGTATTGGAACAGAGTCAAAAAGTTTTGGAAAGTTCTTTGAATAATATCGTAGCTAGTCTAAAACGAAACTTACCTAATACTTTCAAAATATCATCAATATTTAAGGTGGATAGTGTTCTGAGCAGCCCTAAATCGGGGTACGTATCGCGCCATTACAGACCTAAATAATATGAATAAATATTAACCTACGGAATTTTTTTCTTAGGCTTAAATTGTAAAAAGTTTTATACAGATAATAAATAATAAAATATGGTTTTTATTATTCGTTTCTTTTTCTCTTAAAACTATCACAGTAGACGTGAATAGTCAGTGCGACGATAATGCGACAATATTTTTCTATTGGTCTGAAATGTGAATAAAAAATCTGAAAAAAATTGTTGTCGTACTGTCACGTCGCGTGCCGGTTTGTAGGAGTCCTTATAAGTCTGTTGCAGTGTTCGAAAAAAGTTAATCGTAATTAACGATTTTAACTAAATGACTGGTCTTTACTTTGAATTTATGATAAAAAAATTCTGGAGAATAATGATGTTCTATGTTAAATTTTTTGGGGTTTGGTTTCCGCACTTAGTCCTTCAGGTGGAACATTGTGCGTGGACCATGGCGGCCGTTAGGTGGATTATTCCAACCAGCCCATCTCCTTCCAGAAGCTAATTAGGGCTCCTGGTTTTCTTAGAACGTCTGTGTAAGATCTGGGTGACCCGAGGGTTTGTGTTCTTATCTGGGTGACCACTGTGCATTCAAAGAGAGGTCTGGTGCTGAGGTCCACCAGTTTACCAGTTTTTTTTGTGTATAATGATTTTCCTACGATATATTTTTTGCTTTTTAACTAATTTTTATCAAAATACTAAGTAAAGGCCGGTAATTCAGTATAAATCGTTTATCTCGACTAAATTTTTGCCAACACTGGTCTATTAGGGGTTAAAGTATGAAATTGCCGTTTTGTACTGAAAAATTTTGAATTAGTTTTATTTTTAATTTAACATATTTATTTAATCAAAATAATTACAATAATTATCTACACATTACTGCCATCTAATACGCAAGTCATTTATGCCTTTGCGATAGAACTCTGGTGATCTAGATTCGACAAACTGTGTGAAAGCATTTTGTACTGCCTCCTGAGAAGAAAACTTTTTATCACGTAGAAAATTGTCCAAATCACAAAATAATGGTAGTCCGTTGAAGCAAGGTCTGGCGAATACGGAGGGTGACGAATGGTTTCTAATTGCATTTCCTGTAGAGTTTAAACGGTTTCTCGTGCTTTATAAGGTCTCGCGTTATCATGCAGCAATAATGGTGAAGATCGATTCATGAGTCGGGACTGTTTCACTGCTAATTTTGCTATCATTGTTCGGAGTTCGGCACAGTAGACATCTGCTGTTATTGCTTGACCAGATTGAAGAAAGCTAAAGTGAATAACACCATGCTGAGACTACCAAACAGATACCGTTATCTTTTGACCTGGGGTCAGCCATAGCATTTTTCGCTTACGGTTATCATAAAGAATCCACTTTTCATCACATGTCACAATATTCCTTCACTTCTGCATCGATTCAACAAGGCAACACAAGTTTCAACACGCGTTTCTTCCTGCAGATCAGTCAAATCATGAGGCACCCATTTTTCATATTTTTTTATTTGATTGATTTGACGCAAATGAGTCAATATTGTTGATAAGGTAACGTTAAACCATGCCGCTAATTCCTGGGTGGTTTGGCTCGGATCAGCTTCCACCATCTCTTTCAATTCATTGTTATTATCCTGTGTGGGCGGTCTTCCACATGGTTCGTTCTTCAAATCAAAGTTTCCATCACGAAAGCGTTTAAACCAGAATCGCACGGTGCGTTCACTAGCATTGATATTGCGAGCTGTTTCTGCGGCGGTAGTTCCGCGTCGAAACTCGTATTCAAAAATCACAAAAATTTTCGAAGAATCCATCTTTCTTAACTAAAATGAATAAAAAAAAACAACTGAAAGTCGATAATCGAATGTTCGATAATCGAACATTTTTAACCGACTTCCCAAAAAGGTGGAAGTTCTATTTTCGACTTCAAGTTTGTTTTTTTTTTTTTTTTTTTTTGTTTATTTTCACCGATAACTCCGTCAATAGTGGACCGATTTTGAAAATTCTTTTTTTGTTTGAAAAAGTATGTTCCGAAATTGGTCCCATTTTAATTTGGTGAAGATCTGATGAAGAACTTCGGAGATATACAACAGAACTCTTCAATAAATAACGGCAAATCTCTCGGGATTGCTGCAATCGCATGTCTGTTTGTTGTTTATAACATTTCATAACATAACATCACGCCAGTTCGCTCTTAAGGGGTAAGCAGACCTCTCATTTCACCGGTTATGTTCAAGTTTCATGAAATCTATTCTGGCGAAATAGTTCCCTTACTAACTTGCCTATTAGGTACGTACAACTAAAAAAAAACTTTTTTGCAAAAAAATACTACCGACTTCCAAATACAAAACTACAAAGTGAAAAATAACTTTAATTTTTGAAGTCGGTGTCTTTAGTACGTGCCAATTTTTTGCGTTATGGACACCGACTTCAAAAATTAAAGTTATTTTTCACTTTGTAGTTTTGTATTTGGAAGTCGGTAGTATTTTTTTGCAAAAAAGTTTTTTTATTTTTCACTTTTTGGGAAGTCGGTTAAAAAGTGTAAAATAAAAAAACTACAAAGTGAAAAATAACTTAATTTTTTGAAGTCGGTGTCTATAACGCAAAAAAATGGTAGCTACGAAAGACACCGACTTCAAATAATTAAGTTATTTTTCACTTTGTAGTTTTGTATTTGGAAGTCGGTAGTACTTTTTGCAAAAGGGTTTTTTTTTTATTTTAAATAAAAACTTCATAGGTACCATGTGAAAAAAGTTTCATTCAAATATCTCAAAACATGAAGGTTATGTGTCAACTCGAAGTACCTATTACAATAAAACGGCAATTTCATACATTAACCCCTATTATTTTTACAAGCTTTTATTTAACTTGCAATGTATGTAAGGTTGTTCGTGTCAAATCTTGCAACTGAATTTTACAGCAGTTATCCTCCACTGATTAAGATGAAATTTTGCATACACGTTTACTTTGGATGATAATGCATGGTTAGCTTAGTGACGTCATTCTAAATCCAATATGGTGGACGGCCCAAGATGGCGGACTAGTTATTTTTTGTGCACTGCCATGACATGAGTATCAAGTGAAAGGATTTTCTGAGAAGAATACGAAAAAAGCTTGTTTAAAAAAAGATTTTAATTAATATTTCCCAGTGGAAATGGCTGTTCCTTTAGCAGTACGACTGATCTTACAGATAACTTTGAATTAAAGTTATATGTAATGAACGGAACTCTTCACATAATATCGCTCCTGTATTTCTCGAAGGGTTGGGTAGAGGTTCACCTACAGTACACCCACAATTCATCAGTTATGTTTAAGTCTTATGAAATTTCAAAATGACAAAAAAGCAAAATAAAGCTCAAAAGATTAAATTCATCCTGAAAAAAAAAAATAACGTTTCAAATAAAATCCTTTCTGCTAAAGTAGGATTTGTTCAGTACCACAAATGTTTACATGATACAAACACACTTGAACAATTGTTTCTTCGTCAGCCACACAGTATTTGCTCGGATGCCGTATATCAGCAAAATAAAAAAGAGGTCCTAGATAAAATCACCATCTTTATTTTCCGCTCGATAGAAAGTAAATACAAGTAGAACTTGAGGTAAGCATAATCTTATTTAGAAAAATGTTTTGGAAGAACGTAATAAAACAAGCTTTTTACAAGCGACTTCGCTCACTAGCAAATAACCGATAGGTAATTTTATCGGGATAAAATGTAGTTAAGTCTACAAAATATATTGTTAAGACAATATATTTTACCCAATGCCATAGATATGGTCTACCAGTGTGCTAAGTTTCATATAAATCCGTACAGCCGTTAAAACGTGAAAACGTAGCAAACAGACTGACGGATAGTTATTTTTGCATTTTTTATACTAGCTTCTACTAGCAGCTTCAGTTACTTGTAGGTACCTATTTCATTAAAATATTCACAAATTGCATCCTCACTGCTTACAAAACCATCACACCTTAGTTCGTCACTGCGGCGCGTTTGCGACTGTTTTTACCCTGCTGCTGAAGTAGGCTCTAATAAAGGCCTTAAGGTTACACTAGTCGATCATTCTTCCATACAAACGTAGTCTAGCGATTACTCCACTGTTTCACGATGTACCTTCAAAATTAAAAATGATATAAATTTGTCTCATCATTATCTAGCTCTGTATGGAAACAAAAAAATAAAATATTTGCAAGTTATGAACGTCGAAAGTTCCATATTTCAACATTAATTTTAACGCATCTTTGAGAGGCAATAAATACCATAAGAAGAAGGAAAATTGCAAAACGGCCTCCATCCAGGGATAGATTAGTAATTCAACAATGCAACTAATTTTATTTTGAAAATATACATTTAATAATATTTTCATGATATCTAGACTCCCAATGGTCTGTTTATAAAATATCGCGCGCTCGTTTTCGTCCTAAATCATCATCAATTTCGATACAAATTTGCAAAAGTGCTAATTCGTACGCAAACTAGCTTCTTACTGCTCATCACAGCATCTATATCATTCGCACGTGTTGTCGGATGAGATAGCATGCATTTTAACCTCGCGCACAACATAGTTCGTGCCGTCAACTAGTTGAACCTTAAACCGGTAGTATTGTTATGTGTCACGTGACTGGGGTTAGACGTCACGCGTAATTTAATAGTACGTGGGAACACGGCTTTAGCTGATCTGTTTGATATTTTGTTGTTTGTAAGTGTACGGTTATGAGAGTTAAGGGTATAAGGAGCTTTGACGTAAGTATTCAGTTAGAATGTGAAGGGACATTTTGTAGACGGAGATATAAAATCGTCAACATTATTATTAGCCCAGCGGGCTGTACATTGCATAGCTATTAGTACATTTTAATTTATGGTGATGTATCCCAGTGGTGTTTAGGCTTGTTACAATTGTTATGAGAAGTCCGTTGGCTATATAGAGAATTAAAAAGGTATTATTAACTTATGGCCAGTCAAAGTGGTGTCTAGTATACTACCACGTCAGTGGAATAGTAATAATTACGGCACGTCAGTCGCAGAAGGTTAAGGGTATAAGGAGCTTTGACGTAAGTATTCAGTTAGAATGTGAAGTGACATTTTGTAAACGGAGATATAAAATCGTCATCATTATTATTAGCCCAGCGGGCTGTACATTGCATAGCTATTAGTACATTTTAATTTATGGTGATGTATCCCAGTGGTGTTTAGGCTTGTTACAATTGTTATGAGAAGTCCGTTGGCTTAATATAGATTTCCATGGTAATATAAGATATGAGAAAAATAAAAAACTTTTTAACAAGAAAATTTAAGTCGGTGTCTTTGGTAAGTAATAGGTACTTATATTTCTACGTTTATGACACATAATTATGAAAAGAAAACAATTTCTCGCTGTGTAGTGTTTTGTTTTGGAAGTCGGTTAAATTCTTCTAGTACCGGTATACAATGCCGGACACATAATCGTTAGAAAATTTTTATCAAAATATACAACCGACTTCCAAATAACAACAAATAACTTCCAATTTATAACTTATCGGATGCGATCGAGGGGCTTAACCGGGATTTAATTATGATTAAAGGCTGGTCAGACTGATTCGGTGTGGCGGTTAACCCTGCAAAATGTCAGGCTATCATACTTGGGAGCCCCCATAGCTTGAGAAAGCTCAATAGCTTAACTGTTCCACCCATAATCTTTGACAACGTACCAATTCCGTTCTGCTCTGAGGTTAAGGATCTTGGTCTACTAGTCGACACTTGTCTCTACTGGCTTCTGGCAAACAGGTTACGAGTGCCAGCCAAAAGGTCACCGAAGTTCTTCACCAGATCTTTACAAATATAAATGGGATCATTTCGTAATAAACTTATTTCGAACAAAAACAATTTTGCAAATCCGTTTATATATGATGGAGTTAAGCCCGACCATAAATAAAAAATAAATGTAATTATAATTGAGAACCGCCTCCTTTATGGGAAGTCGGTTGAAAAACTAATCTAATAATCTTTTGTACCGTCTCATAGAAAGCGCCAGCGGTATGGAGGATAATGTGTCCGGCACCCATCCGGCACCGCATAGTTCACCGGTTCTGATCAAGAGACCAAAACTTAACACTGGAGGCATACAGACTAACACAAGAGAAATAAAGGTCAACATACAACGCCAGCGTTCGCAAACTGAATAGAATTACAATAAAACGTCTCAAAAAGTCTAACACAATTCTTAATGAAATAAATTAATGTAAATCTAGATAGAACTCATCAGCAGTGTCACACATGGCCTTGTGTTTACTGTAACATGTAACGAATCTGAGCGGTGAGACGGCCAATGACAAGCCAGCGAAACCAATGAACATTGAAAAGCTTCACATTATTTAGACTGTATTCACACTTGAAAACAAAGAAATTGTTTTGTGTGAAAACCGTTTTCAGTACATTTGACGTTTGGATGTAGAGTCTGTAAAAAGTGTATATGCCATCTTTGTTTTCATAGAGCGATAGTTTTTCTAAGCGCAGCCTGCAAAGGTTGTTGCTTTGAGAATGCAGACCGCGCTTGCGACAATGACTGCGGGGAAAACAAAATATGACAGAAAATGTTTTGGCGCGTCTTTAGGGCCTGCCACCGCATTAGTGCCGTAAAACGGTTAATTTCTTAAGCAAACTCCTTAGTAACGGCTAGGTTAAAATGTTTGAAAATAATATATATATATATTTATATATATATATATGTACCTTTTTATTATTGATTCATGTATATTATTTTTGAAACGTGGTTTTTTCGTGTAACTGATAATTCTGCTTTAAAAAAAATATTAACAACGTGGTGTTTTTTCGCTATTTTTGGATAATCTTCCAAAATATTTTTAAAAATTGAAGTCTTTTACTTCAATGTTAAAAATATTTTCGGTTTAAAGAATTTATTCTCATACAATACAACAATACATAAGTTCACTTACAATGAGATACAAAGTAATTGTTTCAATCTAAATAAATACATTTTGCCTCCGATGCGTGTTGGTGAAGTTATACTAAACAAATATATAGGAAATATGTAATTGCTAACATTTAATATGCGGTATGACTACATTTCATAAACATAATTTCTCAGTTTTACTAATATTAACATTATAAGCGGGATATTTACCATGTTTACTGTTTGTAAACATGGTAAATAAAAATATAATAAACCCGGGTTTACCCGTGATCATGGTGCTTGCAACAGCACCGAAATATCGGAAACTCGCTACAAACAGTAAACATGGTAAATATCCCGCTTATAATGTTAATATTATACTTTGTGCCTCGTCCTCGAGATTAGTACCTGTAATTAATGATTATTATTTACATGTAGTACCGGCTACGGGAGGCTACTCAAATCACTATGTTTTAGAGACAATATTTTTTTTTTTTCTTGCCCTGGCAGCTCTGTGTCGGCTGTCAACTTGTCATTCGCGGTTTTAGTGCGGCGCTATTCAACACTTAGCTAAACTTTTTAATACAAAGAACAGTTTTTAAAAAGTTGGAAAATGCCAAAAAGGAAACATCATTGTCAACCGAGGAATACGAGAGAATCAGGTGAAAAATGAAAAAAAACCTGGAAACTATTTAAAACAAAAATAGTCTCAAGAGTCGACGCCATATTTAGACCCACAAGGTACCTAACTCTGTAAAAATATATTTTGATTTAATTGTACATATATCTACAACTATTTTACCAATCCTATGGCTTAAACTTGCATCTCTAACAAATAATGCACTTCGGGCAAGCCATCGGGCCGTCCCACTGCATATTCACGAGATTATCAATCAAAAGAAATGTATTTCTATTGTCTAACGACTGTATTCGAGCTGAAAATCGGACTGTCTCACAACATTAAATAATTCTTAAACAAATAATGCATTTCGGGCAAGCCATCGGGCTGTCTCACACGCATACTTACGAGATCATCATAATTTAATTATTTTACCCGAGCAGAATATCCGACTGTCTCACAACATTCAATAATTCTCAAACAAATTATGCATTTCGGGCAAGCCATCGGGCTGTTTCACCGCATACTTAAGAGATCATCATAATTTAATTATTTTACCCGAGCAGAGTATCCGACAGCCTCACAACATTCAATAATTCTCAAACAAATAATGCATTTCGGGCAAGCCATCGGGCTGTCTCACTGCATACTTACGAGATCATGAAATATAATATAATTCTTTTACCTAACGAATGCACTCGGGCAGATCATTGGACTGTCTAAACAACATTCAATAATTCACTGGTTTCGTTCAATTCTTTGGAATTGCTACACCCACCAGATTTTATAACTCGGTTATCAACCGGCAGTAAAACAATGGTTTGTAATCATTCCAGGCAAAGTCCTGGACGACGATGCCACAAATGAAATAAAAACAATTAAAGTCGAATATGACCAATAAAATACCAAAATAACCACGAACACTAGTGATCTCCCTCACAATTCCAGGCCGGAAACACACAGACGCTCTCAAAATTCATTGGGTTGACCCAACATTGAACACAGAGTATGGTGATAGGGCCGAACTCCACAAGGAAGTGGCCAGCTGTCTGGAACATCTTGCAACATGAGGCTTGTTTCCATAGAGACCACAGGCTGGTATTTCCCCTACAGCTCCTTGCGCAGGGAAAATAAACGCTGACATTGAACGTGACAAAACTTGGGGCTCTTATGCTATACAGCAAAATGCCCAAATTATTGATAAACAAGGCCATAGAAGCAAAACAAAGACTACTCAGCACCATCTCCATCCTAGGAGCAACATTATCCAAAGTATTGGATACAAAAGAAAATTATACAGATCTATTAAGTTGAATAATGGATACCACTCGTACCTTATGTGAAGTTCAACATTGTGAGTTGTGACTCAATTACTAGATGCAAATTTAGCTGCGGCTCAATAAAAAAGGACCTTAAGGGCAAGTTCAAAACACAAAGATGGAAAAATATCAGTTCGGGTAAACACTTGCTGAAACTCTTCGAGCTGGAAAAGTGGCTTCTAAATCAGGTGCTGCAACAGCACCCAAAGCCAAGAAAGAACCCAACACATTCTAAGCAAAATACTCGAAAGCTCCACTAGCGCCACAAGGGCGACAGGAGAACAGGGAGCCTGTCTATAGCCTGAGTCAGCCATACAATATCCTTTAGGTGGTCATTACATCTCACCTCGACGCCGCTAAATTCAGTAAGGTACCCTGGTTGCTTATAAATTCTTATAAATAGTGGTAATTTATCACTGATGATAAGACCATGTTATCATGGATTGAGGGTTTCATGGGTGTCCACAACACTTTAAGATAGCCCAGCTGCAAAAACACTATAAGATGCAATATCTAAGTGCCAGCCTTGGAAAAGGAAAATTTGTCTCAAGTTTTTCTTAAGACAAAAACCCAATGGCAATAAAGCCTTAATAAGTGCATTGATGTAAGTCGTTTCAAACTTGAAGACTTGTGCACAGAATTAAAAATGTTATCAAATGATAGTTCCATGGCCATACATAAAATACATTAAAGATTATCTTATAAAATATCACAAAAATTCTAGCAAATATCTAGAATACCCTCTTGGAAAATTGTATAAGTTCGATCTACTGCCATTTGGGTAAAACACTGCACCTTACATTTTCACTAAAGTCATGAAATCTGCCAACAAATTACCTAAGATCCTGTGGCCATTAATTGTTGACTGAAAATATTGAAAACACTAAGAAGTTAATCACAAGTTAGTAAATAACAAACTTACACCCATTAATAATGGTATATTTTTGGGATATATATTATTGATAAAAGACTTATAACTGTCATGTAACATTACCTACAGATAAGAAAAACTTATCTATTATGAAATCTGACAATTTATATGTTTTGTAGGACTAGGTACTGCTCTCAGCGTGCCCTACTATTGAATATGGATGGCTTTATATATACCAAAAAACTAGAATGTGTAAAATCCTAAACCTCCAAGGTGAAGTAAATTATGAAAAATACATAGATATCCCTACAATAATTCCCTGAATGGTGGCCATATGCCATTCATTCGGGGGGGGGGGGACTGCCTGTGGGGATGAGATTGCTAGGGGCCAGTGGTCAGACAAGGAATGTGAATATCAAATGAATTTTAATTGGATTTATTAGCATCATTCTTTGTCTTTTTAAATATTTGGTAAACTTTTCAATAATTGTGAAATACTCTTATGTATAAACAATCCAACAGCAATATAGGCTGCATTAATCGAATGGGTAGAATTCATTACCCTCATCTCTTCAACTTAGCCAGCGGCATTGGTGTGAAAACCATTATATTTCATTTTCGCTCCTTACATTAGGTTGACTGAAAATCAAGTAGTTGATACTGTATTGCAGAAGTCACATCCCGATGTAGAATGGGAACTAAAAGAAAATGCATATCATTAATAATTGAAAGATAAATTTGGAATTCTGAAATTTACCTATCTGTAAGTCACATTAACAAAAAATATGACAAATACATAACAATTGACCCATTTACAGTATACTGGTAACCAATTTTCTTTTCTGCGTTTCCACCATTCTCAATCATATTAAAATATCTACGAAAAATCATAATGGATAAGGCTAAGGGCATTATTGTGGTCACCATGGCCAACTCTGCCCGATTGGGCACTTCTCATAATATAGAGATGATCATACTTAAACCTAATGAAAATAATAAAGTATCTCACACCAAGGGAAAAATCCATACCAACCTTACTCTGGCTGTCGGAGTCTAGTGTGTAGGTAGTGAAGTCTATTATGACGAAGCATACTACCATCATCAATAGAAATTATGATAGCATCTCTATCAGAAAACTTTTCCAAACAATTGACTCATGTTTAATAAACTGGTAAAATTAAAAAAAAAAAAAAAAAAAAAAAAATATAATAATAACATCTTGAACAGCAATGGTATTATAATTTCTTAACAGAAGTTTCTAATTCTAATAAAAAATATATCAAATGCATAACTGTCACAAATTGGCATTATCACTGATAATACCTTGAACATTAATGTACTCTGAAAATATTTTAAGGGCATGTTCAGACTACCTTTTACCTGGCCAAAAATACAATGCCACCTGGGAAACATCCCAGATTCTGGAAGTATTAGGAATTTGGTACCCAAATGAGATGTTGTCTCTAGAACAACTGTCAAAAATAATATCAAAGTATAGAAATAGAATGAATGCATATAACCAACAAAATTTCAGATCTCAAAAAATCTCTTATATATGAACTAAATCAATCAATACTTCAGACAAAGAACAGTAATATATCCAGCTGATACCCTTGTAGCCCACATTAATTAACATATAAGAATTATTTTAGGCACCAAGAAACCATACCACATTAATGTCCAAACAGACTATCAGTCGTTGGATTAAGTGTACTTTAAAGACTAGCAGTATTGATGTAGGTACCCATATATTTAGCTCACAGAACATGCCACGCTGCTACTTCTAAAGACAGGTGTGACAATTTATGAGATACTAAAAACAGCAGGCTGGAGTAACAACTCAAGTACATCTGGAAATTTTATAAAATACCTATAGTGTAAAGGATCAAAATGATTTAGCAATATAAATCTTTAGCTGTGATTAAAGATATCTTATTTAACTAACATGTACTAACTAATACAACAACCAGCAACTTTAACTTATAAGGAAGGAGTATCAGTATAAAATGTAATGTTAAGGAAACTAACAATAGTAATAAAAAAGCAAAACTGTATTTTGTTAAAACAGATATATGTATAATATTAACTAAATGGTTAATTAAGAACTTTAGTTTTCCAATGACACCTATGATTGTTATTCTATAAACAAACCTTAATATTGATATTAAGTTGGCAACAAATATTCTGTTAAAAAGATAATTAAGAATATATATAAACATTTTGGTTAAGAACCTATGTTACTTAAAAGCAACTGTGATTGTTAGTCTATAAAAAACTTTAATACTTATTGACAATAAATAATAGGCAAATAATATTTTGTTAATAAAGATAATTAAGATAAGAATAATAATTAAGAAAATGACTGAATGGTTGATGCTGAATATGAACCTTTGATATCTAATGACAACTTAGATTATTAATCTATAAACATTATAACAATGAGAATAAGAAAGTAAATAAAAATTTTGCAAAAACAAATAATTAAGAACATATCTGAATGAACTGATTAAGAACCTATGTGTGAAACCTATGGACAACCATGATGGTTGGTCTATAAAAATATAATTAAGAATTTTAAAGAAAGAAAGCTTTTACTTCACAAATTCATCATAGTGTATGTGATAATTCCAGAACTTAACTCTCAAAGTCTACATGTAAATAATAATCATTAATTACAGGTACTAATCTCGAGGACGAGGCACAAAGTATAATTTATGATTAAACGAACTTACCCTAAGTGAAGTTCTATCATAATTATACGAAGTGCCTCGTCCGAAGAGATTAGTAACACCCTCCCAACCCTAAGGTATAACCCAGAAGCGTTCTGGAAATATCTATAAAACATCATAACTCTAAACTAAATGACAAGTTGACAGCCGACACAGAGCTGCCAGGGCAAGAAAAAAAAAAAAATATTGTCTCTAAAACATAGTGATTTGAGTAGCCTCCCGTAGCCGGTACTACATGTAAATAATAATCATTAATTACAGGTACTAATCTCTTCGGACGAGGCACTTCGTATAATTATGATAGAACTTCACTTAGGGTAAGTTCGTTTAATCATAAATTAGTGTTAGTGACCATGACAGTTTAAAAACTTTCTCAGTTTTAGTTTAAAACTATTAATATCACAATATTTTAAGTCATTTGGTAGGTTTGCACTAATGTTTGATGTCTAGAATTTCTTTATAACTGAAATAGCATATGTAAATCATAAAACATATTAACATTGGGGCATATATACGTCTTGACGTAGGATTCGGTTCTTAACGACCGGGACGCGCGACTGCGACCATACGCGACCATGGTCACCTGTCGTGGGACGATCCCTAGCTTTCCGATTACAGCGACGGCGACATCACCACTCTGCCCGTAGTTTTTATGGGTGATGGTTGTGTTCTATTGCAGTAGTTTCAATGTTGTCACATCAACCAAACCTGTCCAAATCAAAGGCGGTTTCTCCGAACCTGAAAAACGTGCTATTCAAATTCCTATTGAGAATGGCTTTCACTTCTTACAAGTTTAATTTGCACTATGGAAAATTAACGCCTGCTAGCATTCAACCACTGTTTATGTCGCAAGCCGATAATGATTATTATTTATAGGGTGCTGAAGTGGCAAAATCTCTGCGGTCGAGATTGTCAAATTATTTGGAATTGTGTATGTGGTTATCGGTGACGAAATGGGCATAATTTAATATTTCTTCAGATTTCGAGTAAAATGGGCACACACATCAATTTGTTGTCCAGTTTCAGTTAGTTTTCGATTTTACTTTATCTAGTTTTCTTTTCAATAGATACCTAAATATTGGCGATTACTAATGTTACCCAAAAGTTTTGTAATTTTAACTCACTATAATAAATATTTATAATTAAAAAATATAGCTAAAATAAATCTTTTCATCAAAATATTGTATTTATAATAGAAAACGTGGATGAAAAATAATGGAATTGGTTATGGAATATTAATCTTTGGTAGGATTAACTGGAAATCATCGATGTCTAATTTACCTTTGCGATAACTACGAACATATTATTATCTAGTTGTAACAGACACATATCTACCTACAAATAAATAGAGGCAGCCACATTCATAAATAAATAATAGTAACACGAGCCAACTAAAGCCTCGAAGGTAGGAAATCTCGACAAAGCCAAGTGGGTTATCATTGTGCTCGGAGTCAATAAGTCTCTCGCCTGTCACAACCTATGAACGGTCGTGATCTTTGCACCGAACCTATTATTGCCCTCATTTGGGACGATGCCAACGCTCTATGCGAATGTTGTGTAGGAGAATAGTTAGTTTGGAAAAAAATTACCGATATATCTACCTAAATTTGGGTATAAAAAAAACATGGGCTTTTCCATAAAAGTTAATGCACAGGTAAATCTTTATATAGTTCACCCACATTTTGCAAATGGCAATTAAAAGAGGACGAGTCAATTACTGACCGAGCACAAGTCCAGACACCGCAAATTTCCAGATAAAATCCATATCAATTTAAACGGCCCATAAATCAAAACCACGATCTGATTTTCAGCAAGTAGTGCACTAGATCAACGAGGCTATCGGGCAGTACTGGTGAGGACCTATTCTTAGACGATGGCATGCAAGTTACAGGTGTTATAATTGGAAGTACATGTGACGTCATTAAATCATGAATTTACACTTTTTCTGTTACAATGGTTTGCTACACAATACAAACTGTCATATTAATTAAGAGCCTACCGACAAATGTCGAAGTACCTACCTAAATTATTATTGTGTTAGTAAAACTCTAAAGTCACAATGTTGATATTCCTCTAAAATATTACGTGATTTGTTTTGATCATTGTGATGCATCCTGGATTTTATATTGCTATTTTAGTATTATAAGTCCTTTGAGATAATTAGTACAAGAAAGTCAGTTTGTTTCAATATTCTTTCAAATATTAAGGCGATATGGTATTCCTTAATTGTCTTGATACGTCTTAAAATGGTTTCATTTCACATGAATTTATTATTTTCCTAATTGTGAGATTATTTATAGCAACTTGGAAAATGTGTGTAATTAGTAATTTTACTTACTTTGTTGTGAACTACAAACCAGTAGAGGCCAGATATTATATTGTGAGTGTAATAGTGATATTGTTTTCCTGCCCCAGTACCCTGACGTGTCAAAACTATAATAGTTCGACTGCGAAAAAGGGACGGATGTATACAAGTCATATACATCTGTCCCTTACGCACACTCAAAATAACCTTACTCTAAGATCGACTACACAAGCTTCACGTAAGTTATTTGATATTATTATTATTGCTAATAGTTGTGTTGCAACAGTATCTGTATCATATTATGGCCTTTATTTCTAATAATATTTTAATTTAATTTAAGGGCTAGAAACGTTATTTGCCTTGCCCTTGTTGTTTTGATTCTGTAACATTGTGAAATGCTTTAAGATTCATCATTATAATGGTTATCATAGAATTATATCTTTATTGTGATAAACGATATTTATATGATTGTAAAAGATATTTTGAGCAATGGTGGCCCAGTGGAAACAGCCGCGACTTTCAAGTTGTAGGTCGTGGGTTTGAACCCAGCCAGGCACTTTACTTTGTGTAAATTATTTCATCACCACGGCACTCAAAACGTTGAAGGTAAACATCGTTAGGACATCGGCATATCCTAGAACCAAAAAAAAAAGACATGTGACATTCACCAAACCGTACTGGGCCCGCGCGGTGGATTTCGGCCCATTCCCTCTCACAGAGTGTAGGCCTGTGTCACAGCAGTGGGAACATTAAATGGCTGATGATGATGATGATGATCATGAGTAAACATATGTCTATAAATACAATAGAAGAGCTTCCGTGGAGTTTCTTGCCCTTTTTCTCCACGAGAACTAGTTTAGCGAAAGTATGGTAAGCTCTATGAGCCTTCTCAATATGAATTAATTGACAAGTCTTGTTTTTCTGTGTTTTTCTTCATAAAACCTTTCCTTTATATACTACATACATAGGAACTCTGATACACAGTAAATAACTATCGCTAACTTGAAAAATATCGATACTTTTATATGGAGTTCCTTCATGATTCTAACACAGGCATGTTTTTGCGCAAGTGAGAGCAATACAATTTAAGTCAAAGGGGCCGCCCCCACGAGTAAGAGAATCGCGGCGATATTATCGTCCGTGCCACGT
This sequence comes from Orthosia cruda, assembly GCA_964057195.1. Taxonomy (NCBI): domain Eukaryota; kingdom Metazoa; phylum Arthropoda; class Insecta; order Lepidoptera; family Noctuidae; genus Orthosia; species Orthosia cruda. The sequence goes on from OZ059827.1 coordinate 19,504,012, forward strand.
TTTTCTAATCACTCTCTTAGGGGCCGTCTCCACGAGAGAGAGAATCGCGGCGATAATTATTATACGTGGCAATCGATAATATCACCACGATTCTCGCTCATGCATGCGGCCTAAAGGCGCACTTACACGGATACACGCGTAAATGATATTTATTCATGACTGTCAAATATATATCAAATGTATGTAGTACCATACATTAAGTTGTGTTGCCAGGATATCATTATGTAACCACAATTGCCAATAATTGTGCCAGCAATGACCCAGATGTTCAATATTCTATAAATGTAAATTCCTGATTAAAACCATCCACATAACACTGACGCAGTTATAACGCAGCGATGAGTTCTCATAGGTTTTGACACTCTTGAGGCATCTTCGAGTATCGATGTACCCGCTAATTCTCGCGTGAACATGCGGAACATGCGGTTATTCGGGAATATTTTATATTGTTGCATAAAAGAAATACCGGTGTCATGTTTTATTCTAATTGGGTTAGGGTTTGTCGAAGACTAATAGACAGTCTATCCGTGTAAAATATTGGGATTTATCTGTAACCGATGATATTGAAAGCCAGCCTGTTCATGGTTTGGAAAGGCTAGGAAAATGACGATGTCAATATATATAATTTTGACATCGATACCACTAACCTACTTGTACAATGAAAAAACCGGCCAAGTGCGTGTCGAATTTCGTACATTTAGGGTTATTAAAAATTAGGGAATTTCAAAGAAAAATATATTGATATATATTGGTATTTGTTAGTAAAATATACTTAATAATAAACATTATCTTCAAATTCATAGGTGAATGGGAAATTAAAAAAATCTTTGGAACAATTTTTTTTTAAAGCTGAATTTGGCGGCAAAATTGATATAGTCAACGAGCTCTAAACAACAATACCCCACTCGATGGAGTAGGTCAAATTCTTTTCGCGATATTTTTTGTCAATTTACATGGCTTTAGATCAACAAGATGCTTATAATTTGAAAATTTGAAGCTCCAAGCGTTTGGCCGTAAAACTCGTGTGACAGACAACGGACAGGCGGACAGACAGACGGACACGTCAGTGACAGCAATAGGGTTCCGTTAGGACCCTTTGGGTACGTTATTCTAAAAAAGGGGCTTTGAATTGGCAATACTCAATGAGCAAGTAAAGTGTATAATTTAGTTGAGTTTAAAGGATATTGCCTGAATTCCACAATGTTAACATCAAGTCAGGAGACCAATTGATAGTTTTTTTCACCACAGATAAATAAATAAGAATCAAAAGCAAAATCAATCTTTTTTATTTCACATAGGTCCACATGGACATTTATAAAACGTCGACAAAAGGTGCACGGTTCGGGTTGGTCGTTTCCTATGGAGAAGAACCGGCAAGAAACTCCATGGTTACTTTTTTAATGGCAGGCATACTTATTTATTAGTCACTATCATAAATCATAATGCAAGCAAGGAATGTTCATAATACAAAATCCCATGACACTTCACTTCTGATTAATATTGATTACTACAATTAAAGTATATAGTAATCCTCCTTTGCTGTACAAAACCAGGTCTTTGCCCTGCATAACCATAGTTACAGACTGGTATAATTATTTTTCATTTTTCCATCACAAAAAAAACTCAAGTCATCTGATGCCAATGCTGTGCCTAAAGTTAAATATAGCATTATAGTTCTATTATAAGCAAAATGACAGACCATTTAGTAGCACAGCCATTGTCCCATTTGATAATAGTCCCTAAATCCATTACGGTAAGTATGCAAGTCATTCGCAGGGTCAGAAAGGTTTCATGTGGCCATGTTCCATAATTGGTCATATTTTGACTAAAAGTGTACAAATTCGGCTGGCCTTCTGAATATTTGGACTGAAAATTAGGTTACTTGAATAATTTGAGAACTTTTTAGGAAATTTTTGAACATTAGTTGAACATGAATTTGGAGTTAAAACGCAAATTAAATTCTGATAGGTTAATTCACAAAGTGACTATATCACTTTGTGAATTAACCTTCCCTTATCCCTCAGTATTTATAAAATACTGAGGTACATATACATCATCAACGCTTTTTATTTAATAGTAGTAGGTGTATTTCTCGCAGAAAGGATGGCCGATGGGGCAGAAAGGTTTTGGAATTGCGACCGCGAACCGGAAGACGTTGCGTTGGAAGGCCTACCACCAGGTGGACCGATGACCTGGTAAAGGTTGCGGGGATCCGCTGGTTGCGAGACGCAAGGGACCGGTCAAAGTGGCGACGCTAAGGAGAGGCCTATGTCCAGTAGCGGACGTCTTTCGGTTGATATGAGGAGGTGTATTTCCTCCCTTTAACAGTAATTTTCTCAAACGTACATCAATTCTTATCACCGTCCGAAATCACTATTCAAATCTAATGCACTGATCATAGTTGCGACCACATACACAACTAGATAACACATGTCGCACGATCTGCATGAAAACGAAGCGTGCAATTAAGCAAACTGAAATGAAACAGCTCAAAGGAAGAGCATTGCTCTCACTTTTATTCCCTTTTTGGACACGGGAAGTACATACATTTGCGTTATCTAGTTAGATTTATGTCTGTGGTAGGGACAGAAAAACTTATGAGAGTGTCTTTAAGTAGTAGTTTGAGATTATTAGGTTATTCCCTTCTTCGTTATAATTAACACAAGAAGGTCTGACTGTTAATATTTAAGTGAAACTTCCAAAATTAGAAAATATTTCGCAGTTTCATAACTTTCCAAAACTTAAACGTACCTATTTCTCAGTTTCACAACTTTCCAAAACTAAAACATAATATTTCTTGATTTTGAGTAATAATAGTATTAACAACATCTACATTTCGCTAGTACTATATGTAGGTTGCTCTACCAAACCTATTCGGGAATACAGACATGGAATATGTATTTGTTATGTATTTCTCGGTATCCAGTCTTGAAATCCAATTGTATCGTAGCCACCAAGCTAGATCAAAGCGATGTCTCCAATTACGTACGACACTAGGCTCTGCCTTACTCCGGCTTTGGCTCCACTCCCGTCACTAATGCTAAGTAAGCCCATGTCCGGCATGTCATAAGCTATTCGGCTGCCAAATATCAAAAAGATCCCTTGTGGATTTGAGATGTGAGATCTTGCCAGATAGCCGGACTGACCTTGCTTTCAATTTTAATATTTCGTGCTGTTACTCAACAAATGTTTATTATGGATCAATATTTGTAAAACCAACGTCCTGGGGATTGTGAACAGGTATTTTTTTAAGGAAAAATATGTTTTCTTCTTGAGCGGCAATTCTCGTACTTCTAAGGATACTTGCGCATTCGTATCTCATTCGCAATCTGTCAACAACTCCTTCTCCTTCTTACGAAGTATTACGTGTTCGAACCCAGGCAGTCGTTTTACTTTGTGTGAATTGTTTTATTACAACTGCTTTAAAAACTTTAAAGGAAAACATCGTGAGGAAGCCGGCATGTCCTAGAACCAAAATTTTTAAAACATGTGACATTCACCGATCCGTTCTGGGCGCGCGTGTTGGATTAATGCCGATTCCCTCACTAACACAGAGGAGGCTTGTGTATCAGCAGTGGGAACATTAAAAAAGGCTGATGATGATTCAAAATCTGTTTACACTATTACCTTTATAGATAATCCACCAAATTCTAAAACTTTGGACGGCAGTTTCTCTCGTGTCACAAAAGTTTACACATTCTGTTAAAAATTGCTTGAAAACTTAAACTACATTTAACAATTAATACAAGTTCGGGAAATGAATACAAATGAATACATCGAGATCAGACAAACCCGCATTCTACACATAAATATGATCAATTTGCATTGTCCATGGCAGCAAAATGTGAGATTTGTTACAAAACATGGCTATGGACTCCGTGACAGTATATTTCGATGATTATTCAAGTAGTTACGAGAATACTGGCCCTCTGTAAAACTTGTTAATGAGTAACGATCCTTCAAGAATGTTAGAAATAGAAAATAAAATTATCTTCATACATTGCAATATTAGTATTACTATTTATAGTATTTTATAAACTGCATATATTTTATTTATCTATGTAAATAAATAGTATTAGATACTAGTTAGTCAAAATCACATTTTTTATTTCAGTTAGACCATTTATATGAATTGTCAACAAAAAATAACTAAAATGATGCTAGTTGCACATTCGCAAGCGTCAGCAGGTCTCTACGGAGGAGAGTATACAAGAGACTCCACGGACACTCCTTCCCATCAATACATTTCAATCACAAGTATTTGTTTACATCATTCTTGTTATAAAAAATACACACGTGTGAAAACGATGTAAAAAGACGTGCACGTAAAAGCGTCTAGAGTAAAACAAACAACCCAGTCCGAGACAGCCAAGTTATGACCCCAACCAATGGCGCATGGATTGGCACCACTCAGCTTAACCATCATGAAGGGAACCGAATGATCAAACACATGCTCTACCATTAGAGAGACGTTTGAGAGAGCATGACACACTCTTAACTGCCAAGGCACATTTAAGTCTGCGAACGACATAGTATTTTATTTCATTTGGAAAACTTACAGCTAATAACAAAAATACCTAGTCTTTATAATTAAAATAAGGCCAATTACAAGTTTTCACTTATAGTACAAAATTATATAAAACTTTACAGGCAAACGATACTATAAACTAAGAATTTATATCATAAGCGCAGCTATTAACAACAAATGGTCAGGAAAAAAACATATTGGTACTTATAATAAAAGATAATCCTTGACATTTACATACGTTCTAAATACTTATCGCATAGGCTTCTTATAATTTACTAATAATAGTATTAAAGAATAATAGTATTAAGAAGGGGTTTAAAATGAAAATTTAAAAAATAATATGGCAGATAAGAATTTCCTCATTTATTATAACAGACTTGTAGTTGTCCAGTAGGCTAGATAGAAAATATTTTCCTAAGAATTTGCCAGTAATCCATCAATCATGCTATGAGTAGGTACTAGGTTGAACTTGGCACTCCGTGGTATTATCTAAGGTTTGGTTAATATCGTAATGGACAATGACATAGCATGACATAGATATTATATATTGTTTGCTAATGTTTATCAGAATTAATATATTATAACTACGGATACACTGGATATCAATTTTAGGATTCAAGTTTTGGAGTGGAATTTTTGGACTCAATTCAACCTTCCAGATCGTTTGAGGTCGGCTGCCCCGTCATATAGCGTCCCTCACTAACCTGCTAGAGCATTTAGACGCACTGGCTATTTGAGACGTTAGCGTCTCAACCATGCGGGTCTTTCTACCTCGGATTTCGACTCCTCGGCTGCCGCGACTTCACCGGCTTCGCTTTAAGCAAGAGCACTGCAGTACTTAGCGCGCCTACCTGTACAAGACACTAAATAAAAACTTTTGACAAAAAAATAGAAAGGACAAAGAAAAATAAAACTTTTTGCCATAAAATTAACCAACTTCCAAAGCAAAACACTAGAAAGAGTAAAAATAACTTTCATTTCGGCAGTCGACAAAAAAATAGGTACCAAAGACAGAAGGAAGTTCGTTAATGTTTTGCCAAAAAGTTTATATTTTTCACTTTTTACTTTTGGTACCTACTCCATCACTAAAGTGTGAGCAAGTTCTATAGTAAGGTACCTAAAGGATTGAAAAATACCCATAATAATGCAATTTACACATACATGCTGTTTATCGATAAGTAGTTCGGTTGTATGTTCCATACCTTGAAAACTACAGAACCGATTTTGATAAAACTTGTACCGTTCCCTAGTTTGAGAGATACCTAATCCAATACAAAAATAATGATCACGATCCGATTACTATCTTCGGAGATCTGTGTGGATAAACATACATACATACAAACAAACACATATATACAATTATGAAATTCGGCACACGTGTTTAGAAGCTAATTACGTGGGCTACAACCGGAGGATCCAAAAAAAAGCAAAAGTTATTTAATAAAATTTAATTATACTAAAAGTTACAAGTTAATTATTTCTAAGAGGTTTACAATGTTCGAAGTGTGAATCAATTGTGAATTTGGGTCCGCGTTTCCGTTATTGCGAAGCCGCTGTTGTCGTCATCGCGCGGCACGTTTCTGCTGACGCTGCACTGCGTGGTCGAGCCGTGTGCAGTGTTGATTTGGGTCAATGCTGTCTCGGCGATCCTTATAGATTAGCACCGCGTAACACCTCCCCCCGAAGAGCAGCCACCACCGATGATTTTCGTAGTAAATTGAGGTGGGGGTTGGTTGCAGCTTATCCTCTCTTTAGGTTCGGGAAGAGCGTAAATTCTTTCTGGACACCTTGGGTGACATTGTGGTTCCTCGTCTGGAGTCTTCTTAGATTTTGACCAGTACCGTCGGTAGATAAAGTAACCCATGAGTGCACATGCACCGGTTAGTGCTATGTACATTGGAATCGTGGTGTGGTAGATTCCGTAGTCATTCTTAGCTGGAATATGTGGCTGTTGTTGCATTATCTTCATATTGGCTGCATGTGGTAGGTGGTCCAAGTTTATTGAGTTCAATTTTAGTGTCGGGACTGGAAGCTGATTATCTATGTCTTCTAGAGGTAGGTCCATAATCTTCAATACGTGACCCTTCAGACGATTTTTCTTATTGGCGATAGTGATCTGTGGTGTCTCTATGTAACAGTCCTGCGGTATGGTGAGTAAGTAACTTCCTTGAACTTCTTTGTACAGGTCTTGTCCACAGGAGAGATGAACCTTCGTGGGAACCGGGAAGCTGATGGTGTAGTATCTATCATCAAGTTCCTCGTACGCTGGCTGGTCCAAGGTGATAGCGACAGGTTTGCATGTTGAACTTTTCCTTTGCGTGGTGATGAGTTCGTGTATGCAATCTTGAGAGGAATGACTCTGTAGACTTCGTTTCTCCTCACATATGAACCACTTGCTGGTCTTCGGGCATTCAGCCTCTATGTTCTTAGAATCTTTCTGGAAGATGGCTAGGAAAGGAGAGGATGGAATGAGGACTTCATGATATTTGTTAGGTATTATTGATAACTTAAATAGATCGTATGTATGCGGTTGAAATATTGGAAACTTATATACTATAACTATATTATTGCTTACATAATATGAACCTAACTTAATTATATTATAATATTCTCTTATATCTATATCTACTACTTTCTCACTACTATATAAACTTGTTAATTTATTTATTATAGCGCGTATTTCGTCTATGCTGAGAATGGAATGGTGCATTGTAGAGGTTTTTATAAATGCTAGAACATTCTGCAGCCGGTTTAGTTCCTGTGAAACTGCATCTACGTTATCGCTAAGGATAATAAGTATTTGAGCTAAATGTGCGTATTTTATCAAATCATGATCTCTATCTGCGTTGCTTTCGTTAATTCTATTTAGTAGGGCTGCCATTTTTTTCTGGTTATCTACAATATCGTCAATGATTTTAGAATATTGAGTGGACATCTCTTTTGTTAGACTAACATGCTGATTGAATTCAGTGACTAATTTGTGTTCATCGTTTTCGAGAGATTTTATAGCTTGATTATAATGTAATGCGTCGGTATAATCTAAATTTCCTGTAATGCTTTTCACAACACTACCGAGACCATCTATGAGCCCTCTTTTTACACGAGTTATCTCGAAAGATTTTAGTTGTTCGGATACACTATTGAGTTTGGATCTCAGGTAATCTATATGAGGCTGGAATAATGATTTGGTTTGGTTATTAAGATTAGGGCTGCTGGTTAGTAATTGGCTATCAATAGAATTTATTTTATCTTGTAGAGTGTCTAAATTAACGTATTGTATGAAGGAATGGTGGTGTGATAAGATCTTAGCTGGGCCTAATTTAAAGGGTACAATCCCAGGTCCATCGTCCAGGCTCTCAAGTCTTATTTCTTGAGATAGAGCTGTTCGCAGGAACAGGTGTAGAATCAGGAGCTTCCTGTAACAATCGGGCGGTTTTAGGAACCCTTTTTAGCCTAGACTTCGCAACAGGACCGCGTTTCTTCCTTGTGTAGATGTGGATAGGGAGGTCCGCCATAACAACGTCATGAGTGTATCGAGGAGCTAATTTTTGCCTGGAAGCAAATGGATTCTTTACAAAAATCTGTTGTTCAGGTGAGTAATCGACTTCTGGTTCGCGTTGACGGTTACGACTATCAGTAGACTCCTTGCGGGTTTCGATACATAGCTCATGTATTGCATTATATGCAGTAGTCATTTTCTCTTTATGACTAGTCATATACTGCTGTAGCAAATGAGCGGATAAATCTATGTCAAAGGAATCGCGGGGATCAAAATGTCCGGTAATAACTTCGATAGGTTTACATTTTGTGAAACTATGGATACTGCTATTGTAAGCTAGGAGGGCGTAGGGCATGAGGTTAGTCACGGATTCACCTTTTTGACTTAATTTAAGGATACGAAGGTGTTCCAATATGGTAGCGTGGAATCTCTCAACTATACCATTTTCATTCGGAGTATGTGGTGCAACCCTATGGTGTTGAATTTTGTGTAACCTTGTGAATTCTGCTATTAGTTGGTTAGTAAACTCTGTCCCGTTATCAGTAACGATGGTAGATGGTATTCCATGGTGAGTGCAAAAGCTAAGCAAGGCTTGTACTACACTTATGGCTGTTCCATCTCTTAAGTAATACGCCTGAGCATACTTTGAAAATGAATCTACTAAAGTTAGAAACTTTTCGCTTTGAATAGTTAATAAATCGAGGTGTACTATTTCAAATGGTTTACTTGCTGGTGGAACTACTTTAAATTGTTGTTTGGTCGGATTGCGGTCGTACTTTGCCTGACCACAAGTAGTACATCTAAACATATAAAAGAAGAAAGTGACTGACTGACTGACTCACTCACTGACCATCAACGCACAGCCCAAACGGCTGAAGCTACAATCATGAAACTTGGCACGTAGGTTTCTTTGGTAGTGTAGGTGAGCACTAAGAAAGGATTTTTGGAAATTCCACCCCTAAGGGCGTAAAATAGGGGATGAAAGTTTGTATGAAAATCCGTCAGTTTTAAAGCCAGGATCTTCATATTTTGGGTTTAGGCTGAAAATTAAAAAATAATTTATACCTGTCTCAGCGATTTTGAAAATCCACCCCCATGAGGGTGAAAAGGGGGATGAAGTCATGGGAATAATGCAATCGTCTAGAGACTTGAAATTTTGCACAAAGATACTTTATACTGTGCAGGCATCCATTAAGAAAGGAATTTTGTGAATTCCACCACTAGGGGGGTTAAATAGGGGATGAAAGTTTGTATGAAAACCCGTCAGTTTTTAAGCCAGGATCTTCATATTTTGGGTTTAGGCTGATAATTAAAAAATAATTTTAACCTGTCTCAGCGATTTTGGAATTTCTACCCTCATGAGGGAGAAAAGGGGGATGAAGTCATGGGAATAATGAAATCGTCTAGGGACTTGAAATTTTGCACATAGATACTTTATACTGTGCGGGCATCCATTTAGAAAGGATTTTTGTGAATTCCACCCCTAGGGGGGTTAAATAGGGGATGAAAGTTTGTATGAAAACCCGTCAGTTTTAAAGTCAGAATCTTCATATTTTGGTTTTAGGCTGAAGATTAAAAAATAATTTACACGTGTTTCAACGATTTTGAAGATTCCACCCCAAAAGGATGAAAAGGGGGATGAAGCCATGAGAATAATAAAATCTTCTAGAGACTTAAAATGTTGCATATAGTTTCTGTTTATACTTTCCAGGCATCCACTAAGAAAGGATTTTTGTGAATTCCATCCCTAATAGGGTTAAAATAGGGGATGAATTTTGTATGAAAGTCAGTCAGTTTTAAGTTAGGATCTTTGAATTTTGGGTTTGGGCTGAAGATTAAAATCTAACGCAACTTAAGGATTTTTGGGAATTCCGTCCTTGGGGAGCGGATCATGGGGGATGAAATGTTGTGTACGAAAGTCCTTCTTTTGCAAAGGAAAATTTATTAAAATACTTTCAAGTCTTTAAAGTCTGTTGTTAACTATAAAATGGCTGAACGCATAAATATAGGAATTAAATAGGGACGGGATAGGATAGGGATAGACCTATTATCTAAGCTAACTTATCAATGTTAAACATTTACGTTTAACAATTGTATTAAAATAATTTGCAGTTTGTTTCGTTTTAATTTCATTTAAGATGTTGCATTAGGGGTCAGCAGTGTAGCAAAATAAAAATAGGTATTATGTTAAGAATGTAGTACCTAATAATTACTTCTGATGGTTGGTAATTAATTTCTAACTACATAATAAATGAATCAGTGATAGGAAATAAGTGTACCTAGATATAATCCGCGGCAATACACGCCACAATTGCGGCAGTAAGGCCCCTCTTTGAGGAGTGGCTTGAGAGGCGTCATGGCGCCCTCACCTTCCGACTGACGCAGGTCCTCACCGGACACGGCTGTTTCGGGAGGTTCCTGTTCAGGATAAGGCGGGAGGAAACGCCCGGGTTTCACCATTGTGAGGATCGCCCGGAGGACACGGTAGAACACACGGTGGAAGTCTGCCCAGCTTGGGCGGAGCAACGCCGTGTCCTCGTGGAGGCGATCGGCGGTGGCGACCTTTTGCGCCCAGGCCTGGTCCAGACCATGGTACGGAGCGAGACGGCATAGGAAGCTGTCGCCAGCTTCTGCGAAGCAGAATTGCTCGCAAAAGAGGAGGCAGATCGCGTAAGGGAGACGCAACGGAGGCGCCCTCTCCCCCAAAGCCGCCGCAGGAGACGCCCTGGGCGGCGGGAGTCGCAAGCCGATTCCCGGCCACCGTAGGCGCGGGCTTGCGGACGGCGAGTAATGGGTAGCTCGCCGTCCGATAAGGACCAGGCCTGAGTCGACGGCGCGTATTGTTCCTCGCGCGCCTCAAAGAGATGTCAGCAAAATTGACGGGGTCCATTAGGGTCGATGCCTGTCTGGGTCGCGGTTAAATTTAAAAAAGGGTTACCGCGGCCCTGGCTCAAGCAAATGAAGGAACACGGGAGGATTTTAGTCAGCAAAAGTATGACACGCACTCCCGCTTCACCCAGAGCGGGAGAAGTAATAGGATGATTTCCCACAAACTCTGCTTGGACGTCATAAGAACCTATTTGTTTTTCTTTCGATATTATTTTATCGTAAGTACGGAAATTCTTAACGGTTTATTTGTTTTTCATATAAATGTAGGCTATGTAGTCGACGAGCTCTTGAGAGAACTAGAGAGGTGTCATATGTGCAAACACATCCTAGCTCCCAAATGGAGCTATTGTGAAGTGTGTGGGAAGGAAACGCTAAAGGCACAGCGGCTCCGACGAGTGAAGATGCTATCGTGCCATAATCCATATCTAAACATATATAGCTAAATAAAAGAAGAAAGTGACTGACTGACTCACTGACCATCAACGCACAGCCCAAACGGCTGAAGCTACAATCATGAAACTTGGCACGTAGGTTCCTTTGGTGGTGTAGGTGAGCACTAAGAAAGGTACCTACCTACCAATGCAACGCATAGCCTACAAGCACCCTGCCTACTGATTTCAGGTAGGCTAGATAGTAACTGAAATTATTGCAATGCCTACTAATAAGGCGCGCTCATCCTCTTTATTTATTTTGCAGAATTATGTACCTACCACTACACTACATGATAACAATAATTAAAGAAATAATATAATAATAATCACTCAAATCTACTAGACAGACAGACAGGTAACTTGAGCCCTGCCCTGATTGTCATACTTTCGGTATGGTAGCCAAGGGTCAAGATAGGTGGCGGGGAGTAGGTATACGTTCCATCCATTCGGCTGCATCGCGAAGTGAGAGGTGCAACAAAGGTGCAAGGGGCGAGGGGGGCACCAGTATGAGGGCAGAGCCCTGAAGCGGGCACTCGCTACAGGACCGACGTCGTTGACAGTTGTTTATTCATATTCTTTATTGTACACAAAATATACATTTAAAATACAAAAGGAAAACTTATGTACACAGGTGAGCTTAACCCATAATTGGGTTCTCTGACAGCAAACCTCAGTGATAAAGAGAGATTTACAAAATTAGGTAAGTTAACAAAAGCGCACAACAAATATTAAAAACATTTGAAATCTTACTAACTAAATACAGTTAGTTGTGTTAGTTGTATGCCAAATCTAAATATGCGTGAATACTTTGTGGTTTTGCTGGGGACAGTTTCTTTTCTTCATTGGTTTTGTAGCTTAGTTTTGTTAGTTTAGAAGGTTTTTGTTAAAATATGGTCAGAAGAAGCCTGTAGTCTACGCGTGCGAAGCCGCGGGCAAAAGCTAGTATTTACTATTTTATGACTCACTCTATTTTAACTATTCCTCCAACACGCCACACGAACGATGAACTTTAATCCATTAAAAGTAACATTGTTCGATACCTACGTAGACAGTATTTTATATGGGCAGTCTCGTATAATTGAGATTTATATTAGACTGGTTTTTTTCAGCAACATTGCAGATAATGATACCAAATAAATTGAATTAGAGTAGGTGTAAGTGTCATTGGAACTACAAATATGGCAACGACCGTTTTTAACATACATATTTTATGATTGTACAATGGATTCGTTAACTACAGTCTATATAATTCGATACTATTTTATTATAGATTTCTTTTTCCTGTTCAAATTATATCTCATCTACTGAAGTGCCCAAGATGTTAGTTTACGTAGGTAATAGAGGCAGGTTGAAGATATAGTTCAGGTCTTCAAGGGTGCAGATCCTTGATGACCTGAACTATATCTTCAACAGTGCAATGAACGTGGGCACCTATACGCCCAATGATTCAAAATGTACCGCAACACCATAAAAATTAAAATTTATTTCTTTTTCCATACATAATTCTTAGAACTTCAATTAAGAGATCATACATAGAATTGGAAGCAACCCTATTTTCACTTTCTTTAAATTCATATTCAGTGTTCCTATCTTCATGAATTTACAAATCGGCAAACATGTTCGATTGTGTAAATACGCTAGAAACATCCAATTCAATTAACAAACACAAGTAATACTAAAAATCTAGAATATTTTCCATTTGAAATGCAGACATATAAATCTCAATGCACTACATCAAAGGCCTCCAGGGAGGGAATCGTGCAATTCGTCGCATCGCGTTATTGCATCAACAACATACGTTATTAGGAAACTGACGTGACACGCTCCGTGTTCGTGGTTGGTATTAGTTCCATATTATTTTTATTGACGGCACTCGTATTTTGAAATATAGTATGAATGTTAGAGAAACCCATGTCATTATTTTGTAGAAAAAATCTACAACTGACCGCAAAGCACTCATAATTCATTTTTTCTTTAGTGATTGTTTCCTTTTATTGGTACAATTTATTTTAACCCTGTGTCGCTAACCATTCGTGAAAAGGACGACGCGTACCTTGCGCATTTAGTGTCGGCAAGAACCCGACTCCCGCCACCCCGTCTGTTCCTAATACCTCCCTAATTCGCATCGCTAGTAGTAGTGACCCACAATCATTCAATACGGATGCACGCTCATTAGATCGGGATATATCATGCTATCGTCGTAAAATTAAGTATCTACCCCTCACTCTCACTCTTTCACTTTTAATTTATTTGTCAACTATTTTTAATAATTACTATAAGAACATATTAGTTTTATATTATAAATAGCATCTGCAAGCGGCTTCGCCCGTGTGAAATGTGTTTTCTTATCCCAAGGGATCATATAATATCGGGTTAAAAAGTAGCTTGTGTGCTATTCAAGACTATGATCTATCTCTGTGCCAAATTTCATTTAGATCCGTTCAGCCGTTCTAGCCATGATTGAGTAACAAATATACATCCACACACACACATCCATCTAAAATTTGACATTTATAATATTAGTAAGATATGACGAAGTATTTACTATACTTTATAAATCGCTAAATTTATGACAATGTTATTTGCAACTTTTCGATATTTCGCTAAACTTGTAGCTACTATCCTGCAAAAAACGTCGAAGGACCACTAAGTTCTGCAAGGGCAACACAAAACCGATTTGCAGGGAACGTATTTCTTATACGTGCAATAATTTTTCTGCATAGGTTATTACTAAAACAGATTTTGTGATTTGATTATGAAAAAACTAAGGCTGCTAATTAAGGTAGTTTCGTATCTTAAATAAAGTTGATAAACTACTATTGATGTATTATTACGTCGTAAAATTTAACAAATGGTTAAGATAACGTTACTCGAAGTTAAGGCTAGGAGCTAGGTTAACCTTTGAATTATTGATATATTGACAAACACTTAAGTTAGTTTTAACACTATTATAACTAATTTATAAAAAAACACAAAAAACTACTGAAAAAAGTTCTAGTTTTGTCGATTGGTCTCAGGATTGAGAATGGTTTATTTATTTATTTCAAAATCATTAAAAAGAATATTCGAAGCTATATTAACAATGGTAATGCTAATAGTTTTAATGTATTATGTGTTAATTAATATATAACGAATTCTTATGTATATTTCTATATAATTAGTAGTGTATGGGCATAACTTTCTAAATACATGACAATTTAATTTAATTTAATTTTCTATATTAATTTCAAAACACCTGCGAGACTCTCCAGAAATACTTTTTTTGTAAATAAAAAAAAGATTAGCCAAGTCCAATTAGATTGAGGCTGCACAAAAAAAAGGCTAAACATGACTATAATAATATTTCTGATAACTTGGTTGTTTTCGAAAATCGGTTTAGAAATGAAAGCTCGATACAAATAAAAGGTAAAATCTCTTACTTTGACCTTTTAAAAATTACTTATCAACGAAAGCTTTATTTTTAATTTTACAACTTTTTAATTTAATCAGTTATACCTATTTCCGCAATAAAATTCAAGCGGTACCTATGTCATCGCGCATTTTTATATTTTATATACAGTCTTTATACTACAGCCAAATATTAAAAGAGCCGCCCACAATAAAAAAGCGGGCACCTAAATATGCCACACATTATGAACGATGATAGATTGCTTCATGTCTCGTGACATCACTTATCTTTCCAACATGGCCGCACTGACTGACAGCGTTAAACATTTTGACTGACGTTTTATAAAGCTTCTGCCTATTTTGTTTGTGGGGATGGGGAAATATTTTAAGCAGGGTTTTTTGTCCACGATAAAAATACCTTAGGAGTTGGGAGTTTAACCAAGAAAATTATTCGTGATGTTCCAATTGGGTAAAGTCGAATAGCCGGCCATTTTCGTAGTTGGCGACTTTTCGGCAAAGTGCACCGACTATCCGGCTTCTTACTTTGTATTTATTTCCATCACGATAAATATCGTTAGGCACTAACTTTACGGGAATTATTGTCCAATTGGTAAAAAAAGCCGTCTTTCTTTTCAACTTGATTAAATTTGAATTGAATTATGTGTCTTTAATGAGCAATAACAGTCCTTAACTTTTTACAGAAAAACCACTGTGATCCTTGCATAAGCAAAATACAAGAAAGAATGCGAAGTAAACAAAACATGTTCTGACACGTTCGCAGGCAGCGGTTGCGACTTGCTCTCGAATCAGCACCTGTATCCAAGTTGACAATCTACAATCGATAATGCTAGTAGAAAACGAATTAATGTATAGGAATCTCGCATCTGAACGAAAAGTCACGTGGTCAGACCATACAAATAGAAGGCGTTAACGATTGTAGAAAGAGATTCGATACGAAACGTTTGTAACTTGGCTAGGGCTGCTGTATAAACGAAGCGTTACGGCAATTACTGAATACCCCCGAAATCGTGATCGGCTTTGCCGACTAGTCGGTCTCTTTACAACCGACTAATCGGCTAGTCTGTTAGAGTAACAGCCATGCACATCTCTAAAAAATATTATTAATCCTTATTTTAATAGAATTTTCTTCTGAAATCCAACTTTACACTAATTACTAATCACAAATACTATTAAAACTCTATACAAAGAACCCTTACTTACTTTTACATCAGGTCTAATTATTATACATAAAATTAAGTATCAGCGGATTCCATGAGTACGGAAACTTTTAATGGTCACTTGGAATTGCCCTGAACTTAAACTACCGTGCAAATGCTTACTGTAGGGTCTCCGAGCCATCTCGTATAATAGTTTTATGTCGCTTGTATGTGCATTATATGAGCAATGCAAAACCATAAGCTTAGCTGGGCCGCAATCAAATGTGCAATTCCGTTTTACAATCGTTCTTAGATTTTCTGCAAGATCATACTGCCGCAGCTGTTACCCATTGGTAACGGTCGTAACTTACTGCAGTATTGGAACACAGGCAGGAACTTTATTTTAAATAGGTGATAATGAAAACATCGTAATGTGAAAAAAACTGCATGTCCTAGAACCAACAAGTCAAAAAAAGTTAATAAAATCATAAAACCCGACTGCAAAGATGTAAACAAGAAGAAAATCATGCTGTGCAGTCGGAGGATACATATTCGCGAGCTGGCTGAACAAAACTATAAATATCCTCCGACTGCACAGCATGATTTTATTCTTGTTTATTTATAGTTTAAATACAAAATTTTATATGTATTACACTGCCTAATAAGAGCTACCTGCTAGTTTGTGTTATTCTGGCATTTCACTGATTATAAGTTTACATACATACAATAATAGCAATGGAATCACTGAAGGCGTCAATGGCTGAATTAATGGCCCAATTTCAGGACAGAATGTCAAAATTTGAAGCTGAACTGGCCAGGACGTCCAACACTGCAGCCAGCAACCCAATTGAACTAGCGGCTGATTATACATCTTTCAAAACCTTCGTGCTCCAGGCCCTTAGCTGTATTCAACGACAGATGGAGGCGGTTGCTGGTGATGTAGATACACTTGAGATGAGGGGTCGTAGAAAGATGCTTCTTATCCATGGTGTTGGTGAGAGGAGCAAGGCAGAAACGGCTCTGGTGGTTGCTGAAGTTGTGCGTGACAAGTTGAAGCTGGATGCATTTTCTGTTTCTGCTATACGGAGGTGCCATAGAATGGGCAATCAGGCCGGCACTGGCAAGCCAAGGCCCATTCTCGTGAAGCTACAGGACGTGGACATCCGTGATAAGATCTGGTATGCAAAAACCAAATTAAAAGGTTCTGGTATAACCTTATCAGAATTCTTGACTAGGTCGCGGCATCAGGTTTTTGTGGCTGCGCGTCGGAGGTTCGGCGTCACTAACTGCTGGACTAAACAAGGCCATATAAACATTCTGGGGCCTGATGGGATCAAGCATCGTGTCGTCACCTATAGCGAGCTCAATTCTATCGGTGAGCCTAAGCAGGACTCCGATAAACAAGAGACAGTGGTAGCCAGTAAGCCAGCCGCTGTTGCATTGAAGAAGAGGCGTGCTGCGGTTACTACTTCCAAAAAGTGATGATCCATTTTTACTTCTAGCGTCGTTCGGGTATTTTAATTTAACTATTTGTTTGTTTACCTTCGTACTTCAATCATTTGATTTATTCTTACTTCTACCTATATAATTTAAAATCTTTCTTCGATTTAGTTTCGCTTTATTGTTGACAATCAAGACATCACATCAATACGTACGATCTCTATTCTGACACTTGACAGCAGTCAAGTGTCAAGTCAATAGTTGCGTTCCAGATAATTGATATGTCTTACGTGACACTTTGAGCATGTTTAGTCTATGGTAACATAGATTTTGTTTGTTTTATTTTCAAAACGTATTTTTGTTTTTGTCGTGGAATTACGATGTAATATTTTAAATCAAAAGTTACTTTTTATTTTTTTCTCTTTTATGTTATTGCTATGTAAGCAATGTAAGTAAATAAATACCTGAGCGATGTACTAAAAACTTTCTAATTTAATATTTTGTTAACACACAACTGGCAGGTGGACGATTTTCAACCTACCTTCATATTTTATATTTTTTATTGTTACATATTTTTATATATCTTCGATTTTATATTTAATTTATATTTACGAGTTAATAATGGTAGATAACAGCTTTTTATCAGCGTATAGTGACAATGACAGCTTTAGTAGTATCCCGTCTCTTGCTGACACCCTTGAGTCTCAGTTCTCCGATGTTCCAAGGAATCTTAATGTAGTCCATATTAATGCCCAAAGTATTCCGGCTCATCACCATGACATGCTGGCTAATCTGGACTGTAAAAACATTCATGCAATCCTTGTTTCTGAATCATGGCTAGAGCCATGCCTTCCATCCACTTCCTACTCTTTACCCGGACACAAACTAATTAGAAACGATCGCACAGGCTGCGGTGGTGGCGGTGTTGCCATATATCTTCGTGCTAACATTCCTTTCTCTGTTGTTCATATGTCATCACAGCCACCGCCGCAGAACGCTGGCGAGCATCTCTTTTTAGAAGTCAATCTTCATCATTCGAAGATTCTGCTTGGTGTCTATTATTGTCCCTCAATACGTATCGATTATTTCTCCTCTTTTGAAAATCTCCTTGTTAACATAATTCCTTTTTACAGTCACACTATTATAATGGGGGACTTCAACACTTGTCTTCTCAAAGAGGATTCAAGATCTTCCTCTTTCCATTCTATATCACATTCTAGCAAATTGTCCCTTCTTCCCTTAGGTGCCACTCATCATTTTCCTAACTGTACTCCTTCACTTCTTGATCTTATACTTGTTTCTTCTACTCAACATGTCGCTAAGCATGGCCAATGTACAGCTGATGCCTTTTCCTACCATGACCTTTTATTCCTTTCCTATAAAATTCGCCCTCCGAAGGCTAAACCTAAGATACTCCTCCAGCGTAGTTTTGGTGGTATGAGCCTTGAGAACCTCCGTGAGGATGCTGGCAACATTGACTGGTCTGGTGTCATTGGCGCTGAGTCGATTGATGTCAAAGTCAGTATACTCAGTGTCAAGCTTCTCCAGCTATACGACGTCCATGCCCCTGTTCGACCAGTAAAAATCAAGCATCTGCCGGCGCCGTGGCTTACAGATGGCCTAAAAGACTTACTGCAGAGGAAAGTAGCAGCTAGAACAAAATTTAAAAGCAGACCAAATTCTCTTACGCGAGAGAAATATGTTGCAATCCGCAATCGCAGCAACCGGGTGTGTAGGGATGCTCAACGCCGCGCCGCCACATTCATAAGTCCGTTGAAAACGGTGACCCAGCTAAAGTCTGGCAATTTCTTAGATCAATGGGAGTGGGGAAATCGCGCCAAGATTCTATTCCTAAAGATATTGATCTTGAATTACTTAATCAACATTTTTCAATTTCCTCTAACTTCAATGGTAATATTAAAGCAAAAACGTTAAATGATCTTTCGTCTCTTCCCACTCCTGATTATTCACCATTCGTCTTTAATCAGTTCTCCGATTGTGATGTTAAGAAGAGCATAGAATCTATTTCGTCTAATGCTGTTGGTAGTGACTGCATCAGTCGCAAGATGATACTCCCTATCCTTGACGAAATCCTTCCTATCATCTGCCATATCCTTAATCATTCCCTATCCAGCGGTGTTTTTCCCTCTTCTTGGAAAGAAGCCCAAATTACTCCTCTTCCTAAAAAGCATAACCCTGTCTCCTTCTCTGAATTCCGTCCTATCTCCATATTACCGTTTCTGTCCAAAGTCCTTGAACGCCTTATCCATAACCAACTTAGTACATTCCTGTGCAAAAACCACCTCCTTAACTTTTTCCAATCCGGGTTTCGTCCAGGACATAGTACAACAACAGCCCTTGTTAGCATTATGGACGATATTAGACTTGGTATGGAAAATGGAAATCTGACGGTTCTTTCCTTATTAGACTTTAGCAATGCTTTTAACACCGTCGATTTTGATGTCTTACTCGGCACAGGGGGGCGTTCTATCTCCTCTTCTCTTCGCTATTTTTATTAATTCTATTTCCATTGTTGTCGGCAGTCCTAGGTTGCGTTCGAAATTAAACTGGTCGCAGCTCCCCCGGATTGTCTTTGATGGCTTAGCTATTCCATACAGCGACTCAGTGAAAGACCTGGGTATATTAGTTGACAAAGACTTTTCGTGGGGTCCCCAGCTGCAGGAGGTTAGTCGCAAGGTGTTTGCATCTGCGGGGTCTTTGCGCAGACTGCGCAATTTTCTTTCAACTGCCACCAAAAGTGCACTCGCCCAGTCCCTCCTTCTCCCAATCCTCGATTATGCCGATGTCAGTTATTTAGATCTGACTGAAGTGCAGCTAGATAAGCTTGAGCGACTCCAAAACGTTTGTATTAGTTTCATATTTGGATTACGCAAATATGACCATGTTTCTGAATTTCGAATTAAGCTCAAGTGGCTGCCAATCCGCCTTCGCCGGAATACCCATATTTTATCTTTACTCTACAGTATTCTGTTTGTACCTAAAACCCCCTCTTATCTCAAAGAACGCTTTAAGTTCCTTCATGACACACATTCTAGACACTTGAGATCATCTGAGAATTTGAAACTTTTGATGCCTGCTCATTCCACTAAGTTTTACGACAAATCGTTTACGGTCCAGGCTGTGCGATTGTGGAATGAGTTGCCGTTGCCTATTAGACAAGCCCAGTCACTGGCTTCTTTTAAGAACCTAGTTAAAAACCATTTCCTTTCTCCCTAACGCTTTTATATTTTTGTCCCTCCTTTCTCTGAATTTGTTAACATGTAATATTGTGTATTTAAGTTTATGGATAGTATTTATTGTAACAATATAGTTTTGTATATATTTATGTTTTAATGTACAGTACACCACAGACTACCCCCTTTCTCATTATAAGTTCTTTCAGTCCAACCAAAGGTTGTCTGGTAGATATCGCTGTCAGCGATAAGACCGCCTTTGTACCCGTATAATTAAGTTTTTCTTATAAAATAGATGTATAACTTTTATGGTGTACAATAAAGTATATTCTATTCTATTCTTTGCAGTCGGGTTTTTTGAATGTTTTTTTTTTATTTACACTTTTTTTTTCGAATGTCTTTTAAACATATAAGTAGTATATATGTAATCACTATATGCCTCTACCTCTAAAAACCCTTCATTTTGATACCACATTCGATGGGTATGAAAGAAAAAAATATTGCAATCCCTACAATATGGCGCACAAAATCCGCCATATTTTAACGGCACTTATCTAGCGATGTCTTAATTACAAAAATCCGTCAAGTGGTTTGAACGATAAGTGGTAATAAAGAATATTACATACATACAAGATACGCGCGAAAAACATAATCCCTTCCTTGCAGCCGGGTAAAAACAAATGACCAACCCGCATCGTGCCTGCGGGATCGATTGCCTACGGCCACTCCCTCTTACAGAGAGGAGACCTGTGTCCCAGCAGTAAAAATACTGTTGTAACTAACCGATCATACTAATACTATGTTACGCTAGCTCCTGCTTAGAGCACAATCAATCATAAAATACACCCACTGCTGCCCTTCCCGATAGATAATGCGTATAGGCCTTGAAATAACGTCGTATAAAGTATTGTTTTACTACCAAAGCCCCAAATTGACCACAAAGATACTCAGAAATCCATAAACAAGAGCACACGTAGGATAATGCAAAGCAATAACTCCACAGCAAGCTATAACACGTTTTATCGCACGCTGTTTTATAGCTCATCGCACTGCTAATGGCCACTTTGCACCGCCGTGTAATGTTAAAACAGCTTATTTCATTTCGTCCTTTAATAAATGGTCATAAGGTCGGCATGTTGTTATCTAGAAACATCTGCAATAACATAGGTATCACAGATCATTGAGATAGAAAAAAACATGGAGGCGCCGTGATATTCTATACATACTTTAGCTTATACAAATATGAGTGAAATACGATACAGAATGTGAAACATTGTTTTGTTTCATTTTTTGTAATGTAGTAATCGTATTTGATAAAATAGACAACAATTTTTCGGTTGTTGCTCATACTGGCAACATATTATTGTGACAGTTGTAGGTAAGTGCCATATCCGCCATGTTAAGCAACGAGTTTTTTGGTTGTGTTCGTGGTAGATCTGCTGTCAAATGGTTATTACTTTTTGTATTATTGAGATTTGTGAGTGTGTGCGTGTTCCTTGATTGACACAACCCTAGCATCGGCAGCCATTTTGAGAGATTTTTTAGGTATTCACCTTTGTTTTGTAGGTATTTCCAGTCCATACTACTTAATATGTCTATGTCACAGATGCATTCCCACCCCAGACTCAAAACTGTTACGTCCTAAACCCAATCCTCTCACAGCCTCATTACAGTAACAAAGGAGCTCGTCCTAACTATGGACAGTATGGGATTACCAACTTGAGCATATAACCATGTCCGAACATCGCTAATTACAGTAATAAGGTAGTCTCTAATAGGGATGTGACCTTTTGAGCGGTCGCGGAAGTGAAATAAAGTTAGTAGCGAACACTGTCGAAATTTTATTTACTAAACGGTCACAATAACAGTGCACATGGTACTTCAAGCGACCCCACTTTCTACTGGACATCTAATTGAAGTTAGCTGGTTTCCGCTCGAACCGCTCGTGCATGGACCAGATCAACACTCTCCGTATCATTCAAGAATGCATCAGAATGGCAGAGGGAGATCTCTCTCACCTTTGTCGATTTCGAAAAGGCGTTTAATACGCTGAAGTATGCCAGCATCTGGTCCCGTCTAATGGAAATCGGAGTGCTACCGAAAATTGTCCGTCTCTTGGAGAGTATATATAAGAATTATTCCTGTAAGGTAACCCACGATGGCCACATCTCGGTTGATATAGCGTACACGCAGTGTCCGCCAAGGCTGCCTTCTTTAACCGCTTCTCTTTCTAGTCGTTCTTGACGGATCCAACGTCTTAGAAGACTTGGATTACGCCGATGACCTATGCCTGCTGAGTCATACCCAAGCTGACATGCAAGCAAAATTAAACGATTTAAGTCAGGAAGCGGCAGAAACGGAACTAAAAATAAAAAGTCTGACGTCAGAGTGATATTGACTGATTGCTCACTTGGAGCAATCAGTCAGTATCGGCACAGTTATTTTGGCCGTGTAGTACTTGAAAACGTCTGAATGCATCCAAATCCACACAATGACAGGTTGCCTGGAAGAGATCGCTTAATGCGATAAGGCCGCCCGTTGTATATTTTAAGTTTCTTTTGTTCCTGTATTTTCTGTTGCACAATAAAGTATATATAAATAAATGACACATACAAAACTCATGTGACTATTAACTGCTGCCAAAATATTAATAACTTCTACCAGTAGCTTCGCACACGACAAATTCAGGTAAATTGTAAAATACGTTTTCTTGACATAATTTACCTGAAGTCCCGGAATAAAATAATATATCTTAATCTAGGACATGATCTACACGTGTACCAGATTATGTGGCAATCTATTAAGCCATAAAGACGTGAAAAGATAACAAACAGAAAAACAGTGTATGTATAACTATATGTAACTTTGTCATTTTGTATGTTTCTTAATAATTACTTAGTATACATACATAAATACATACACAAGCTCACGCCTTTTCTTCATTCCTCAGCCAGAAACTACAGAACCCCACCTGCTACGACCCCTACATACTCACTTCTTTTGCTTCGCTCACGTTCATACATCTTGTCTTACACACACGCCGGGATTGAGACCTGCCTTTCAGAAGAAAATCACCAATAAGGTCTATATATGACTCTCTAGGGCGTCCTTCAAGGCATCTTACTATTATTATTTATTTATTTTATTAAAAATACAGAGTAGACTAAGATAATTACTTAGTGTCTTGTTGAATTAAGCCGGCTATGTACCATAACTATATAAAAAATATAAACCAATTACTAGCTTGGTAATGAAAATGGTGACACGATCACATTTACACCCGTAAAAACTTAAAACTTCATATGTCCAATACACTTTCGCTTAGTTGGAGCCGATTTTACTGTATTTGACTTCAGTTACATATCGTAAGAATTAACATTATCAACCTATAATTTTTCCAGCGTTGGGCCTTCTATATGCGTGTTTTCTGTTAATAAACTTACGGAGACAGAAGCGAATTCTGGGCGGTAAAATTTTCTTGCGAAAATGCCGAATTTGCGAAGATTGGGGCATAGTTCAGTTGTGTACATCCCAACTCTCTAATTACCTACCAGATCAGGCATACCACCTAGTCACACGCAAACACTAATCACGTCATTAAGAGGTCTTATTAAAATTCTAATTAGTGTCATCAAGTGAACTGGAAAATTAAAAACTCCGGACGGGATAGGTCGTTTATGGTCGTGGCATTTATTATGAGATGAAAATCTTTTTAATTTATTAGACTTTCCTCTTGGCTGGCTAATCGTTTCTGGTTTTTTTTGTGTAATTTGATGATGGTTGCTCAGACACTTGCGAAATGCTTGAGCTGTGCTAGCATTTTATAAATCTCTAATTAATATCTAGATTGGTTCTTTTATAGAAAATTTTAGTATTGATCGCAATTAAACAGTGTACGCTGTGTGAAATATCGTTTGGTATAGTATCAAAGTATTAACTTATGGACAATACTATCTAAAATACCAAAAAACAATCCTGTTTTTTAAAAATGGCCTGGAGATCAAAGATAGCAATTACATTAATACTCTTAAATATTTAATTTTGTTAGTGTTATATTTCCCCACAGGCGTTAGAAACCACTTTCCATCAGTACAAATTTCCTATTATGTATCCAAATGACAGAAAAATAAAGTCAGTAAAAAACCTCTGAATCTAACTGAAAGCCCTTATCATCATCATCGTCAGCCTTTTACTGTTCCCACTGCTGGGACACAGGCCTGCTCTTTGTGAGAGGGACTAACAAGACCCCTTACTCATGTAATGTTAATTCCAAAACTGAAAGACCTAACTCATGTTAACTCCAAAATGAATGTTACAAATTAAATTAGCGGTTACACCATATAGGGCAAAATACGGGTAGGTGTGATAAGCTTATCTGATTAGATGGGCAAGACCTTGGGTCGGGGGCTTTTGAAATCTTGCCCAAATCATGTTAAGCGAACCGTCTACGGGTTAATTGGGCATGCAATGGTGGAAATCATTTGGATATGGCTGAGTTACTGAGTATACCGGGTAGATTTATGTATTTATTTATGGGTTCCCTAAAGCTAATGGTAAATCAAACCGGGATCTAAAGGCATACATTAATATTATGTACTAGCTACCGTCCGTGGCTACGCCCATATGGAATTAGTAGTTCCCTTAATATGTTTATAAATTGACGACACGGTTTGCGTTGTGGTTGAGCGATCGGCTGCTACGCTGCGTGTCGTGGGTTCGATTCCCGCACTTAACAAATATTTGTAAGGCCTAATACAAATGATCCGGATCTGGGTGTCTTGTCCTGACTTTGACATACCAGGACAAACGGTTTTCTTTCAACTTTACTGTCACTGTCGCCATTTTCAAACTTCCTTTAATGTACTCATTTCTCACTTTATCCGATCTCGTCACGCCGCACATCCATCTCAACATTCTCATATCTGCTACGAAGTAGAATGCGATCTTTTATTTATTTTACAAGAATTTCCCGCCTGGACACGATGTGCAGTATTAGGACGTATCTTTCTCTGGAGCCCTGACCATTGATATCTTGTTGTATCTTGTTACCAATCAGGGTATCCTACTATTAAATTACAACACAAATAATATCATATACTACAAATATTAGACAGAGTGGCTTAGAAGCAGCTCGTCAGTGACATCGTCAAAGCATTCCAAGTCAGGCACGACCTTAAGCAATGTAGACAATCAATAAGAATAATATTATACAAAAATGACAAAAGTCGAGTTTAGACGTTTATTAATCAATCATGTCTTTGGAACGAATTTGCAACACAAATAGGTCATGGCCCACTCATTCTTTTCTTCCCGGTAGTCTGATCGCTTAGGATTTATTATCGGCATTCCCTTGGGTAAAGCCGTTTCCAAAAGCTAGTTACTAATTAAGCATTTAAATCTGAAGATTTACTTTGCTTTTGTTCCTATTTCTGCGAAGGTAACTTAACGAGTATTATTTTGTTTAAAATTATTCTACTTTCTACGAAAAAGTGAATTACAAATTACAACGAGGGAATACTGTTGTACCCAACGCTTCTTGTTAGAGAAAAATCGCTGAAAAAGCTTGGTTTTCTTTTTTTATGAAACTTCAAATGGAAGTTAATGTTTTAATAGGTAAAGTTTTGTTCTGAGATACATTATTTTTCTTCAAGTCGCTGGCAAAACAGTACAAAATCCATTTTGACTGGCCCAAAAATTTAGCTACATTAAAAGAAGTTGATACATTACGACACAAGTCGATTAACAAAGGGAATCTAGGTTACCACGATCAGGCACGACGCGACTATGCGACATACAATATTATCCGTGAAACCAGTTCTATCTATGAAAATCAGTTGTCGCATTGTCGTGTCACGTCTTTCGACGGTAGCTTTTATGCCATAAGTTCCTAATTCCAGTTGTTCGCATACAGGCATGACCCGAGATTAAAATCCTAGGTAGAATTTTTGATGTATCCAATTTGTGTTAAAATTATGAAATTTGACCTAAATCTCGTAACATTTTGGTGTCACGGCAGTTAACATTAGTATATTCACCTAAGTACCCTCATACGCTTCACAGGCAACTAGGGTAATGTCATGTACCATGAATTAATCAATCCAGCTAGCACACTAACATCTAGCTAGAGAATATCGAATCTGTCCAATGTGTAGAGGAAATTATGTATGAGAGTATTCAGTTCATCCTTGCATATTATAATATGCATTTATCCCTCTATATATTCGTTCCTTATGTAGTTTGTTATTCAAAAGCCACTTCTAATTCTAGCTTTGCTCGCGGTTTAACTTACGTGACTCATCGCCCATGAGCCGTGCATTTCCTTCGGAATAACAAAAATCATAACAATCAGCAATAGTCTAGCTATAGATCAGTGAAATAATTTTTGAAACCGGATAACTACTCCCAGAATGACCTTTTAGAAACACGTTATCATAAAAAATAAACGGGCAAGTGCGAGTCGGACTCACGCACGAAGGGTTCCGTACCATTATCGCAAAAAATGGCAATAAAAAACACGTTTGTTGTATGGGCGCCCCACTTAAATAATTATTTTATTCTGTTTTTATTTGTTGTTATAGCGGCAACAGAAATACATCAACTGCGAACTGTCTATCTATCACGGTTCATGAGATACAGCCTGGTGACTGGCGGACAGACAGAGAGACGGACCGCGGAGTCTTAGTAATAGGGTCCCGTTTTTACCCTTTGGATACGGAACCCTAATAACCTTTAGTTTACATGAGCAAGTTTTTCATCTGAAAAGATTTACATCCTTCTCATGTTCATTTTATATAGATAAAAACCTCCTTTAGAAAACTACCATCAATTAAAAACAAAAGCTATCTCTTTATGCTACCAATTTCAAACACGCTGGTTTTGTTATGAAAACAAAATTAAATCATACAGCAGAATCAGCAAAGATAGCGCTATATAGAATTACAGAAGTCACGGTTACAATATACTCAACAAACTGGAAAATACTGAGTTGGGAAAACAGATTTTAATCTCCCCCGCTGAATCGCTGAATACAGCGTTAATATATTCCAGTCTGTAGACGTGAGTTGCGCTTGAATTGTTTTCAGTGAAGCACTCGTAGCTAGGAATAGTATTTTGAGAATTTGTAAACAAATCATATGCACTAATGCAAGCTGCAATACAATCAGCTCTGCAGTTGTTTCTGTGCCCGTTTTTTGTGCCAGATGTGGAAAATCTTTTTGTAATGAAAATAATACGTCAACTTGTGTATATTGTGTGTTGTTAGAGCTGATGTAATCATTTGTCATTCACCGGTTTGCCCAAAAAAACAAAATTTAATCAATTTCCATAGTATTTTCCGAACTTTTTCGGCACGGTTGGCGCAGTGGCTGGGCGATTGGCTGCTGCGGAACAAATATTTTTATTGCCTACAGATAGTTGTTCCGGGTGTAGCTGTTTGTGTAGGTATGTGAGTTTAATTTTTTGTAAACGCACCAAAGATATAGGAGAAGTATTTATTAAGCCCACTTGCATGAACAACTTAATTAGTTTACCTGGAGTTAGCAACTTAGTTAGTTGCTAACTCCAGGTTAAATTAATAGTTCGTAATATTTGTTTTATTTTTCTCATTTTTGATAGGCTGGCGTTTGACCACTATCTCACCTGATAATAGGCGACGTTGTGGTCGACGGAAAATTAAGTTGTTTTTTTTACTTTTCGGTTTCCAAGTGAGAAGTAGTGTGAGACAACCTTTCATATTCTAATCTTAGCAATAGCTAAACAGTCCAGAGATGTACATAAACAAGGGTTATCTAATATGGCCCTATATACGACCCATCATTTCAGCCGAAAGACGTCCACTGCTGGACATAGGCCTCCCCCAGGCGTCGCCACATTGACCGATCCCGTGCGTCTCGCATCCAGCGCCTTCCCGCAACCTTAACCAGGTCATCAGTCCACCTAGTGGGAGGCCTTCCAACGTATCGTCTTCCGGTTCGCGGTCGCCATTCCAGAACCTTTCGGCCCCATCGGCCATCCGTTCTGCGAGCAATGTGCCCTGCCCACTGCCACTTAAGTTTGGCAATTCTTCGGGCTATGTCGGTAACTTTGGTTCTCCTGCGGATATCATCATTCCTGACGTGATCACGCAAGGAAATTCCGAGCATAGCCCTCTCCATTGCCCTTTGGGTGACTTTGAGCTTTCTGATAAGGCCCATTTTGAGCGACCACGTCTCGGTCCCATAGGTAATCACTGGCAACACACACTGGTCATAGACTTTTGTCTTGAGACACTGCGGTAAATTGGACGAGAAGATACCACGCAACTTCCCGAACGCCGCCCAGCCGAGTCGGATTCGACGGTTGACCTCTTTCTCGAAATTGGACCTACCCAACTGGACCGTTTGTCCCAGGTAGACATAATCGTCTACAACTTCGAGAGTAGAGTCTCCGACCTTGATAGGAGTGGGTGTTACATGGGCATTTACCATGATCTTGGTTTTGTCCATGTTCATTTTAAGACCCACTCTTTCGGAAGCTCTACTGAGGTCATCGAGCATTTTACTGAGGCTCTCCATGGTCTCAGCCATGACCACTATGTCGTCGGCAAACCGAAGGTGAGTAATGTACTCGCCATTAACGTTGATGCCCAGCCCCCTCCAGTCCAGAACCTTGAAGACATCCTCCAGCGCAGCAGTGAACAGTTTCGGAGAAATGACGTCTCCCTGTCTCACGCCGCGCTGGAGAAGGATTGGTTTCGAGGTCTGATCCTGAAGACGGACTGACATGGTGGCGTTTTTGTACAAACACTTCAACACCTCAATGTACCGGTAGTCGATCTGGCACCGTTGGAGAGACTGCAGTACAGCCCAAGTCTCTATCGAATCGAAGGCTTTCTCGTAGTCCACAAACGCTAAACAGAGAGGCAGGTTATACTCTTCGGTCTTCTGTATAACCTGCCGCAGCGTATGTATGTGGTCTACGGTGCTAAAGCCTTTTCGGAATCCGGCTTGTTCGGGGGGCTGGAAATCGTCAAACCTGCGCGCGAGACGATTCGTGATGACTCTTGAAAACAACTTGTAGACATGGCTTAGAAGTGAGATGGGCCTATAGTTCTTCAACCGGGCATTGTCGCCCTTCTTGAAGAAGAGTACCACCACACCCCTGCACCATGCCTGTGGCGTTTTGCCCTCGAGTATGACGGATTCAAACAGCTTCTGAAGGGCCCTAAGGACCGGTTTTCCACCCGCCTTCAGGAGTTCGGCCGTAATTCCGTCATCACCCGGCGCCTTGTTGTTTTTGAGCTGTTTCAGAGCCATCCTAATCTCGTACAGGCTGACGTCCGGGATATCTTCGGTATAGTGTCGGGTCAATCTAGCTCTTGGGTCGTTTGGTAGACTCGCAACGGGCTTGCTGATCGAAGTGTACAACTGCCCATAGAATGTCTCGATCTCCCTGAGAAGCTCCGGTTTGGCGGATACGATCCTGCCATCGTCGGTCTTCAGTTTCGTGAGTTGGCTCTGCCCAATAGCCAGATCCCTTGAGAACACCTTGGAGCCTTTATTTCGCTCGATAGCGTCTTTAATACGCTCGGTATTGAAGCGGCGGAGGTCTCTTTTCAAGGATTTAGAGATCTGTCTATTGAGCTGCCGGTATTTGCACGCCTCATCTGAAGACTGCAGAATCATCTCACGCCTCTCCGTCATAAGCTTGAGGGTGTGATCAGAGAGCTTTTTGTTTCTAACTGTACGACGGGTCTTGAAAAACTTAGACCCGACCGTATGGACAGCTTCCACGAATCCGTTGCTATATTCATCCACGGAGCTCCCTAGGCACTCGAAACGATTCTGGAGTTCGAGCTGAAAGCTCTCGGGGTTTTGGACTTGGATCTGTGCTGGCCGGAGCGTGGACTTCATCAGTCGAGACCTTTCAAGCTTAATATTAATGTTCAATGTGCCTCTTACCATGCGGTGATCGCTCCCGGTTTTTACCGAATTGATCACAGAGACATCATTGAACATTTGCTTCTTGGTTGACATGATGAAGTCGATCTCATTTTTTGTTGCACCATCGGGGCTCTGCCAGGTCCACCTCCTGTGTTCACGCTTTTTGAAGAAGGAGTTCATCATATAGAGGCCCTCCTTCTCCATAAAACTGGCCAGTAGGTGACCCCGGTGGTTCCGTTGTCCAACTCCAAATTGCCCCACTTGCAGCTCATCCTCGTCTCGTTTGCCCAGTTTCGCGTTGAAGTCCCCCATGACAACGGTGAAGTGAGTTTTGAAACCATGCATGGCTCTGGAGATATCCTCATACATGGTCTCTACCTCATCGTCGGGGTGTGCCGAGGTTGGGGCGTAGACCTGTATGACCTTCAGCGAATATCTTGAGGATATTCTGAGTATAAGGTACGCCACCCTGGTCGACACACTCTCGATCTTCACCACGTTGTTCACAAGGGACTTGTGGACGATAAACCCGACACCACCCTGGGACTGCCGGTCACCTTCTCGGAAATAGAGCAGGTTACCGGATTTGAGGATTATCGAGTCCTCACCCTCTCTTCGGACTTCAGATAACCCTATAATACTCCATCGCATCCTGCTTAGTTCCTCCTCGAGTTCGGTGACCTTCTCGTCGGTCCGAAGTGTGCGCGTGTTGTACGTTGCCAGGTCCAGTCGTCGGTGATTGTTGGGGTAGCCGGATCTCGTCCGGAGATTCTTAGCACCCCTTGCCATGCCGTAGCCTCGACCGCTACCGTAGTCGAGGGTAGGCAAGCTGCCGGGTACCAGGGGCCATTTTTTATTTGTGCTATTCATTGGGGGGGGTTTTGCCATAATCGCCACGCTTGGCAGGCGGGTTGGCGATCGCAGTATGGTTGTTATAGAAGCACAGAGAACGCTGCTGCCCATTCTCTGGTTTGTCCCTTAGTCGCCTCTTACGACACCCACGGGAAGACATGGGATGGTGAAATTCTTTACGTCCGGCACCATACGGAACTATATACGACTATATACGACCCAATACCTACTAAATGTAATTTCATCTCTCCTATTCACGGCAGCAGGTACCAACGACCCACGGTCAAATTTCTAGCATTCGTGTGCGAATATTTTCCTCGCCAGTAAGCTGAATGCGAATTACTTTGGCATCGTTAGAACCCACACGTGTTCAGCTAAATGCTTTGGATTTAAGGATTTGTATAGTGCATTACTATGAAATCCTCTTAATGTGGTTTTGAGAATCTACGGTTAACAAGATCTTGGTATAATAGATGCTATTGGATCTATTGCGGGGATTATTTCAAAGATTGCGAACAATGTTAGGTTATATATTTACAGTCAAGGGTCAAATGAGAAGTCTTACTCTCCCAAAATTCAAATGGCTTGTTTTGTAGAAGAAGTTAAATTATCCACAACTGGTTTAATATGTTGTATAGAAATTAAAATATGGATTATACCTACTAACCATGAAAAGTTGAAATTCTGCAGCCTAAAAAAAATTGCCACTGATGTTTTGTTAAAAAAGTAATACCTGTTATCTCCACAAATTACATACTTATCATAAATATTTACAAAAAAAAAAATACAGAGAGATATGTTTTGTTAGAATGTGACTGCACTTTTTACCCTCAAGGTTGCCCTAGTCGACGGCACGAACTATTTTGTGCGCGGGGTTAAAATGCATGCTATCTCATCCGACAACACGTGCGAAAGAGATAGATGCTGTGATGAGCAGTAAGAAGCTAGTTCGCCTACATCTTTTTTTTGCAAATTTGTAACGAAATGGATGATCATTTAGGACGAAAACAAGCGCGCGAAATTTTATAAACAGACCTTTGGGAATATTGACATCATGAAAAAATATTAAATGTCTCTTAAAAAAAAAGATTAATAGTATCTTGTGAAAAAACCCCGATTCAGAGAGTAAAATTCTAAAAACACTCTCAACTAATTCACTTTTCAAACAAAAACAATTTTTAAATCAAAATCGGTTCACCCGTTTAGGAGCTATGATGCCACAGAAAGACACACAGATACACAGCAACACACGTCAAACTTATAACACCCCTCTTTTTCCGTCGGGGATTAAAAAAACATACCGAATTACCGCCTTCCTACTTTGTTATTTATATTGATGTAAATAAAATTATGTCTGATTGAATCACTGTTTATTTGCATTTAAAATGAATAGGTTTAAAAAAATTGAATCTGTTTTTTTTTAGTTTACGCAATTTTATAAATCTATCAAACCCCTTTAAAAACTGTCGATCCATACATTTGAATATGAACGAAAAAAGGTGACAGAGAAAGAAAACAAATGCTTAAAGTGGAAAATAAGTTCAAAGCGAGTCCCGTATGCTCGGGCGAGAAAACCCACTGGAATGAAAACAGTTTCCACAAGAGTGGCTGGAGGAACCCGACAAGATACCAGGGGTTCTCATTCATAACACGGGCGAAGTTAAAGGAATATTTATTTTTATTTATAGATTACCCTCAGTAAATGCGAACGGCCGTTCTTTGCTGGCTGGCAGCTAAAAATCTATTTTACTTTACTTTTTAGGTGATTTCAAAAAAAGTTGAGGTTCTCTGTTCAAAGAGGGTTTTGTGGTTTGCAATTCTTTCTTTTTGCATTATTTTGTATTCAAAACTTAGAACACCTGTCTTTCTGTACGTTTTATTGGTTCAGCACTGAAAGCCAATTCTCGTACTAAACAAACGTTGAAATCCGAGTTGCAAATTCAGCGACAATTAATGTCAAAAATGTATCAAAATGTAGAGAAATTACAGACACGTCGTTTTTACATTTTGACAGATAGCGACTGCGATGCAAATGCGAACCTTCCTAAAAATTACGGGAATTAGTACCCCAATAACACAAGACACAACACTACTAGTAACATTTTAATAATTGGAAAAAAATCGGACAAGTGCGAGTCGGGCTAGACCACCGATTTATTTGTAGGTACTCGGTTCCGGACTAATTTGTAGGTATATATTATAAATAGTTCAGAAATCGAGTCTCGCAGTTTTTTCGTCGCTTTTTTTTGCGCCAAGTCGATACCTCCACGCGTTCCAGAGATAAAGGGTCTTGACAGACAGACGGACAACAAGGTGATCCTATAAGGGTTCCGTTATTACTTTTGAGGTACGGAACCATAAAAACTAAAATTTATGGAAACGTTAAGAGCTATCGAAATGCCACGTTATCAATCCCTAACACGTTGGCAATTCGATCATCGCCATCGCTTACATCAGATGACACTTCTTTTTTAGAGCCTCTGAAGTAATTTTATAATACCTAAATAAATTAAATTTTGGCCACCGATTTCATTACGATTGGACTGATTTAAATCATAATTTTTAAGATCAGTGGTGGCCCAGTGGTAGCGGCTCTAACTTATGTATCATGGTCGTTAGTGTTAACCGAGGCACGCTTTACTTTGTGTAAATTATTCCATCAACACTGCTCTTAAAGCGCTAACCCGAGCAAAACGCCGCGCTAGCCGTTTTTCGTCCAGTTTTGGAGCTATCTACTCGTTATTTAAATAGAAATATCAACTAATAAAAATACATTAAATTTCTACATATTATTGATTCCAAAATGGTAGAATTCATTTTTTTTTAAGAAGTACAACAAAACCTTAAAAATGAGAAATAATGATTAATAGCATGCCTGCCATGCCATCACCTCATAAAGTGTTCATTAATTAATGTTTGTACTAACACTAATGGATGAACTGATGAAAAGATGGATGGACTGTGTGAGGAGTGATATGAAAGAAAAGGGAGTCAGTGATAGCGTGACGGGGGACAGGACGGTACGGAAGAGAATAACGTGTTGCACCGACCCCAAGTAACATGGGACAAGGGCAGAAAGATGATGATGACTAACACTAATGGATAAAAAATTTAATAACGAACATATTGGAAGATTTTGGTTTCAAAAGACCAAATTCGATTTTATAAAGCTTCCTTTCTAAAATCTGGGCGTAACTCATGCGCCACCAGTGTGCCGCTACGGCACTAGGAATGTTCACGGCGGTGTTTTGGTCAGGGTATGGCCTTAAAACGGTGAAGGAAAACATCGTGAGGAAACCGGCATGTCCTAGAACCAAAAAATCGAAGGCATGTGACATCTACTAACACCCACTGGGCCTGCGTGATGGATTAAGGTCCATTAGCTCTTTCACGTTATAAGGCTGATGATGACATCATTATTTTTAATGTTATAGAAAATTTTCTTCTTAATACCACAAAATACTTATTACTTTACTTAGCTATTTACTTCAACATCATCATCCTTTTAAAGACAGCCATCTCGTTCCCTAACTTGAACACATCTTTAATATTTCATAGAGACGATGCACTACCGCTGGTGAAGTAAAATATATACGTGTAGGGAACTTCCAACATTACTTATTTAGTTCTGTAAATGACAGCTAGCGGGTGTGAGGCAAGGAAGCTTAGTTTCCCTCTGATGCAAGCTTAGCTTAATTGAATTTTCCTGTTTCAGTGATGGCTTTCAAGTACCTGGCTAGGAACAAGTGACTGTGCTATTAACTCATCATTATTTTTATACAATGGATCACAAACACTGAAACTTTTAACAGTATCGTTAATATGCAAAAATAGTTAAGGAATACATAAATCACGCTCTAAATCTCTCTAAAGGGTAGGGAGAGGTGTAGGTACATCATTTATTTATTTCTGGTTAGTATGCTACCTATTTAATCAAACGGATACAACGGACAGAGGAGTCTGTCAGATTCTGTCCGACCGAAACAAGTCCACACACCACGCTTAGCAGACTCGCTTCCACGACAAGCACCTATGATTTCAAATAAATTTGACAAATCAATGGATGTGTTATAGGGTATGTAACCGTAAGTAACCTGTAAGCCTTTGACATTTGTAAGAAGTTTAATCGGTCATTTGATCCTTTTATATACCTACTGAGTCGACCACCCTCAAGTAGGTAAGGACGTGTCAACCTCTTAGGTTTTATTAGAATTTTATTCGTCTTTATCCGATGGGGTGACTACCAAACCTTGATTAGGTTTTCCTACCCACATATCTTAATCTAAACTAATGTTTTATATAAGCAAAATTGTGTATATGTTTGTAAAAGCAAATATCTATCGAAATACTGACCCAATTGCAAAACATATTTTACTGATAGAAAGTTTTACTGTAGTTGACAAAATTATCGATTCCTGTGTAGTCCATGGCGGACACGACCGGCAAACCTTATGACTAATAAAATACAGTATTATAATAATAAAACATACAAGTTAGTCTTAATGATCCAAATATGACAAACTTGTATATGTCAGAATAAAACTATAAAATAAAACATCAACAACACAAAAATGTCAACATAAAAAAATAACAAATCGAATTAAAAATTACAAGTCCAGCATAATATTATTAAAGATGTCAAAAATATAACATATAAATTAGTATAGAAAAAACTCATGTATAATAAACACAT
The DNA here is from genome assembly GCA_964057195.1 of Orthosia cruda. Classification (NCBI taxonomy): domain Eukaryota; kingdom Metazoa; phylum Arthropoda; class Insecta; order Lepidoptera; family Noctuidae; genus Orthosia; species Orthosia cruda. Next base: position 19,540,002 of record OZ059827.1, read on the forward strand.
CAACACGGTCTAGGGATATTTTTAAAAAGCGAATTACTATCTATGTGTTAATTATTTATATGACATACGTATCTTTTAAATATATACATATTTATAAGATACGTTATTTAATATTCTACCATTTTTTAATAATGGTAGAATATTCGATTAAAATTTCAGGATTTTATGGAAAAAAAATGAAGCATAGACGGAAACCGTATATGAATTAACTTTTAATTTATGAGTAAAAACTGAAAAAAATAGAAAATCATTTAATTTGTGTTTATAAACTTGAAGTTAGTAGTCTGAGAAAGCGCCCATGATGGTCATAACACATCGGCAACGATTCGGCATGCTCAGAACAAGGTTGTCAATGTCTTGCTGCGGAATATTGTCCCATGTCCTTCTGAGGTGCGCAAAAAGTTGATCTTCTGTAGCCAGATTTTCAGGAACTTCCTTCAGAGCTCTTCTTTGCAGCATATCTCACGCATGCTCAATGGGATTTAGATCTGGCGATTGAGCAGGCCAGTCTAAGGCCCTAACATTGTGTGTATGTAACCAAGCTGCTACCGTTCTCGCCGTGTGTGCCCGGGCATTGTCGTGCATGAGCAGGAAATCTTGCCCCATTTGTGTTCTGTGGGGCAAGATTACGGGCCCCAGCACCTGTTGGACGTATCGTTCTGCCGTCATATTGCCCCGCACCCAAACGAGATCCGTCCGTCCTCCAAGACGAATTCCTGCCCAAACCATAATTGTTCCTCCTTGGTATGGGTGAACTTCCTGAGGGTTCTGAAGACGGCTCCATCGTCCAGGAACTCGCCAAACACGCGTCCTTCGTGAATCTGGATGGAAGCCGAACCTGGATTCATCCGTGAACAGCACATTGGACCATTGCTCACGGCCCCAGTCCACGTGGTTCCGAACCCATTCTAATCGTCGTCCACGATTGCCTCTCCGTAAAGGTGGGACCCGGAGTGGTCTACGAGAGCGTAGATTGCTTTCATGCAGTCGCCTTCTTACAGTTTGGTCACTCACAAGCACTTGGTGTTCCACTCGCAGCCTTTGGACCAATTGAGTCGCCGTTGCATTTGGTTGAGCTCGCGCAGTAATTTGGTATTAATAAAAAATCGGTCTTGTCTGGGGGTAGTGATGCGACTTGGCCCCCGGTGCCTCTCCGCTACTTCACCTGTGGCACGATAGCGTGTCCACAATCTTGAAATTATATTTTGGTTATAATTATATTGTCCCTATGGCCTCAGCAACATTACGCTGAACAGACCCAGCTTCCAGCATTCCCACAGTTCGTAACATCTCCGCCCTCGTCAAATGTTGGCGTTGCATGGCTACAATACCTCAATTTTAACTTTATCTTTCGTTTAAAAATGAAAAAAAACTGTAACTAAACGTAATTCGTATTGTTTTCTAAATTTCGCACATATGAAAATTCCCTCTCCTACAAAAGTTAACTCATCGTAACAGACGTTTACGCTGAGTTAGCAGTCACCGTCAACATGCGTCGTTTTGCAACTTTGCATTTACCGCAAAATTAGATATCATTATTTTTCTTTGTATTATATTCAGTCTTGCATCAGCCACCAGCTAAATCTCCTGCATTTTTATAATTAAAGTAATTCTGTAATAAATAAATATTTTTTTAAGTAAATCCCCGACCGCCGAAACGCGAAAGTTATGTTTATAACTGGCGCAGTCGGTAGGATCGCGACGTTCTAAGATCGAATCCAACTCTTCATCTTAAGAACGACGGTTCTCAAATCGTTCCTTCGTGATCTACAAAGAACCTATCGCGCGGTCGGACACCTCTACGGTCATCGGGATAATTCTCCGGAGAATTGGAGGAAGCTGCGTTGGAGGAGACTCGACTCGACAGGAGATGCAGTGGCTGCTTTGGTAAGTACTCTCGTTTTACCAAGTGTCCTTGCTCTATTTCCTGCCCTATTATAATTTTTGTATTTTATGTTAATCTTTGTGTATCTGTCTCTAAGCTAAAATCGCAGTAGGCAGCCACAAAATTATAATAAGTAGCGTTAACTATCCCACGCGTAAATTCCAAGTGTTTAATTTGACACCTCTATTGTTTCACGCCGAGCGCCACTAGGTAGAAAAGCTACAGAAAAACAATGTCGCTCAGGGATTATGATGCCAACTATAAACCTTATAAACTAATCGCAGATTTGATGCCAAGATATGATGGCAATCCTAAATTACTTAATTATTATATTAGGGAAGTAGAAAACTTATTACTGTTAACTTCCGAGGCAGATCGTTCGCACCCAGCATTCATCTGCTTAATTAAAAGTAGGCTTAGTGGGCTAGCCATAGACGCAATAGCGTACGAAGGCCACTTAGACTCATGGCTTACAATTAAGAACGCGTTAGTTAGGCGCCTTGGCGAACCACGAAACGAAATACAAGTAATGCAGGAGTTAACGCGAGTGCGTAAGTCTAAGACAGAAGACGCTGAAAGCTTCGGCAAACGCCTCCGCGAGCTTTTAGATACTCTGCATTCCGTAGGTGAACATGGGAATAAAACGTATTACGAAAAGATGGTTATTGAACAGTTTATAAACCAGTTAGACTTCCATGTCTCGCCAAAATCGCCAAACCGGACACCTTCGAAGCAGCCATCATAGCGGCCAGACAAGAAGAAGCTAGACTTTCGTATAATAGAGCTAATTACAGCAATAATTCTTCAACGTCACAAGCAAAGCCAAGGGAGTTATCTAAACAACCAGCAGGCAATAATAATCCCATCCGTAATACAGCAAGCCCGTTTGCACCTGGCTTTATTATTCCCCCACAAAACTTTGCACCTCAACCAAATTATAGGACCCCCGAACAGCGTCAACAATGGGTACAATCTGTATTGCCCTGGAAGTCCAAACCAGCATCAGGTAACTCTAGACCGAATGCTTCAAATAACTTTAGGAATCAACCTAACATTCCAAAACCACCAGTTCTCACGCCAGTATCATCGGACGTCACAATGCGTACGGCAGGTAAGCCAGAAAACCCACAGTTCGCACAGCAGTTGTTCTACATTCCAATACAGATGGCCACTCAAGATCAACCAGGATCCAGTGACATGGAGCTCTATAACACCATCACAGGCGGTAACGGCATAGCACTTGAGCCGAATGTAACCATGGACGTACAAGAGGTAAGTTGTGACCAGGATTTTACCCTGGACACCAACCGAGACAACCAGACTTAGTTTCAATCAATTTCCAGACCAAAAAATATTTACCGTACATAATACTACCAGAGTTTGACGGTAAGTTTCTGTTAGATACAGGGGCCAGTCATTCAACTATAGCAACTGACGTAGTCGCAGGCACCATATTTGAGTACTGTGTAGAAACAGAACCCTTTCAAATTAATACTGCACACAGTTCATCAGTTCACGACAAAGTAGTGTACCTTCCCTTACCTCCCGCGTTTAATAGTGATATAACACATAAGTTCCTAATATTCGATTTCGACCCTAAATATAAAGGTCTTATCGGAATGGACCTTCTGCAAAAATTAAAGAGTAACATTGATTTAAATAACAATGTGTTACGTACATCTACGGCGGAAATACCAATACACTTTAGTTCTCCACCCCAAAAGATAAGTATCGAACCTAGATGCGAAAAGATAGTCAAAGTAAAAACTTACTACTTAGATGGACAATACCTTCACGACGATTTAATGTGGTCAGATGATTTAATGTCCCCAGCAGCTATAGTTAACGTCACAAACGGTTCTTTTAAAACATCGTTAATTAATCATACTGATCAAAAGAAGTGTATCCCGCTTAACCCGTCAATTAAATTAGAAACATTTTCCAATGCCAATAAAAACAATAGTCACGATATTAATACCATACAGGTAGATAATAACATTGACCGTATATTAAACGAAAACCTTCAAAAATCCGTACAGACCACATGAACGAAGAAGAAAAGCGCGAAATAACCCGGTTATGTTATCAGTATAGGGACTTGTTCTATGCAGAAGATATACCACTCACTTTTACACACGCTGTTAAACACGAGCTCAGATTAAGCGATAATACACCAGTCTTTGTACGTAGTTACAGACAAGCTCCTCAACAACGCGAAGAAATTCGTAAATAAGTGGATAAGCTCCTTCAGCAAGGTATCGTGCGAGAGAGCATATCTCCTTGGTCATGTCCCGTTCATATCGTACCCAAAAAGCCCGATTCCTCAGGCAATGTCAAATGGAGACTGGTAATTGATTACAGACGACTCAATGACCGTATCATTGAAGATAAATATCCTTTACCAAATATACACGACATATTAGATAGATTAGGACGAGCTCAATAATTCACAACCCTAGACCTTGCTAGCGGTTTTCACCAAGTGGAAATGCACCCTAATGATACTGAAAAAACCACATTCACCACAGAACGAGGGCACTATGAGTTCCTTAGAATGCCATTTGGACTCAAAAATGCACCAAGTACATTTCAAAGACTAATGGACCATATATTAAGAGGCATAGACAATGTGTACACATACTTAGATGACGTAATAATAATATCTACGTCATTGTAACAACACATAGAAAAATTAAAACAAGTATTCGATCGATTCAAAATACATAATCTAAGGATCCAGTTGGATAAATCACAGTTCCTACAAAAACAGGTTAACTTCTTAGGACATGAACTAACAGATGAAGGTTTAAAACCAAACAAAGACAAGATAAAAGCCGTACTTAACTTCCCCTTACCTAAGACACAGAAGGAAATAAAAGGCTTCCTAGGTTTGGTCGGATATTACAGAAAATTCGTAAAAGATTTCGCTAAGCTTACTAAACCAATGACCCTTTGTCTTAAGAAAAATAGTAAAGTCATACACTCCCCGGATTTCTTAGAAGCTTTCAATAAGTGCAAACAAATTTTAACTAACGCTCCAATACTACAGTACCCTAATTTTGATGAGCCCTTCATCCTCACCACCGATGCTTCGGACGTAGCATTAGGTGCGGTATTATCCCAAGGAATAGTAGGATCCGACAAACCGGTAGCATTTGCATCCCAGACACTATCAGATACCGAATCGCGTTACTCTACAATAGAAAAGGAGCTACTTGCTATAGTATGGGCAATAAAATACTTTAGGCCCTATCTTTACGGTAGAAAGTTCATCATATATACGGACCACAGGCCTCTCACCTGGCTTATGTCATTAAAAGACCCCAATTCAAAATTAACTATTTGATTACAAGGTTGTATACAAGAAAGGACGTCAAAACACTAACGCAGACGCTCTATCACGTATTAAAATATTCCACGGTAGTGTCGACTCTTTAGCTGTTAATTTAGACGATAACGAAGACGATGAGATAATTAATAGAATATTCGAAAACGTGCGTAGAGAAGCCGAAAATCAAACAGACACAGAAGCACCCAATGAAAATGTACAATTACAATCCCCAAGTATTCCCGAATCTAATATAGGTACGGATAGCATGAGTGTAGTGTCAGCTGAACCTGAACTAGTGTCTACAAGACATACACAGCCTGACAACGAAAATAAAGGTATACCCATCATAGCAGACGCTATTGATAGGCAGTTAAAACAGTTCCACATTAGGTCAACACCCGGTTCTATGTATAGAGTAGATAACAGATCCACTAACTCAAAGGTAGTTATAAAAGATGTCTTTATCCCAGTAAATAATACAGAGTCCGAGATAATTAGATTCCTTAAAGAGCACACCATTGCTGATCGTATATTCCATTGTTACTTTCATAATGAAGAATTATACCATGCCTTTTCTAGAGTTTACACAACAATATTTAACGACAGAGGCCCTAAGCTACTTAAATGTGTACAACACGCGTAACTCTAGTACAAAACAAAACGGAACAACAAGAGTTGATTAAGAAATATCATGAAGGTAAGACGGTTCATCGTGGTATTCAGGAGACGTATAAACAGTTGCACAGGAATTACTATTGGCCAAACATGCTTCTTACCATTCAAAGATTCGTTAATCAATGCGACACATGTTTGAATTCTAAATATGAACGCAACCCTCTTAAACCACCTTTAGCTATAACCGATACCCCTCGTAAACGATGGAGCATATATTTATGGACCTATACTCAACCGGAGGCGCAACGTTCCTTACAGTCATTGATAACTTCTCTAAATACGCCCAGGCAGTCCAACTAACAGCATGCAGTAGCGTCCATATAGCTGAAGCATTGCTAAACGTTTTCTCAGTGTTAGGTTTACCGAATAAAATAACCACAGATTCAGACACTAAATTCGACAACGATGTTATTAAAGAAATTTGCGCACTACATAACATTCACGTACACTTCACGACTACCCAAAAGAATTTTACCAGGACTATGTTATTAAGCATCGGGCCAACGCAGAGGCAGTTCAGGAGTGCATCGCCGCACACATGTCCAAAAACAAGGAGCAGGTGATTGCTAAACGTGACCAAGAAGCAGAAGAAATTAAATTCAAGGTAGGTGAAACTGTCTATAAACAGGTAGCAAAGTCAGCACGCAGTGACAAGACGAAGCCAGTCTTCAAAGGACCATACAAGATCATACATCTTCACCCAAATAATGTGGCTGAAATAATAGGTAACCATCCAAATTCTAAGTCCATTAGGGTTCACTTCAAACTACTACGGAGGCCTCATCTTGTTGCAGGATCTTCATCGCAGGAGCTGTCGTGCGCAACACAACAGCAACCGTAACTATTACCCAAGTAGGTTACGACAATGGTATCTTCCTCCTTAAACAAGGTCAACTCCTTAAACAAGACAACTACTTTAGCCTTGCTTGCGTTTACAACATTAGCAATCTGCACTTTACATCTATCCAATTGATGTCCCTATATGCTAGCACGAAAAACGCTGAGAGTACAGCATCTGGAGAGTTACATAAAACGTATAGGAATCAAATAGAATATAGCCTTAATATTATTGGTAAGAAGATTAAATCTTTAACGCCGCAAGTTAGAAAGCGACGCGGTCTGATAGATGGATTAGGTACTGTCGTTAAGTCTATCACAGGTAATCTCGACCAAGAAGATGCAGCTAAGTTTGAAGCAGAAATTATAAACATTAAAAACAGAGATAGAAACGTACAGGATTCACAAAGGAAATCCTTGGTATTAGCACACAATACAATCGATGAGTTTAGTAAACAGTTAACAAAATTAAATAATAATCAGCAACATTTGGCTAGTGTATTACAAAATATTACGAATAATTCCAACAACCTGTCTAACCATTTACATTTCCTAGATATTTACGTACAGATAGATTTTAGTTTACAGATAATTTTAGATAAGTTAATGTTATTAGAAGATGCTATGACTTTTGCTCAGATAGGCACCATGCATCCTAGTATTATAAGTCCTCAGAATTTAATAGAAGAGTTAAGAAACTTAGAAAGTATGTTTATGTTCAAACCAGTAGATAGTATTAGCATTAGTAACATATACAGGATAGAGAAGTCAATTAAAGTTAAAGCTTACAGCACAGAACACTCTGTTAACTTTATTCTCGAAATCCCCTCAATTACCTCAAAAACCTACGACCTTATCCATCTCTATTCTATCCCAAATAAAAGTAACCTCACTATCATTCCAAAATCAAAATACCTGGCACTTGGTAACGATGAGTACGCTTACCTGGAAGAAGATTGTCAGTCACTGACCGACAACACCCAGCTCTGCAAGCTCCTCGACACCAGAAGAATTGAAGACTCAGATGACTGCATACTATCACTCATCCAGCATCGACCAGCAAATTGCACTCACGCTAAGATGAACTTAAGAAGAGGAAAAGTTCAGAAGATCGGAGACAACAACTGGCTACTCGTCCTCAGAGAAGAAGAAGTTACCAAAACACAATGCAACTCCAAGACAGATTACAAGAAGCTGTTGGGAATTCATCTCGTTACACTAACAGAAGACTGCCAGATGAACATCATGAATAAGACACTGCGGTCTCACACTGACACGGTCGTTATCAACGAGGTCATACCATTACCGGAGCAGCATCAAGTCTCAGAACAATCAATACAATACGAACTCCAATTAGAAGACATCTCACTAGACAGCATCCACGAACTTATCAACAGAGCAGGCGACATCTCCGTGCCAGAAGAAGATAATTGGCCAATCATAGCAGTTACACCTAGCTGGAGCACAATCATCCTATATATCCTACTGGTCGCAGTAGCATCCTGGAAGCTGTATCAATGGAAAACAAAGAACATCCCGGTGGACACCAAGGGCAACGCGGACGCCGCCAGAAGCAAGAGTTGCTTCTATCCTATGGAGGGAGGAGTTAACTCATCGTAACAGACGTTTACGCTGAGTTAGCAGTCACCGTCAACATGCGTCGTTTTGCAACTTTGCATTTACCGCAAAATTAGATATCATTATTTTTCTTTGTATTATATTCAGTCTTGCATCAACCACCAGCTAAATCGCCTGCATTTTTATAATTAAAGTAATTCTGTAATAAATAAATATTTTTTTAAGTAAATCCCCGACCGCCGAAACATAACTCACATCAAGACATTTTTAAGCCACCGAAACAAAAGAATTTTCAAAAATTTGGATTTGGAATTAGTCTAAGATAAATTACAAACAAATGGGTGTATAAAAGATTCCAATGCGGCCAGTACTTTTCGAGTTATTTAATTGAGTATGAAATATCCCTAGACCGTGTTGATGTGTGTATAATAAGCCATATCTGCTAAGAAATCTTTAACTTTTTTTGAATGCTAGATCATTCAACTGGTTACAGGTTTTAGGAAATTTATTGAAAATTTCTGGAGCCAAGCAAAATACACTTTTACGCATAAGTGCCGTTATATGCTGATGTTGACAAATTTGAGTATTGTCACGTCTGTTTCTAGGAAATTGATCTGCCATGCGAGTAAATAAATCTCTCTCTCAAGAACATGGCATTTTCTAATATATAAAGGCAAGACAATGTCAAAATTTTGAATTTTCTAAAATAAGACTTGCAGCTTTGAATGGTTTCAAATTTAAACACCGACTGAATGCACCTCTTTTGAGTTTTGAAGTCTATTGCCCTGTCAGTCGAGTTACTCCAAAAGATGATGCCGTATCTAAAATTAGATTCCACGAGCCCGTAGTATGCGCTGAGCACAGCATCAACCCCAACTACTGCAGCAAGTGTGTACAGAGCATACGCTGAGCTACTCATTTTCTTACTGAGAGTCTCGACGTGTGCCTTCCAATTTAACTTTTTGTCAATAATAAGTATAAAAAATTTGATTGTATCAACTTCGTCACTGTTATTATTATTGTGCTGTATGTCAAGATTATTTAAAAATGTCAAGGAACGTTGACTAATATGCATAATTTGAGTCTTAGTCAAATTTATTTTAAGTTATTATTATTTTGCTATTCTATTATTGCAATCAGTGAATTATTCATGTCGCAGTTATATGTCTCTCTATTTTTACATCAATTGTCACACACTATCCTATCATCGGCATAGAGGCTCATTTATATATATTGTAAACAGTGGCGGTCCCACAAAACTGCCCTGAGGGATACCATACATGACTTCACGCTCTTGCTACCGATGTGACTCTTCTCGCAGAGTAGTTATATTTATCCTACTGACTTCTGTAATTTGCTTCCTGTGCTGAAGATATGACTCAAAAAGCTTTAGTTTGTTACCTCTAATGCCATATGCTTCGAGTTTTTAAGTAAAACACTGTGTTGAACATAATCAAACGCCTGAATCATATCAAAGAATATACTGTGCAAACTGCTTTATTTTGATCCATATTTTTCATCACCGTGTGTAAAAAATCACAAATTGCCATGTTTATAGTCTTTTTTCTCTGAAACCTTTTTGTTAATTGCAGAGAATGATCATCATATCAGCCGCAAGACGTCCACTGCTGGACATAGGCCTCCCCCAAGCGTCGCCACATTGACCGGTCCCGTGCGTCCCGCATCCAGCGGATCCCTGCAACCTTCACCAGGTCATCGGTCCACCTGATGGGAGGCCTTCCAACGCAACGTCATCCGGTTCGCGGTCGCCACTCCAGAACCTTTCTGCCCCATCGGCCATCCGTTCTGCGAGCAATGTGCCCTGCCCACTGCCACTTAAGTTTGGCAATTCTTCGGGCTATGTCGGTAACCCTGGTTCTCTTGCGGATCTCTACATTTCTGATTCGAACACGTAAGGAAACTCCGAGCATAGCCCTCTCCATTGCCCTTTGGGTGACTGTAAGCTTTCTGATGAGGCCAATTGTGAGCGACCACGTTTCAGAGCCATAGATCATAACTGGCAACACACACTGGTCATAGACTTTCGTCTTGAGACACTGTGGTAAGTTGGACGTGAAGATACCGCGCAACTTCCCGAACGCTGCCCAGCCGAGTCCGATTCGACGGTTGACCTCTTTCTCGAAGTTGGCCCTACCCAACTGGATCGTTTGTCCCAGGTAGACATAGTCATCCACAACTTCGAGTGTAGAGTCTCCGACCCTGAAAGAAGTGGAGGTGACATGGGCTTTCAAAATCACCTTGGTTTTGTCCATGTTCATCCTAAGACCCACTCTTTCGGAAGCTCCACTGAGGTCATCGAGCATTGTATTGAGTTCCTCCATATTCTCAGCCATGACCACTATATCGTCGGCAAACCGAAGGTGAGTGATGTACTCGCCATTGACGTTGATGCCTAGCCCTCAGTCCAGAACCTTGAAGACATCCTCCAGTGCAGCGGTGAACAGTTTCGGAGATATGACATCTCCCTGCCTCACACCTCGCTGCAGAAAGACAGGTTCCGAAGTCTGATCTTGAAGTCGAACTGACATGGTGGCGATTTTGTACAAACACTTCATTACCTCGATGTACCGGTAGTCAATTTGGCACCGTTGGAGAGACTGCAGCACAGCCCAAGTCTCGATCGAATCAAAGGCTTTTTCGTAGTCCACAAACGCTAAGCAGAGAGGCAGGTTGTACTCTTCGGTCTTCTGTATAACCTGCCGCAGCGTATTTATGTGGTCTACGGTGTTAAAGCCTTTAAGGAAACCGGCTTGTTCAGGAGGCTGGAAATCGTCAAACCTGCGCGCGAGACGATTCGTGATGACTCTTGAAAACAGCTTGTAGACATGGAAGAGAGATGGGTCTATAGTTCTTTAGTAGGGCATTGTCGCCATTATTGAAGAAGAGTACCACCACACCCTTGCACCATGCCTGTGGCGTTTTGCCCTCGAGTATGACGGAATCAAACAGCTTCTGAAGGGCCTTAAGGACCGGTTTTCCACCCGCCTTCAGGAGTTCGGCTGTTATTCCGTCTTCAACCGGCGCCTTGTTGTTTTTACGCTGTTTAAGAGCCATCCTCATCTCATACAGGCTGACGTCCGGAATGTCTTCGGTATAGTGCCGGGTCAATCTAGCTCTATCTATCTCGGGTTTACTGGTTGACGTGTACTACTGCCCATAGAATCTCTCGATCTCTCTCAATAGCTCCGGTTCGGCGGATACGATCCTGCCATCGTCGGTCTTCAGTTTCGTGAGCTGGCTCTGCCCAATAGTCAGATCTCTTGCAAATACCTTGGAACCCTAATGCCGCTCAATCGCGTCTTTAATACGCTCGGTATTAAAGTGGCGGAGATCGCTTTTCACGGACTTTGAGATCCGTCTATTGAGCTGCCGGTATTTTAATGCATCGTCTGAAGACTGCAGGATCATCTCACGCCTCTCCTTCATGAGCTTGAGAGTAGGATCAGAGAGCTTTTTGTTTATATCTGTACGGCGGATCTTGAAAAACTTAGACCCAACCGTATGGACAGCTTCCACGAACCCATCGCAATATTCGTCCACGGAGCTCCCTAGGCACTCGAAACGATTCTGGAGTTCGAGCTGAAAGCTCTCGGGGTTTTTGATCTGGATCTGTGCTGGACGGAGCGTAGACTTCATCAGTCGAGACCTTTCAAGCTTGATGTAAACGCTCCCGAAACGCTCCCATATTTCACCGAATTGATCATAGAGACATCATTGAACATTTGCTTCTTGGTTGACATGATGAAGTCGATCTCGTTTTTAGTTGCACCATCGGGGCTTTGCCAGGTCCACTTCCTGTGCTCACGCTTTTCGAAGAAGGAGTTCATCATATAGAGGCCCTTCTCCATAAAGCTGGCCTGTAGGTGACCCCGGTGGTTCCGATTTCCAACTCCAAATTGGCCCACTTGCAGCTCATCCTCGTCTCGTTTGCCCAGTTTCGCGTTGAAGTCCCCCATGACAACGGTGAAGTGAGTTTTGAAACCATGCATGGCTCTAGAAATATCCTCATACATGGTCTCTACCTCGTCGTCGGGGTGTGCCGAGGTCGGGGCGTAGACCTGTATAACCTTCAGCGAATATCTCGAGGATATTCTGAGTATAAGGTACGCCATCCTAGTCGACACACTCTCGTTCTTCACCACGTTGTTCACAAGGGACTTGTGGACGATAAACCCGACACCACCCTGGGACTGCCGGTCACCCTCTCGGAAATAGAGCTGGTTACCGGATTTGAGGATTATCGAGTCCTCCCCCTCTCTTCGGACTTCAGATAACCCTATAATACTCCACCGCAACCTGCTCAATTCTTCCTCGAGTTCGGCTATCTTCTCGTTGGTCCGGAGTGTTCGCGTGTTACTAATATTATATAAATGCTAATATGAGTTTGTTTGATACGCTTTTACGTCTTAACGGGTGTACGTATTTGGATAAAAATTTGTATATTGATAAACCAGGGGGCACGGATGGCGCAGTGGTTGAGCGATTGACTGCTGCGTTGCGTGTCGCGGGTTCGATTCTCGCACGGAACAAATATTTGTATAACCTACAGATAGTTATTCCGGCTCTGGGTGTTTATGTATGTGAGTTTATATCTTTGTAAACGCACCCACGATACAGAAGAAATTCCTAGTGTGGGGCAAAGATTTAAAAAAAAAAACCAGTATCCGGATTAGGACCTGGATACTTTTTAGGGTTCCGTACCCAAAGAGTATTTCTGTTGCCGCTATAACAACAAACACTAAAAACATAATAACATTAATATTTAAGCGGGGCTCCCATACAACATACGTGTTTTTGCCGTTTTTTGCGATAATGGTACGGAACCCTTCGTGCACGAGTCCGACTCACAGTTGGCTTGTTTTTATAGGTATCGGGAGTATGTCCACTTAGGATACTATCCGACTTCCATGCGGCCGAAGCCGCTGGCAGAAGCTAGTAACATAAATGCGAAATCTAACTCTTTTGTATCTATTTTTTGTAACCTTTTCAAACATAAACCGTTGAAACAATTTCGTTGAATTTTGGTATAGGTAGAGATACATAGATTAGACATTGGAGAAGACATAGGTAAAATCAAAATTTCTGGTTAGGAATATTTGTTTAAAAAAATCTAATGATGCAGTTTTAGTTTTCATCAAAATCAGCCTCGTGACTCTTTTGAGTGTATTCCGCTGTTACTCATAGTTCGAATTTAGCCCACATAGAAAACTCAGCCTCAGCCTAAACTCAGCAATAATTTTATTGTACCAGTAGTCATAACAGCCAATGTGATAAAAGCCTCGACCTACATCTGAAGAGATATTCCTGGAGACAACAAGTATTGTTAAGAGGTTCACCTTTCTTTGGATACTGTTCCCAATACTTGGTATAACATACAAATATTTTAAAGGAAAATAAACGTGTGTAACGAATAATTTTCATATTACAATGTTCTTTCATCCGTAATTTTCAATGTTTTGACCTGATTTCCATAATTTGAATAATAGAACAGATAAACGACCCAGTTAGGTTAGGTTAGTAATGTGTTTTTGGAACATGTTCCCTTGTTATTTATTTTCAAGTAGGTACTTACTCCAATGTTCATGGTTGGTAACACTGAAAGGCGAGTTCCGTGTTTAGATGAGTGAATTGAATTTATAAAGTATGAATACAATTAGCGGACACCCCAATTAAAAATTTGTTTAAATCACTCCTGTTTATACCACTTTTATAAAAGGTTGAAATAGAAGAAACTCCCAAAATTTTACCTATTTTTAACGGTTTTATTTTTAAACCTCTGTCTTCAAAATTATGTCAAAGCCAAACACCAACCGTGTAAGAAACATGTTTTTTGGATTTGTCCGTTGCATGTTGTATTAAACATATTATTTTGTACCTGATCGGGCTGATATTACAAACAGGTAATTTGAAAGATTTTAAAAACTCAGCCAAATCCAAACACCATGTTTTTTACATGGTTTTTGGATTTGGCCGTTGCATGTCATATCAAACATATTATTATGTACCTGATCGGGCTGATGATTACAAACAGGTAATTTGACAGATATATCACCACAGTACCCAATGTAACCGCTACACACTACTTTATTTATTTATTTATATACTTTACTTTACACCAAGATAAAAACAATAATATTCTTATTCTTATTCTTTATTGTACACAAAACATAGAAACATACAAATACAATAGGACAGTTTATGTACAAAGGCGAGCTTAACCCATAGTTGGGTTCTCTAACAGCAAACCTCAAATACATACGGAAACCTTAAAATAAAAACAAACATACAACAGGCGGCCTTATAGCGTTCTGCGATCTCTTCCAGGCAACCCAGAATGGAGAGAGATAGCCTGGACACGACTTCGGGTTGCACTTGGTGCAAGTTTAAATAAAGTAATAAGTTACAAACATACTCGTAGTAAGCACTAAATATAAAACACAAAAAAAGATACATAAACACATACATACATATAAATTAACAGGCAAGAAAACAATACAGCTCCAACAAAAATAAGATCACAGTGACATGTAGTGCTCCTTTACCAGTCTTTTATAGATCGGTAGTGATTGCGCGCGTTTTATTGTTACAGGCAATGCATACCTTAGACGAGCAGCCTGGACAGTAAAAGATTTGTCCAGGAATACAGTGGAATGCATTGGCATTTTAAGTTACTTGTGAACTTTATTTATTTCAGCAACATCTTCCTACCCATATCCCATATTACCTGAGGCCGGAACCCATTATTGTTCACTTGCACTTCTTTCATGTCATTCCTCACACACACCCATCCATAATTTGATTGGCCCTCCTATTCTCGACCATCTATATTTATTAAGTATCTTGGAATGGTTTTAGTTACAAAACAACAATCAATTACACTTTAATTGTATTTCGACATTTAGTATTAATTAAAAACGAATTTGTTGATTAAACTGGTTTGTTTCACAGTTAAATTTATTGACGATGATCAATACAGAAACACCTGAGTTAGATAAATTATAGTTAACCAATAAGTATTTAATTTAACTTGACCTTTGGTTCGAGTAAGATTAACGAACTAGATTTAATTGAAATTTTGGATAGCAACGAATTTGTTGTGGCTGAATTGTTTTGTAAAACAAAAGCTGTTTAAATACTAGGCAAAGAATTTAGGTTAAGCATGCACTGCAGTTTTATTCGCGCGGTTTATAATCTGCGTACTGAATTATAACTAACATGCATGGCGGATAAAATTCCACGCGATTTTTGTATGTTTCTATCCGTTAAGGCATCCATAGAGCACAACATATTCGTGCCGCGGTGCGGTGGATTCTGTGGCTAAACACAGATTTCTTGCAGCATTATTTCCACATGTTTTTTTTTACCGCAAGTGCGTTCAGCTTCATACAATTCTATATGACGCAGAATAGGCGGAAAAATCTCGCACGGATAAAAACCGCAGTGCCTGATAACTAATTACCTTAACTAAGAAGAATCTATGTTTATCATCGACATGCTAAAAGAAGAAGAAGCAAATATAAAAACTAAATACTAATTAATACTAAAAAATCTTTAAAAAAATCATGCAATTGGGCACGTCCTTCCATGATCCCTTACGGAATATCTAAAAGTATTTTTAGTGGTTTCTATCCTGGTACCCAATAATTGAGGTATGAAAGTCTGATAGGACTCTGAATCAGCTGAAGTTGATCCGAACATCAATTTAATATCTTAAGTCAAAAGTGGTATTAATCTTGTCTTATAATATTGTAAAACATTAAATTTGAATAATAATAAAAAGGTTAAATATTTTTAAGTGCGAAATTAGGGCAAATATCATTTCCTGATAACAATTGACTACAAAAAAACACACCAAATAAAATACTAAATCACATCAAAAATTCTCAGTTACCATACAAAAAGGTTAATGTCAAAAAACGTATAAAATATCAGATTTGTAAAGCCGATAAAACAGGAAAGATATAGGAAAACAGGAAATCAGTGAGGCAAGAAGATCTATTGGCTTACAAACTCATTTTACAAAGCTGATTTTCAAGGCAGTCGAGAGTGAAACGATTACTTCTCAAGCCTTTACGTTGATCTAAAAGAAATGAAGATTGTCAAGATTGTGCTATGTCACCTATTTATGATCAAAATGAGCATATAGCGACATCATCAGCAACATTATTACTTCAACCGAAGGACGAACTCTGTACATAAGCTTCCTTTCGGCGACGACTTTTAAACCAGTGCTGTGTTTCACATAACAAAATGTTTACAATATGTTGTTAAATACGCAGATTGGCCTTATTTACTCTGGCGAAAAAACTATCTGTTTTGTAAACTATGTCGAAACGTAGCTGCGTTGCAGATTCGAAAGAAGGATAAACTCAACCTTTCAACATTATACAACTCACATAAAATAATATATCTTAAGACTAGGTGTGGTCGGAGTTTCTTATCTTCACATTTATAGTATTGAGTGTGCTCAATATTGAGAGTACAAACACTAGAATGTAATCCCGAGAGATACATAAATTCACGCGAACAGATGTAATGCCTGTGCATTACATCTGTATCCAAGTCAGAAATATATCTCAGTAGATATAACGTAAATCGTTATATCTCTGTAGATATAACGATATACAATATTTCTGAATTGGATATCAAGGACAGTGTAAAGTGAAGAAGAAATATTAAGAGATCTGACCCTGTGGGACAACACAATGCAACTCCTGAAAGTCAGAATCAGTAATGGCGACCATCATAAAAAGCACCTCGTCAATGAAGCTCTACGAGACCAGACGATACGATTCAACTGTCTTGGATTTCTCAACAAAATTATTCAGAAAAGAACAACGGAGGAGTAGGAAATACTAATTTCGACTAACTTGCTTTCTAATTTGTAATACTTGACCAAAAGGGAATAACAGTCTATAATATAAAGAAATATTTAGCAGAAATACAGATTTCGCAGATGACGCATCTACCCTTCCACAATCAAAGTCCCCAAAATTACTTATTTTTACACAGAATTACACCCAACGAACAAAGGATGGAGTACACTTGGCAAATCATAATGGCCTGGGATTGTATGATATAAGGTTTTGGCTGATCAAACGTGATAAGCGAACGGGGATGAAAATTGCTGTTTAGAGAAGTATGAGGGGAAGAGATGGGCTTTAATGGAAAGTAAATTGTTATGGGACCAAGTTCGGCACACATAGATTTTTAAGGTGTTCAAATACGTTAATGTTTAGGAGATATAAATAATTTACGTTTAAAATAAGCTCCCAGTTCTGCTGCTTCTTATCATAAAATCTTTTACATAAATAACACTTTTTTTTCTTGAGTTGGTTGCGACAGCTATAAACAAAAAAAAAAACAATATTCTTTTCGAAGAACATCATTTTATTAAACTCAATAAGTAAAGGGTTTCTTGTAGGGGAGCCCAGATTGCAAATTAAGAGCACGTGAGCGAATAACAAAACAGTTACGTGTTAGAACCGGATATTTGTTAATATTAGTGTTACAAAAGATTATTAGGTTCCTACATAATTCTCATGAATAATAATCAATACACATAAATAATTGTTATATGATCTCTGTCTTACGTTAGCCATGTTCTGGTCAATACCAAGAAGCCATTTTTATTTCCTCAGCGCTGCTAAGCTTCTCTGTAATAAGCACAATACATAAGTTATCATTTTGTTTCTCGCTGGCAACGACAGCTAAACAAAAATAAGCAGCTTAAGACTTCGAAGAAAACGATTCTGATGTAATTGAAACAAAAAATTGATGCAATAATTTAAATTATTGTTATTAATTACACAAAATATCAGCCTATTCTGTCCCACTGCAAAGATAAATTTTATAATGGTTTAAAATTAATTTGAGTGTTTGAAACTGCTTATATATAATCTATATTTTGATTTTTATTGTGATTGTGATTTTAATTTCATTTTGAATGGAATCTTAATTTTTATTCTTTTAATTTGATTTAATTTTTTCTATTATTTTATTTATTATTTTTTTACCTGATTTTAATTCTTATATCCTCAAAATTTTATGCTGTTAGGTACTTGTTGTAATAATAAGTTTAAGAAGAGCGAAGT
Organism: Orthosia cruda; assembly: GCA_964057195.1. Taxonomy (NCBI): domain Eukaryota; kingdom Metazoa; phylum Arthropoda; class Insecta; order Lepidoptera; family Noctuidae; genus Orthosia; species Orthosia cruda. The sequence goes on from OZ059827.1 coordinate 19,558,423, forward strand.
GCTCTACTACAGGCTATTTTTGCCTAAAAGAGCACTTCAATTACCAGATTTTTGTTCATACTTATGAAGGAATAATAAATTACTTATATTTGTATACACTTGGCCCACATTTCAATTCAGATTAAAGGACCAACACTCGACTCAGTCGCTGGATAACGTAAGAAAACCCTTGATTATTTTAAATATATAGCAACCTATATATAACTGTAATTTGTTGATGGATGGGAAGACAAGTAGGAGGACATGATTTAAAATTTGAGCCTTAGACCTATTTACTCCAAAATTACAGTCCACGTTCACAAGGGGATTAAATATTTGAATGTAGTTTTGTTAAAACTAAGTTTTGCCCGCTGTTTCGCGTCTATGGCCGATGGGCCAGGACCCGTTATGTTTCCCAACCAAAATGAAGCTTTTTATCAGTGAAAGAATGCCTTTAATATGATGAGTAGTTTGGAAGAATACCTCCTACATCCAAACTTACATACTTTACCTTTTTATAATATCATTATGGAAGTGAGGTTCAGAAGAGGCGTTTTTGTCTCCTCAGGGATGTGCCCTAACAGGCATCGCACAGAAGGGATTCCAGGTTAGTATTTTAAGAGGTTTTAGTTAGTAGCTAGTTAGTGAATGGTTTTAATGTGATCAAAAGCCCACACAACCTGGAATATTCCCTAAAAGTGCAGGCGCTATTTGAAGGTTTCCCGTCGTCAACAAAAATGCATAGATAGATATCTAAGTACATAAGTACGTGTATTCTAAAAGAAACTTCAAATTTGCGAAAAATATCGGTCGTATTACAGAGTTTATGACTAGAAAGAATAGAAATCTGCTTGGACTTTATAGAGTACAGCTTCTGCCTGCGGCTTCGCCTGCGTAAAAAGTGTTTCATCATCCTAAGTAAATACAAACTATCCGATATCCTTCTCAGGGTCTCAAACTATCTCCATGCCAAATTTCATCTAAATCGGTTTTGTAGATTCAGAGAGTACCCCCTACAACCTCACACACTTTATATCTTTATAATATTAGTAACATAAAGAGAAATTTTGGGTAAAATACCATCGTTATGCTTTTAGTCATTCCAAAAGAATTTCTATTTTGCGATTTTTGCCCACGTCTACCCCACAAACATAAGACGACATAAACCACTTCAAATTCTAGAAAATCAAGAATTCATCTGACAGGCTCAAGAATTCATATAACTTTTAGCTGTCTCTTCAATCTTCAAGATTTAGGTACATAGTAGCCATTCAATTTCATTTTACTTATATGAATCTGTCTAGCCTTTTCCAACTATACATAGCTCGATATTTTTTATGGAGCGACTGCCTACATTTATTTTCTTCACATGCACATAACAAGCTATCTTGGGTATAATGTATCATATGTGTACATTAAACTTGTAACTGAGTAACACGTTTGTATCTTAACTTACCTTGTGGAGGAGCCGAGAAATAACTCGGACCCATTGGGATCTTTTGTGGTCCCTTAGATAACTTACTCCTCCCCAATCTCTTTTAAATTTTACAACGAGATTAGGCGATATGAGCTTATAGTTTTCTAGTCTTAGATATCCTACCCCTAGGAGTCTCATGTGCACAGAAGATGCTCCATCTGATCCGTATGTTCCCTGCACAACCTGCACATAGGTGTCGCGGTTAGACCCATCTTCATGAGCATGTCGTTGGTTCCAAAGTGGCAAGTGAAGGCCCCAAGCAGGTAGTGGATTTGCCGCCTGCTCATATTCCAAATGCATTCCCGTGCCTTGAACGTAGAGCCCAGGAATTTCTTGGGTAACACGTTATACGACCGTTCTCTCAAGATTGGTGTCACTTTATCTGGCTTCTGACAACCAGTAACTACAATCAAAGATCTACGAGTACAAATGGCAGCAGAGTTCAACCACTTATCGTGCTTTCCGAGGCACGGAGTTTCTGTATAACATGATGATCAGCTATCCATAGACCAATCTCGGCAAGTGTTGCTTAAAATTGAAGATCGGCCCCTATTATTATCGACCACTTTGTACTATTGTTTTAACTCTATTATTTTGACATCCAAATACTGAGTGATACTTATTTGTGTTTTATAATGGATTGATTATTATTTAACATTTGGATACTTAACTCATTGACATGTAATGTAGAATTTAATGATTGAAATTAAGGAGATGCTTTTAACTGTTGATTTATTATGATGTTAATTCGGAAATGTGTAACAGTTCTTTGTCTCAGATTCTGGCTCTTTTTCTATTATTATTGGCAATCATTTTATTGTAACAATAACTGGCTATCTACCTACCTACCTTACCTTCCCCACAAACAAACACTTCAGCGTTATAATATTAGTATAGTAGATGTTGAATGTTGATAAAACTCCTTCGCAAATGAACAAATTTGATTACCATAAAAAAGGTTATAGTGAGTCAATTTAAAAAAATAGACATATGCTGTCGTGGCTTTTTTTTTGAACTTTTAAAGAGGAACAATTCCATCATACATGATAATTGCGTAACTTAAACCGTGTACGCAGTGCACAAAGAAAAAAAACGTTTTTGCAACATTTTTAATTTATGCTCCGCTCCCATTGGTTATAGCGTGATGTTATATAGCCTAAACCTTTCTCGATAAATGGACTATCCAACACGAATTTTTCAATTCCAATCAGTAGTTCCTGAGATTAGCGCGTTCAAAAAAACAAACAAACTCTTCAGCTTTATAATAATAATAAATAATATTAAAAGATTGTAAATCCTATTTGTACGCCTCATGACAAAACCTAGAGAGTCTCCTTAATGTTGTAACACCCCACACACTGCTGTGTAACCAGTATTACAAATAAAGTTTTGATTCTGTAACGGCTTTTATTACTAAGCCAAGAGCTCCTTTACTTAAATTGCATAAAATCAACTCAGCTTCGATGCAGTTCGATTTTGAACATAATGAAGGGAATGAGTTAGCCCCTGTGACATGAGCAATGGTGGGAGGAGTAATCCTATTATCGGGGGTTCATAAAGTCGGGTAAAATGGCGGGGATTTCGAGCGAAAAATGACAACTGACAACCGTTATCCTGTTAGATGTTTCAGAATTTGAACGGACAAGGCTGGTGAGTCATAAGAAGAATGCGAAAGTTTGGCATTTTCTTGAATTGTATAACAAATTTTGAAAGGCAACACCATTCACCACGCGTAGCTATAAATCCTTCTATAAAATGGAAAGAGAGCTCCAGCTTCTTAAAAAAGCTGCTATTGTGTGCAAAATTACACCCGAATCCGTTCAGCCGTTTTTGAGTGATTGAAACACAAATATACGAGTACAAACTGACACATTTTTAATATTTGTAATATTAAAATGTGTAGTCAAATTTTAATTTGTAATTGTAAGAAAAATCATCATTTATTTAGGTAAGTAGGTACCTCAATAATAACTACACTACTACATACAAAAAATCTTAGATGCTACCTCTTTAAATAAATATAAATAGACTGGTTCAGTTCCTGCAGCCGGAACCTTACCAGTTAAGTTCTTTTAAAGCTAATTTCCGGGTTAATCAAGACATAAAAGTTAAACATAGATTCGCTAACTTACCTCGCTAAGTTTTAAAGGTCAATCAAAGTAAGTCTCGCTTAATAAACTCACTTAGAACTTGTCTTAAGCCGCAACGGTCAAGTAACTTGACACGTGTAAACGAAGATTTGCTTTTGTAATACATTAATTAAATGGAATATTTGAGCTTAATCATGTATTTAGTTGAATATCTACATACTTTAGCCATCATCTTAATTTTGGTTGTAAATTAATCTTACTAATATTTTAAATGCGAAAGCTGGGATGGATGGATGTATGTCTGTTACTCAATCACTCTAGAACGGCTTAACGAATCTGGATCAAATTTGATACAGAGATAGATTATAGTCTCGAATAGCACATAAGCTTTTTATCCCGGTATAATTTTCCCTGAGGATAATAAGACAAAGACATTCGATGTCAGCGAAGGCGATAGTCGAAATGTCAAAATGTAAGGGATTGATGGCGTGATTTTTATGGTATCGCTTGTCAATACCATACAATTTTGCCTTTTTGACAATCGCTATCGCCACGCTTTCGTTGATGTCACTTGCATCGATGCACGCCTCTTGCATCAATTTTCGGCAACTCTCATCCAACTGCTATAAGCCATCTTGCGAAGTTCATCGCTTCACCTAACCTGAGGGCGACGACCCCAATTAGCAGTAATATAAAGATAAAATTTATGAGTTTAACCACATTCAAGCAAAAAGTTACTTCCACGATCCACATTAGTTTGTACTGTATATCGGTCAAACGGAGTAATATCGCAACGAAATGACCTAATTTCAATTTCAATTTTGAGCTCACCTGAAGTCGCTCACCAGGGAAACACCAAGTCCAATCCAAGTCAACCCAAAGCCAAGTCAAGCTCAACCAAGCCAAGCCTGGCCAAGTCTATGACTACTGTACTGTTTGTCATCTATTCATTTGATTGTACGAGTCTAGGTTTTAACTTTCTTTATTTTTAGGTCCCATCTGCTACAATATGTTCCCTTGAAAATGTATGATCATCTGTCTCGTACTACGTTTTACCTAGTTGATCCTAAAATATTTAGTTCCGTTTATCCGGCCTACATATTCATCCGTTCTTTTCACAGAAGTGTAGTGAAGTGAAGGGTCGGTCGACCGTAGTGTTTGTAAATGGACAACGGTGGGTATTTTTTTTGCACTGTACACCTTGCGTGGCGGCGTTTTGTTGATTGTGTGAACTGTTTCTTATTTTTGCTGTAACTTAGCTTGCTATGGTTATTTCTGTAACTGATTATATTCCCCAATATTAACGCGGTACCTACTGGCCTTGCACCACTCGGTGCTAAAACTGTCCAAAAGTTATGTTTGCAAAATATTTTTTGATTTACTAATCCTATGTAGGTCAAGAAGAAATACTAACCATCAGATTCTTTGTGTAAAAATATTTATAAACATCCAAGTAGTTTTGGAGGAGTATGCAAAATGTAATACCAGCCTTACGGACCTTTCAAATTAAGCAACGCTTGCCGAGTTTGTCTGAAGACGCGTAATACCATCCATTATTCATCATCCGTAATATGTCCAACGTAACAGAAGAGGTCACTGGCCCCTGAAACACAGGTGTTACCAAGCTCATGGGTCAGGGTTTCACTTTTTTTTGTAAAGTTTGATGCTTATTAACAATTTATTATATACCAAGAAGTAAGCCGTTAGTACCCGTTGTCAATTATTTACGATTGTCAGTCAAAGATCGTACCAACGCGCGACTATCAAAGGTCTATCTTGGTCAGTCGTTACGGGTAATAAAACTCCGAAACTCGGACAACCTGTCTTGCCAAAGGGAAGGACAAATGGAATGGGAGCTCAGAAACTGAATTTCGGAGGTCAGATAGGCCCGTGCAAAATACCAGTATTCAAGTGTATTCGGTTTGACTGAAATCCAAAGCCAAAGTAGTTGGAAAAAGGATTCGTGGGCAAAATATGATGGCACAAACTAAAATACAACGCCTCTCTTAAGAATAAACGCGACTCAGTAAAAAGCTTTCTTCAAACCATTTTATGGACTTTGTCCAAAAATTCGTCTCGACTCTGACTACTGAGGCCAGCTAGATTAAAGGAGTCTTCAGAGGGGACGATGCAAAAACTTCTTCAGCATTTTTTTATGAAGGTTTATCTACCTACTGAGAATCGTTTTTTTTCCGTAATGTAGGTTATGCAAATGACAATAATGCTGAGTTGCTTGAAGCAAACCAAATTTTCCGAATGACAAAATATACTAAAAAGAGAGTTTCAAAATCTTTGAAGATAATAGATACAGTCTCATATCACCATAATTACCTAACTTATTCAAAATATTATGTTGATTGATTTACCTACATGACTGTCAGTGCGAGAAGTAACAAAAAGGCTGGCAAAATTGCAATTGATTCTTTGGCTGAAAAATAGACCAGCCTTAGGACACGTGAAGAGAAACAATCACTTAGTATTGTCCTGAAATACTAGGAGGGCACTCGCAATTTAGGGACCTACTCAAAATTAAATAAGCTTAGACGTTTTTAGCACTTTACAAAGTTGTAATACAAAGTTCTACACACAACACAATCTAGCATACAACCGAAAAAATATAAGTAGCCCGCAGACGTAAACTTCCAGAGTGACAATTAAAGAGTTGGTGATAAAAATCCACGTATAAACGCAAACGAGGAAAGTTTTCGAATCAAGTTGTAGCCTTTTTCTTTAGTTTTAATTAAGCCTTGTTTTATTCCTGAGAGTTGACTGTAAAAGTATTTTTTTTAATGGACAACAAACCGTTCGTCTCGCGGAATGACAAAAGTTGTCTCTTTTAAATTAAATTGTATTTTTGTTATCAACTCGCAGAAGGGCAGAAGGGAAATTGAAAATAGTTTTGTTGGTTGCAGTGGATTTTATTTTGTACAATCCGTGTTTCAGTTAAGATTTCCCATCGGCAAAATTGACGTACTTTGAAAAAAAAATCTGACCTCGTAAATAGAGCGAACCTTTTAATAATGAAAATTCATGTCTTCATTATGCACTATAAGATAACTCCTATTAGTAGTTTATGAAACTGTTGCATAATGAGGGGTATTAAAACATGAGTGTGTGTTTAAAAACCGAGCCGTAGGCGAGGTTTTTAATAGTTTTCACACGAATGTTTTAATACCTAGTTATGTGCAGTTTCATACACTACTTTATCTACACTCATAAATTGGGATTGAACCTACTAAATACCTGTTTTTGCATTTTCCAAGCCATAAAATCGTGATAGCATTTGTCAACTTTCTCAACTTTGCTAGTAATAAATTAAGAGTAATTTCCTTCGCCACATCTAAAATATCGGGCGGAGTCAAATTTTCTTCACATTCACACATACATTCATATCAGACATTTTTAAACAATAATTTAAAAACTCATAAAATTCAGTACAGCAAAACTTGCAAAACGTATGAATGGCGCCAAAACCCAGCACATCACCGCATTAACCGCGCATGCGCTAAGGTTAGCACGCACTGCGATCTTTATACGCGCGATTTTTTTATGCCCATGGAATTGTATAAAGTTGTTCGCATTGCGGTAAAGAAATCGTGCGGAAATAATACCGCATGAAATCCGTGTTTTGCCACAGAATCCACCGCACCACGGCGCGAATTTTATTCGCCCGAATATTTTGAGCTCTATGAACAGGTAGAAGGAAATAAAATTCGCGCGAATAAAAATCGCAGTGCGTGCTAAGTCTAAAGCGGGCATTGTCATAGACAATTTAAAATTGGAATCAAATCTTTTTTTAATAGGTACTATAAAATGGCATTACAAAAAAAATATTGATGGAAACTCCTTAGTGATTAACTTCTTGGATTTGTCCTGTATCGTAATAGAAAAAAAATTGTTTTATAGCATTATTTTGTTAGAGAAATAGTGTTATAATAAGATTCTATTTTTAAATTTCGGTATTGTGTTTATAAAGTATGCCAATATAAACTCGTTTTGAATTTTGTAATTCGAATATTACGATATGAGAGTAGATAAACATTTTTATCTACTCTCATATCGTAATATTCGAATTATGAAATTCAAAACGAGTTTATATTGGCATACTTTATAAACACAATACCGAAATTTAAAAATAGAATCTTATTATAACACTATTTCTCTAACAAAATAATGCTATAAAACCAATTTTTTTTCTATTACGATACAGGACAAATCCAAGAAGTTAATCACTAAGGAGTTTCCATCAATATTTTTTTTGTAATGCCATTTTATAGTACCTATTATAAAAAGATTTGTTTCCAATTTTAAATTGTCTATGACAATGCCCGCTTTAGACATAGCACGCACTGTGATTTTTATTCGCGCGAATTTTGTTTACTTCTAACTGTTCATAGAGCTCAAAATATTCGGGCGAATAAAATTCGCGCCGTGGTGCGGTGGATTCTGTGGCAAAACACGGATTTCTTGCGGAATTATTTCCGCACGATTTCGTTACCGATGCGAACAACTTCATACAATTACATAGGTCGCAGAATGGGCGGAAAAAAATCGCTCGAATAAAGATCGCAGTGCGTGCTATGTCTAAAGCGGGCATTGTCATAGACAATTTAAAATTAAAGCCTTAGCGCATGCGCGGTTAATGCGGTGATGTGCTGGGTTTTGGCGCCATTCATACGTTTTGCAAGTTTTGCTGTACTGAATTTCATGAGTTATTTAAATTATTGTGTGTGAAATGTCTGATATCAGTGAATGTGAAGAAAATTTGACACCGCCCGATATTTTAGATGCGGCGAAGGAAATTACTCTTAATTTATTACCAGCAAAGTCGAGAAAAGTATATGACAAATGCTATCACGATTTTATGGCATGGAGAATGCAAAAAGAGGTATTTAGTGGGTTCAATCCCAATTTATGAGTGTAGATAAAGTAGTGTATGAAACTGCACATAACTAGGTATTAAAACATTCGTGTGAAAGCTATTAAAAACCTCGCCTACGGCTCGGTTTTTAAACACACACTCATGTTTTAATACCCCTCATTATGCAACAGTTTCATAAACTACTATTATTGTAATACCTTGCTGGTATTATGCTATAAGATTAGAGGACCAAAAAAATGATAGATTTATAAAAAAAATGGCTTACTTGGAGATAACTGTTTAGATGACGGGAAATAGAGATGTAAGTGAGAAGAAGATATGATATGGACAACTTTTAGGGCAGGATGATGAAAAATATACCTACCTATTTCGTAACTAACAATGTTTCTTAAAATAAAAAAAATTACAAAAAAATACAACTGACTTCCAAATAAAAACACTACAAAGTGAGAAATAACTTCAATTTCAGAAGACGGTGTTCTTGTTGTCGGATGTATTTTTTGTAAAAAGTTTTTTATTTTCACTTTTTAGTGATACATAATGGACAAGTTCTATAGTAAGGTACCTATAATGTTCACAGTGATGCCAAAATAGATTATCCGAATAACATGTAACTTGAACATAATCGGTGGAATGAGAGTGTACCGGGGTGAACTGTACACATCTGCGTACACGGTAAGAGCGTACTAGCGTAATGGTACGGTATGAAATGGTGTACACAAACAAAAAAACAGACATGCGATTACAGCAATCCCGAGAGATTTGCAGTCATTTATTGAAGAGTTCTATTGTATATCTCCGAAGTTCTACATCAGATCTTTACCAAATTTAACTGGGACCATTTCGTCATAAATTTATTTCGAACAAAAAAATATTATGCATATTCGTTTATATATGATGAACTTATGCCCGAATATACAAAAAAGAAACATCCGAATTCAGAACCTCCTTCTTTTTGGGCAGTCGGTCAAAAATAATGGTTTGCTGTTATACTGGCAATGTCATGACAAGAATATAATGCACAAATTTTGCCTACTTAATAGGCATTAAAAAACTCCTCATTCTTGCAAAACAGTAATCATTTCTCTACCTCTAGACAGACTTATGATCGCTGTTTCTTAGCAGAGGTACGAGAAACTTGTAGCATAACCTTTTGACATAATCCCCTTGTTGCCTTTAAGACACCTGCGTGCTCCATCCACTTTGACCTTGGTCTTTAAGATGACGTGGCGACGGTATTTCACAACGGTTTACGATTTACCATCGTCTTAAATATTTAAGAAATGCATATTTAAAATTCATTGAAATGCATAATTAACAATCGCTCTCATCTCTTAAAATTCATTGAAATGCATAATTAACAATCAGGTGCGATAGTGCGCATATGCGCACTATCTACCTGATGGTATGCGATCCTTAAGGTAAAGCATCGTTTCCCGAAGTTGGTCCGTTTATGGATGATCGTACAGCCATACATTCATACAGAGACTCCTCCGTGTCTCGGTAATCAAGTTATGCCGTTGTTCCCAGCTGTCTTTTTAAGATCATTAACAGACTTTAAGAGAGTCAAAAGCCATTAAAATCTGACACTAGCCTTACAAAGGGGTATCGATTTACCCAGTTACTTGGTTTTAGAGATGTCGTAGGCAAACACTTCATTAACCCTCCCAATATTCTTGGGAAATAATAGCTATTTATGCAACTGTTACGTTATGGACGGTCTTTTAATACGAGTGCCATTTTGCGGTATAAGCGTAGCGCGTACCGAAATAGGTGGGCATGAGTTATTATTTATTACAGTTGCATACAAGACTGTATCTACGAAGGAAGGAAAAAACACAGGTATAGACAAATAAGTATTTCAGGAAGTGTGTTTATGTATTTCATTTCTCATATACATGTCTTGATTTTTCTGGTAGTAAATTATTTGTAGCCGCAACTGCTCCATTTGTTATATCTGGTGGAGTATTTTCAATATCACTTGATGTTGAAGACATTTTTAATAAAATTTTGAATTAAATTTCACTCAGATTTTTTTTCATACGTCCACTTTTTTTTATTTAGTCTTTATTAGGTATAAGGCAAAGATCTTGTAGCCGCCACCGCCAAATATTATACGATACTTTTGTTCTAAACTTGTTCCATTTTTAAAAACATAATTTATTTTGTCTCGATTTCGAAGTAATATTAAGGTACCTGGCTGTATGTTCAGAATGTCTTTGCTTATATTTTAGAATTTATTTAAAAAAAATATTTACATTCATACATCGAATTTTATAATTTCTATAAAAATTATTTACTTAAAGTTAGTACCAACTTATATAATATTCTCTCTATATACGGTGTATAACACGCTTACGAATAAACCTTGAAAGCTCAAAACAGTTACAAACCAACTTGGTATTTATGCCCGTCTACAATACAATACATATCTATCTACTAAGTCCAATAATTTCAAACTCAAACTCATTGGTATTCAGTATCCATACTCATCGCAGACCCTTATCTTCTAACAGCAATTACCAACTCTGTAATATCACCATTACTGTTATTTCCAAATGTAAAATTTAACTACCTATAAATGAGCCCGGTACAATAAAAAGCTATATTACTCAGTAATCGTTTCAATTAACTGGAGCCCTGAAAGTGCTGGGACTAAATAAACTTAAAAGTGCTTTGTAATAAAACTCAAATGTATTGTTTTAGTCAAGGGTTACTGTTAAGATAAGTGATTTTATGTTTAAGAGGCTGTTTTAGGGTTTTACCCACTTCAGTTTCAAGTAGGTTCGTTTTGGTATACCTTTATGCTTCTGTTCATAATTTGACAGTTTATTTAGCAGTGTATTGTTCTCTTTAATATCCTACTTCTGATAATATACAGGCCAAAGTTTGTGAGTGTGTGTGTTTTTGTATGTTTGTTACTTTTTTACGCTTAAATGGCAGGACGGATCTGGATCAAATTTGGCTCAGAGATAGATTATAGTCTGAAATAGCAAATACGATACTTTTTATCCCGGGCAAAAATCCCTCGGGATAATTTTCGACTTTCACGCGGGCGAAGTAGCTGGCAGAAGCTAGTAATATTATAAATGAGACAATTAGGGATGATGGATGCTTGTTACTCTTCCACGCAAAAAACTACTGACGGATTTTGACGAAACTTTACGGTAATATATTTTGTATATCGGATTAACCGAGCCGAAGACAGGTGGCTTGGAAACAGCTCGTCATTGACTCCGTCAAAGCCAAGACGGGTACTGTAACTAGTCAGACAATTATTTATTTTAGTTTATTCGGCAAAACGCTTTAAACCATATGCAGAGCAGAATCATTTTCGCATTTATCATTAAGAAGGTAATTTGTCTTCATTCGAAATATTCCCAAGTAACCTACCTCGTTAATCAAAATCACCCCAGGCAACGCCCGAAAAAAATATTTATACATTTTTAACCTCTCCCGGAAAAGTTAATCTCAGATAAATTATGCCTATATACCTATCATATATCGACGTTGGAAAGGCAAACTGTATGAACGACCATTTTGGTCAAAATTGAGTTGTTTATATCGTTGGAATTGGCAGATTTTTCTCTTTCAAATGGTCTAGGTTCCAGTTAAATCGGAGCACTTTTGTGGTCGTTAATACAACGGTGATTTCAGTAATTTTCGTATTGAATTTTGTTTTAAATCCAACCACTTCCGTAATTTATTTGATAAACCGTACTTAACGTTAGACGGTTGGCCATAATTCACTTTGCTTTTTTTGCCTAAATAAAGATTTGATGTTAAAACATTTTACCTAATCGTTTTTTCTTTTTTTTTATCAATAAATCTTTTTACTAGTTGGCCACTTTAATTAATTTTGGAAATAAAACAATTTATTTGCGTATATTTTTTTGTTTATTGTCCGTGAAAACACTTTACGTTTCTGCTAATTACAATCACTTGGACGTTAAGCCCATTTTATCATCAATGTTTCATATCAAGTTGGTTGATCATACATTTTTACCTGAAACGATTTTGAAGTATCCTTAGCAATTAAGCTACTTTTATTTAAGCAAAGTTGTTTGTGATAGTAAGTTAAGCCTACTTAAAAATCACATTTTGTGTGGAAAAGTGGTGGATAAGCTGTATTCAAAGAGTGCATTTTATGTGCGCGAACCGCTGCGTATAAGGTCAGAGCGTTGCGTGGGCACTTCAGTCAACCACGCATTATCGATGAAGGTGGTCATGTACGAATTTCCCGCTGCATCTACTGGAAAATTCTTTTTACTTAGGTGTGTAAAATATTAATTTATCATGGCGTCCGAACGATGCAAGAAAACATTGAACAACGTTAGACTAAGAAGGAGATTAATATTTGACATTCTACAATCTTGTTTATTTAGATGATATTTTATAATCAATTCGTTTGTTTGTAGCCTAATTAATAAGTTATCCGATTAGATTTTACATTCGATCTCACTACTTTTTGCGGTAGAAGAACTGCGCCGCGAGACTTGTGTTTTTTACATTTTTTGTGGGATCTCAATTTTTTTGTACTTAGTTCTCCTTTATTTCTTTTTGGGTACTAGTTCCGGTGCGTCTTTTACGGTCCATGTTCCATTAAGTTGCTACCTACATTATAGGTAACTATTCCATCCATATTTTAAATGTAGGTAGCACAGGTGATGAATAATTTTACAGTTTGTTTATGAAATTCAAATACTTACTTAACCTTACTAAATTTAGTATTACTTGCCTTCGAAATACTGCGCTGACTCATAAATATAGCATACATATAAGGCATATTAAAGGAAGCATCATCTATGACTAACTGTACCTACCATTATTAATTCACTATTTACCTATCTACGTAGATAAGCAATGTGGGTGACGAACATTTGTATTTACTGTTAAAGTAACTTTGTAATCCTATGAATGACTATTTTTATAGGATAACAAAGTTACTTATGCAGTTTTATATCTGTTTTTTTAGCGTGGTTAAGTGCTCATACATACTGCGCTACCACGGGAAGATAGCTTAGTTATGTGGGACTCCAACCCACTAAAACTCCACGGTGTCCTCTTATGCCACTTATGGTGGGAACACGAGCACGCGTTCCCCGACCACCCCAGGGACCAAACCAATACATAGGCGCCAGACGATCCCGTGTATGGCACCCTTGGTCTCCTTGTGACGGGTCAAGGTCAATGGCCCCTTTGCGGCCGCCATCAGACAGTGGTGACACCGTCCAGGCCGCGGAAGATAGGACGAGCGGCGCACCGCAATACCGGCACTCCTCTCCCGCCGCGGCCTCCAACCTTCAGCCGCGATATCGTATGGGTTTGGGAGGCCCCATACGATATCGCGGCCCGCCTAAGTTGGCCGCTATGTCGTCGGCTTATCGGCAAAAGCCCTGACGAGCGGCCCCTCCTCGGGTTCTTCTTTGCTTCACGGTAGGTGACCGAGGCAGGGTTACTGAGCTGTTACCCTGGCTCGGCACTTACAGGCAGTTGTATATCTAAGAAACGGACCGGAAATCGCTTTATTGGATAAACACTAATTGTGTTAAAAATTTGAAACTTGTGAGTCTACTAGAAGTATCTTAGAATTTTGATGATTGGCAGTGATTCAGTCAGTCAGTGACGAAATTAATGAATTTTGACTTTCAATAATTCCTAATCTACAAGTTCAAATTGAATGTAACTCGGGTTTATACAAGTTATATTATGTTCTCTTAGTCACTGACAATTCAGGCTTCTAGCTTTATTCACAACGAAGTTACAGGGGATCGAAAATGTCCTGAATGCCTTCGTGAAAAGGATGGTACGGCTGTGCCTTTGTTTGCTCGACTTATTGCTGTAGATGCTGATTTGGTAAAGCTTTGTAAAACCATTGCTATCCCACGTGGGTATCATGAGGAGTATCTTAATTTGCAAACTTGCAACGCTAGAGAATTGTTGCAGACACTGATGTAGAAGACGTCAACGATTGAAGGCAGGAAAATATTAAATATATTTTGTATTTGTTTTGTATTGCATGTGAATAACCATAATTTTTTAAATTGTATAATTTAGGTATTTCACCAAAATTGTTAGTTATTTGAATTTTTCGCTTTTTTTTTCCCCTATCCGTTTCCCAATTGAATTTTTTTTATAAATTTATACAAGTATTTTTTAAATGGTTTTACTTTTCATTACACTATCAAGTAGTAGAGTATACTAGAAGCATTGTATTTGATCTATTGAGTTATAATTATAAACTTTTAATGTTTGATTGTTGTAACATCTATATAGGTTTCATAGGGCTGATTGATGTCAACGTTGACTAGCTTTTTGTTTACATAAAGTGTTATAAATTGCTTTATGTTTTGTTATTACAAAGAAGATCTGCATCATTTTCATATGATGATTTATCTCAAATTAAAGTAGTTTTGTTGTTTAATTATAAATATATAAGTTGTTTTATGTTTTGTTTTGTGGTGAATAAAAAATTGTAACCAATGATTGAATTTTCATGTGACTGACTGGTCTCAAAGTCGATATGGTTTTTTTTTTTAAATTATAAACAAACGACAAATGATTTTGTAGCTATTTGCATAACTTTGTGCAGATTGCTGTTACAATTTTGCTACTTCTTTATTTTGTACCTATTTTATTTTTTACCTATAGCTGAAAAATATAATAATATTGGAATATAATACCTTGATCTTAGACGGAACTAAAATTAATGAGTAAGATCAGATGTTTTGGTATTCCTTGGTTGATTAACGCAGCCTGTTAAAACATTTTATTGGAACATTAAAGTTTACCGAATGGACCTTAAGTTACTTTAGTTGGAGGTAGTTTGCCGCTATCCGGTCGTTAAAAATTTTTTACAGCACCTCTAATTTTGAAATTGTGACTTAAGTCAATTTTACCGAACCAAGAATTTTCACAAACTTGTATTATCTCCTTAAAATATATCAAAAAGGTCTTCTTATGTTTTTTACTTAGCCATGAAATAATAAATATATTAAATAATTATTATTCTGAGTTTCAACAAGAATACTCCAGTAGTTAATTTACTATGTTTTTTTTTGTGAATAGTTGAACTTCAAATCAGTTTTTTGAACAGTCTATGAAATGGTCGTTAATACAATATGCCTTTCTAGCGTCGATATGTGTTTTTTCGCGGGTAGGTGAATAAAAATAACACACATACGCTCTGAAGAATTTTAACTTTTAATTAGTATTTTATACAATTTTAATCAAAATTCTGACGGATTATAAACAATTTGCTTACCATTAAGCATATATTGTATGGGCAGTAGCATTCATATGTCCTAAGTGCAAGTTGCATAAACTTGTCGGCTGGAGCCGTCACTTGTGAACTTGGCTCAGACTTTTGAACACAAGGCGGATACCATGACCACTATAGCTGAGATTGCGGAGACCCAGCGAATGGCTATCTCTTCACTGAACCAGCGGATGGCTGATTTTCAGGCGCACTTAAAAGCATCTCCACCTGGAGCTGACTTGAGCGGCCTCCACAAAGACTTTTCCGCCTTCAAGGAGCATGTTTGGAGTGTTCTCAGTGCCTTACAGCTGCAGATTGCTGAGTTGAACAAGGGTGTAGACATTATAGAGATGCGTCACAGAAAAAAAGTTTTTGCTGCTTGGTGGCGTTCCTGAAAATCCAGGTGAGAAGATCTCTGAAACCGTGGCAACCATTCTGCAGACTAAGCTCGGCTTAACAGATCTGGTCCACACGTCGCTGACTGTATGCCACAGACTAGGCGCTGCTTCGGAAGGTCATGCTAGACCGATCCTGCTTCGGTGCGCGGACTCCGCTGTCAGAAGCGAGATCTGGAGAACCGTTTTAATGCATGTCATGTGAACGCTCAAAGTATCCCTCAACACCCCTCTGAGATGCTGGATTTATTTCGTGATGTGCCGTTGCACGCCGTCCTGGTGTCGGAAAGTTGGCTCAAGGCCGAACTCCCCTCTACACATTATAACTTACCCGGTTTTATATTAATTCGCAATGATTGCACGTGAAAACAGAGCAGTGGTGGCCCAGTGGTATCGGCCGCGACTTTCAAGTTGTAGGTCGTGGGTTCGAACCCAGGCAGGCGCTTTACTTTGTGTAAATTATTTCATCACCACTGCTCTAAAAAACGGTGAAGGAAAACATCGCGAGGAAACCGGCATGTCCTAGCACCAAAAATTCGAAGACATGTGACATCCACCAACCCGCACTGGGCCCGCGTGGTGGCCCATCCCCTCTCACAGCAGAGAGGAGGCCTGTGTCCCAGCAGTGGGAACATTAATAGGCTGATGATGTGATGTGTGATGCACGTGAAAAAGGGGCGGTGGTGTTGCCATATACTTGCGCAGTGACATCCCTTTCAAAATTCTATCTTCTTCTCCGACAACTTATAGCGGCAATCCCGAATTCTTAATCCTTGAAATTGATGTCAAAGGGGTTAAGGCCGTTCTTGGAGTAGTATACTGCCCACCCACTATTGATTATTTCTCTATTCTCGAATCTCTCTTTGAATCTGTTTCTTCGGAGTACAAACATCTCATAGTCATGGGCCATTTCAACACCGACCTCTCGAAGGATAACTCAAGATCACGCAGATTGGAGCAATCCTTTAATCGTCGAGTCTGTCACTTCTCACGCTCAATCCGACTCATCTTAATCCTGACTCAACCGATACCTGGCTTGATCTCATGCTTGCGTCTTCCAAAAATCTGGTTGTTAGCCATGGCCAGATTGCCGCCCCTGGGCTATCTAGACATGATTTGATTTACTTATCGTACAAAATTAAGCCACCTAAACAGCGGCCTGCCATTATGTTTCTTCGGAATTTTGCGAGGTTAAACAAGGACTAACTTAATGGTGATTCCAAAGATATTGATTGCGTTGAAGTTGTTCAGGCAGCAACTATGGATGAGAAAGTGGATATGTTCAACAGGTCCGTGCTTCAGCTTTTCGATGCGCATGCGCCACTCAGGGCTGTCCGTGTTAAGCGCCCACCGGCTCCATGGATTAGTCCTGGAGTTCGTTTGGTGATGAGATGGCGTGACAGGGCTTTTCGGAGATATATAAGGGATCGCAGTGAGGAGAACTGGAGCCTGTACAAGTTGGCTAGAAACCGCTGTAATCAGATGGTAAGAGCTTCCAAACGCCGATACATTTGTGAAAATGTCCTTAATTTTTCTCCGGCTGTCATATGGAAGTTTCTCAAATCAATTGGAATCACGCAATTATCCTCTCATACTGTTGGAACTATGGACGCCTACGCTAAACTCAATAGCAATGCGTCTAGTGCGCGTATATCGGCCATAAATTATATTGAGGCCCCTTCTACCATCTAATTGTGAACTGTCAGTCACGTTGTAATTTAACTTCTATACTCGGAATTTTAATTCGATTCCAGATTTGACAATTTCAGTGTTGCAACGTTATGACAAGTACTAAATAGTGACGTTGCAAAATTATTCGATATGGAAATGGAATATTTCCGGATCGATTCTTCTCGTTTATAATTTTACTCTCGTAAACTAAGTATATCAGGAAATTAAATATTTCTGAACCGATAATTTAGTTTTGACGATTAGTTAAAACGATCTGAGACTTTTCTTTTATAATTGTGTGTGAAATAAATAAAAAAATGATATCATGAAGGAACATGACAAATAAAACAGATAGATGTATTATGGTAATAATTTATTTTATATATTGTCGCCGTCATCGCTATCGCTATCGCTGTCACTTTCTGTAACATTTATTATAAATGTAAATAATAAAATAAAATCGTTTATTCAGGAAAAACACATGTACAGGTTCAAAGAATTAATACAAACATTTTTAACAGTGAACACGGGAAAAGAGAATCGTTGGTACCTGTACTAATGAAAATCATTGTATCACAGGCACCAACGTCTTACAAAGTAGGTTAAACAAGAAGAAACAACTTCAACATTTACAGTAACTTTTTTTTTTTGGTTTCTATAAAACGAATTATAATATAAGTAATTTGTTCAAATTATAATAGTGTTAAAAAATAAATTAACCAAATTAAAGTCAAATCCTAAACACAGTCAAAATCAAAACAATCAATTGGCACTATATAGTTATAAATGTTTACATTTAATTTTAAGCAACTTTAAATACTACAATAAATACATCTTTTTTTTATTTATTATTTGCAACCATTATAAGGTCAAACTAATTGAAACCCGAAATTAAAAATATTACATCAATCATTTCATTAAACAAAAATTTTATCATTTCAATCCAAATGTAAAATATCTTAATTTAGGATAGGATACAATGAGTCAAAATAATAATATTTAGCCGTCACTAAAATAAAATCATAATTTGTACAAAAATTCAAAGGAATAGAAAGAATACATTTTTAATTTTAATTTAATATAACTACTTATTTGTGTGAGCGCATGAAGATATGATGTAGTGTATTTGAGTAGTGTAATGAATGGTGTGTTTATGTATGCGTCGTGTGTACTTTCAACTTATTGGTTTGAGAAAGTCTTCAGTCTCTTGGTAACTCAATTTCTTTATCAAGTTCGTTATTTCATTTTTACATTTATTCTTTGTTAGATTGTGTATGTATGTTATTTTATTAATACGGTTGTAAAGACGAGAGCCTATAATATAAAAACTTCTACTGGCGAGAGCAATGCGACTGTATATCACACACCATGTCCCTCCTGCGCCTGTTGTCCGGCTTATATGGGATTGACGCATGCTTGCGAATGATGGTCTGCAGCACGAAGTCTAACTGTGAGTACAGAGCATTGTTGGTACAGAGTAACAGTCGGATATCTTATAGGCTTCTTTAGAAGCACCTCTAGGACCGCTCTCTGCGCTCTTTCCACTCGTATCATACTTGTAGGAAACGTACCTCCCTATGCTGGTATGCAGTACATGAGTATTGATTGTGCTAAGGAGAAGTAGACAAGCTTTAACGTATCTAAGTCAGCTGAATTTCTTAGTTTTTTTAAAACGTATATCAGTTTCCTCGTGCGGGATACTATATTACTAATATGGTTTTCCCAGCTAAGACCAGAGTCAATTTGCACGCCCAGATACCTTATGTTAGATGTGCGCAAAAGGGGTAGGCAATCGCAGTCAGAAATGGAGCGACGACAGGTGTGTATCTGAAGGCTATCTGGTGGTTGAGCCGCAGAAGAAGAGGAAAATGTAATAAATTTAGTTTTAACTGTATTGAGCGTAAGAAGGTTGTCATTCAGCCAGGAAACTACGGCGGAGAGAGCTCTTTCTGTTTTATCAAAGGCTAGCTGCCAGTCTTTGGCATGCACGATCAACAAAAATGTGTCTGTGATATTGTCAATTAACATATCTAGCCTACTCCTGTTTTCCTCTTCTTTGACAACATGGGATACGCATTTAGACCATTCGGCACACTGATGGCACACACACTGATTGTTTATCGATTTTTGTGTTCATCACTACACTATTATATGTGGTATCATTATTTCACAAAATGACAGTAGCTAATGTCAAATCTGGAATCGAATTAAAATTATGACTATATAAAATAAATAGTCTTGTTGCTTAAAACTGCCTTGATTCTTATTTCATCAGGTTAAGGGCCCAGCCTAGCCTGCCGTTAAAAGTTATCTTTGTCTTTTGAAAAGTATAAATAAAAGTAAAAGTAAAATCACGAGTATAACCTCACTTAGTTACCGCGCTCGCGAGTGAAAAAAATTATTTTCCAGATTGAATATTTATTATTTATATAGGCTGGAAGTAATCCAATGATTTCAATTGAAAATCTGAATGCTCATGGGAATTGGGCGACTTGGAGTTTTGCAGTCAAGGCATACTTGCAACATGAAGATTCATACAACTGTATTTTACAAGAACCAAAGGCTGCCGACTCTAACTCAGTTAGACAAGACGCCAAAGTAAGTCAAAATTGATATTATTGGTTGATCCAATTTTATTTGTACATATACAAGAAGCCCAAAATGCAAAACAAGCAAATGCAAGCAAACAATGGGACAATTTGGCAAAGGCATTTGAAGACAGTGGCTTAACTCGTAAAGTCGGGTTATTAAAAGAGCTCATTAATACCAATTTGGAAAACAGTACATCGGTTGAAGACTATGTAAATAAAATAATGACAGCCGCTCACAAATTAAGGAATATAAAATTCAATGTGGACGATGAGTGGTTGGGCACACTAATGTTGGCAGGATTGCCAGAAATGTACAAGCCCATGATTATGGGCTTGGAAAGTTCCGGTATGAAGATTAGTGCTGATTTAGTCAAAAATAAGTTACTACAGGAAGTAAAGACATCAGACACTACCGCACTTTATACAAACACAAAAAATCACCAGTCCAAAAGTGATCAATCCAAAAATAAAAAAGGCCCTAGGCGTTTTCATTGTAATAAGTATGGACATCTCAGTAGAAATTGTTGGCATAAAAATAAAAGTACTAATAAAAGTACAGATAAAGAAACAGGATATGTCGCAGCTTTTTCAGCATCCACAGCAAATGTCTCCGATTTTTGGTATGTCGATTCAGGGGCATCTATGCATATGACTCAGCACCGGGATTGGCTCACTGATATCACTCCTTCATCTGTACCGAGCATAAGAATTGCTAACAACAAAGTACTAAAAGTTGAATGCTGCGGTAATGCAAGTATTAAGGTAAATGCAAAAGATGGCGGCACCAATTCAATACAGGTGTGGAATGTTTTATATGTACCAGACTTAAAGACAAATTTGTTATCAGTTAGCAAAATAATTAAAAGTGGATGCAGAATAACATTTAATGAAAGTGGGTGTCTAATCTACAATCCAAGCAACAAGTTAGCAAGGGCAGACTTAATTTATGAGACATATAGGTTAAATACTTATAGAAATCAAAAAAATCTGTCCGAAATGCAAGTCATGTCGGCTAAAACTGATGACGATATTTACTTATGGCATCAAAGGATGGGTCACTTGAATTTCACAAATCTTAATAAAATACCTAACTGTACAGAAGGCGTAAAGCTGTCACCAAGAAAAGAGAAATCCATTTGTGTAACATATCTTGAAGGTAAGCAAACAAGAAAACCATTCTCCACTGAAGGCTCCCGTGCAACCAGCTTGCTAGAGCTTATCCACACTGATGTGTGTGGACCGATGAAGCATACTTCTATAGGAGGGGCAAGGTATTTTGTAACCTTCACTGATGATTTTTCTCGGCGAGTACATGTATATTTTATTCAAAACAAAGGTGAAGTATTTGATAAATTTGTAGAATTTATGAATAGAGTAGAAAATGAGCTAAGTACAAGAATTAAATTTAATACCGACCGCTTTAATACCAAGCGTATTAAAGACGCGATTGAGCGGAATAAGGGTTCCAAGGTCTTTGCAAGAGATCTGACTATTGGGCAGAGCCAGCTCACGAAACTGAATACCGACGATGGCAGAATCGTATCCGCCAAACCGGAGCTATTGAGAGAGATCGAGAGATCCTATGGGCAGTTGTACACGTCAACCAGTAAACCCGTCGCGAATCTAGCAAAAGACCCTAGAGCTAGATTGACCCGGCACTATACCGAAGACATTCCGGACGTCAGCCTGTATGAGATGAGGATGGCTCTTAAACAGCTTAAAAACAACAAGGCGCCGGGTGAAGACGGAATTACAGCCGAACTCCTGAAGGCGGGTGGAAAACCGGTCCTTAAGGCCCTTCAGAAGCTGTTTGATTCCGTCATACTCGAGGGCAAAACGCCACAGGCATGGTGCAGGGGTGTGGTGGTATTCTTCTTCAAGAAGGGCGACAATGCCCTACTAAAGAACTATAGGCCCATCTCACTTCTTAGCCATGTCTACAAGCTGTTTTCAAGAGTCATCACGAATCGTCTCGCGCGCATGTTTGACGATTTCCAGCCTCCTGAACAAGCCGGTTTCCGTATAGGCTTTAACACCGTAGACCACATACATACGCTGCGGCAGGTTATACAGAAGACCGAAGAGTACAACCTGCCTCTCTGCTTAGCGTTTGTGGACTACGAGAAAGCCTTTGATTCGATCGAGACTTGGGCTGTGCTGCAGTCTCTCCAACGGTGCCAAATTGACTACCGGTACATCGAGGTGTTGAAGTGTTTGTACAAAAACGCCACCATATCAGTTCGACTTCAGGATCAGACTTCGGAACCTGTCTTTCTGCAGCGAGGTGTGAGGCAGGGAGATGTCATATCTTCGAAACTGTTCACCGCTGCACTGGAGGATGTCTTCAAGGTTCTGGACTGGAGAGGGCTAGGCATCAACGTTAATGGCGAGTACATCACTCACCTTCGGTTTGCCGACGATATAGTGGTCATGGCTGAGACTATGGAGGACCTCAATACAATGCTCGATGACCTCAGTAGAGCCTCCGAAAGAGTGGGTCTTAGGATGAACATGGACAAAACCAAGGTGATGTTGAATGCCCATGTCACACCCACTCCTATTAGGGTCGGAGACTCTACACTCGAAGTTGTGGATGACTATGTCTACCTGGGACAAACGATCCAGTTGGGTAGGGCCAACTTCGAGAAAGAGGTCAACCGTCGAATCCGACTCGGCTGGGCAGCGTTCGGGAAGTTGCGCGGTATCTTCACGTCTAACTTACCACAGTGTCTCAAGACGAAAGTCTATGACCAGTGTGTGTTGCCAGTTATGACCTATGGCTCTGAGACGTGGTCGCTCACAATGGGCCGCATCAGAAAGCTTACAGTCACCCAAAGGGCAATGGAGAGGGCTATGCTCGGAGTTTCCTTACGTGATCGAATCAGAAATGCAGAGATCCGCAAGAGAACCAGGGTTACCGACATAGCCCGAAGAATTGCCAAACTTAAGTGGCAGTGGGCAGGGCACATTGCTCGCAGAACGGATGGCCGATGGGGCAGAAAGGTTCTGGAGTGGCGACCGCGAACCGGAAGAAGTTGCGTTGGGAGGCCTCCCACCAGGTGGACCGATGACCTGGTGAAGGTTGCAGGGATCCGCTGGATGCGGGACGCACGGGACCGGTCAATGTGGCGACGCTTGGGGGAGGCCTATGTCCAGCAGTGGACGTCTTGCGGCTGATATGATGATGATGACAAGAATTAAAACTCTTAGAAGCGATAATGGAACAGAATACAAAAATAATAACTTTGAGGCTTATTTGAAGAAAAATGGAATACTGCACCAAACATCCAATCCATACACTCCTGAGCAGAACGGCCTTAGTGAAAGAATGAATAGTACTTTGATAGAGCGCGCTAAATGTATGATAATAAATGCTGAATTGCAGGTCACATTCTGGGCAGAAGCAGTTGCTACAGCTGCATACATTGTGAATCGATCTCCCACCTGCACCTTATCTGATGTAACGCCTTATGAAATATGGACTGGAACGAAGCCAAACATAAGTCACATGAGGATTTTTGGATGTCCTGCAATGGTGCTTGTTCCTAAAGAAAACAGCACCAAACTTGATGTGAAGTCACGTAAGTTAATATTTGTTGGCTACAGTAACAGTACAAAAGGCTACAAATTTATAGATCCTGAAACAAAAGAAGGAATTATAAGTTGAGATGTAGTGTTTCTAGAGGCTTCAATTAAAAGAAAAATTGTGAATGATGTACCTAAAAATGAAAAGAATATTAGTAAAAATGACATAGAGATAGAGGAAAATAAAAATGAAAATATAAAGGAAAGTTGTAATAAAGTAAAAGAAAAGAAAATTGTATACTTACCAGATGGTGGACCTAAAGGATCTGTGGAAAGAAATATTGATAATGAAATTAATGACAGAGGAGAAACACAGGATGAACTTCAAGTTTCAGAGGATTCTGATCAATTTGAGGATGTTAATGATGAGACATACTTACCTGATGGGACACTTGACTCTCCATCGGAATCAAACATAACTTTGAGACCGCTGCCACAAAGAATGAGAAGCCGCAATACTGATTTTCAGCAAAGTCCCTCATCACTAATGTGTCTTAATGTTGAATCAACAATGAATTTATTAAACAATGATCCGCAAAGTCTTCAAGATGCTCTAAACAGTGAAAAAGCTGATGAATGGACGAGGACAATGGAAGAAGAATATCAATCATTGATTAAGAATAATACATGGACACCAGTTAACTTACCAAAAGAGAAATCAGTAATTCCCTGCAGATGGGTTTATAAAACTAAGACAGACGGCAATGGATCTATTACCCGTTATAAAGCTAGACTGGTAATTAAAGGATATAAACAAGTCAAGGGCATTGATTACAATGAGGTCTATGCTCTAGTGGTCCGTTATACATCTATAAGGTACCTCATTGGTCTTGCTGCTAAATATAGACTCAAAATACACCAAATGGACGCAGTCACAGCATTTCTACAAGGTGACATCAATGAAGAAATTTCCATGTCTTTTCCACCTGGCTATGAAGATCAAAATAAAGTATGTAAACTAAACAAGTCAATATATGGACTTAAACAAGCCAGCAGACAATGGAACATGAAATTAAATACTACTTTATTAGAAATTGGAATGATTCGCTCAAACATAGATCCATGCATTTACTACCAAATTTTAAATGAAAATAATACGGTCATTATAACGGTATATGTTGACGATATACTTTGTTTCTTTAATAATGAAGAAACCGCATAATTGATAAAATGGAAGTTAAAACTAAAATTGTATATGAAGGACTTAGGACCAGCCAAACATTGCATCGGTTTTAGAATTTCAGAAGATGAAAATGAGATTTCTATTCATCAATCTATTTATGTAGAAAATATACTTACACGATTTGGTATGAACAATAGTAAGCCAATGTGGACACCAGCTGATGCTAATGTCAAACTGAAGAAGGGTGAAAGTCAACAGTAAATTTTAAAGAACATTCCATACCAAGAATTAATTGGCTGCTTGTTATATTTATCACAAGGGACTCGACCCGACATTACTTATGTAGTAAATTCTCTGAGTAGGTACAATAGTCAACCTAATAATGAACATTGGGTGGCTCTGTAACGAGTTTTGAGGTACCTGAAAGCTACAATGCATATGAAACTGGTATATAAAAAGAATGTTGATGAAAGAATTTCAGGCTATTGCGATTCAGACTGGGCAAGTGATGATGTGGATAGAAGATCTTGCAAAGGCTACATATTTTTATTCCAGGAAGCCGCAGTAAGCTGGAATTCTAAGAAACAGCAGACCATAGCTCTTTCTACAAGTGAGGCTGAATATATGGCTCTATCGTCGGCCATTCAGGCAGCTCTTTGGTTGAAACAGCTGGCAGACGAGTTTCAACCAGAATTTAAAGGTACACCTTTAACCCTTTATTGCGATAATCAGAGTGCGATTATTCTTTCAGGTAATGCAGCCTACCACGCACGCAGTAAGCATATTGACGTTCGCTA
Source organism: Orthosia cruda (assembly GCA_964057195.1). NCBI lineage: Eukaryota > Metazoa > Arthropoda > Insecta > Lepidoptera > Noctuidae > Orthosia > Orthosia cruda. The sequence goes on from OZ059827.1 coordinate 19,584,271, forward strand.
TCACTTTATACGAGAGAAGATTGCTACGCAACAAGTCGTGGTTCAATATAAATGCACTCACACAAAGCGAGGTATCTTTACAATACCCCACTTTACACAACACCAATCTAACACACAATTGTGGTGCCTTTTACACACCCCTCTTGATGACGCTACACTAATCCCTAAAACCCTTACAAATTCACGATGAGCGGAATGCCTGGTGTGCGTACGCCTACACAGCGCCCGGCAACAAAACTAGACAAACCCCTCTCTAAGAGCCCACAAAAGGCGCCTGAGGAAGCAGGGCCCTCCACGCAGAGCGTGAGGAAGAGTGTAGGTGAGTGGGAGGCGGGCAGCAAAACCGTAACAAAGCGTACTCCACCCACAAAACCGCTACTTATATCACCGGTTAAGGCAAGGGGAGCGATAGCTTTTGAGGTAGGGAGCCCGCCCCCACCAAAAAGTAGAGTGGCTGAAGCCAGAACCTGCTCCAACAAAATAAAAGCGCTGATGACGCAATCTAGGAACACCAAAAATGAAATAAAGATTGAGGTGAAAGCCCAGGCAGACCGACTGTATCAACTTATTAAGGAGTACGACCAGGACAATGCCAAAGAACCCCCAACCCGAAGGGCCGAGAAAACCCCCAGCCTACCTTCAGAGGCTGATGCTGAGACCGACACAACCTCCTTGAGGAAAGCTCTCGAAGAGCACAGCCGTAACCTGGCCGAAAACAGCCTGAAGATGGAGAAGTTGAAATAGGCGCTACAGTCCAGCCAAGACCAAATGGTCACATATGCGAGCGTAGCGGCCAGTCGGCCTCCCATCCAGGCTCAGAAACCAAACACACTCCATTCCATAGTGGTATCGGCCAGGAATGAAAAGGAGAAAGAGAACAAGTCCTGGACCGGCTGAGAAAAGTGGTGAATGCCAGGGAAGGGGAGATAGCCGTCGAGAAGGTGCGGAAGGCAAAAGACCGAAAGGTTATCCTGGGGTGTCGTACGGAAGATGACCGTAATAGGCTTAGGGAGAGACTCAGGCAGGCGCCCGAGCTGGAAGCGCAAGATATTAAAAATAAGAACCCGCAGATCAATTTGAAAGATCTAATGGCGTACAACACGAACGAGGAGATACTAAAGGCCCTCCATAACCAAAACGCACGGATCCTTAAAGATCTTAAAGACGAACAAGGGAAAATGGAGGTGCTGTATCGCAAGTGCCACCTCGTTATGAGGGTCGCCACCGAGGTCTGGCGGCGCATGATCGAGGCAGGGTCGGTGCATGTGGACCTTGAGCGGGTAAGGGTCGAAGACCAGTCCCCGCTCATCCAGTGCTCGCTCTGCCTCGGTTATGGGCATAGCTGACGACTCTGCACAGATACTGTGCCAAAGTGCGGCCACTGTGGCGGTCCTCACATGAGGACGGAGTGCGCGGACTGGAGCGCAGGCCTGCCTCCTTCGTGTTGTAATTGCACGCGAGCGAACTATGACAATACTGGTCATAACGCTTTCAGCTCGGAGTGCTTGGTTAGAAGAAGGTGGGAAGCAATAGCTCGATCCGCCATAGCATATTGCTAAGTGCGCCCCGGGAACTCCTGTCCAACAAACAGCAAGAACATACCGAGTGGCCCAAGCGAATTTACAGCGAAAGGAACTGGCAACCACCGAACTATTTTTAGAGGCCAGTGAACGCAAGATCTCGTGGGCACTGATTCAGGAGCCGTACGTGGGTGGAGCACGAAGTATGAAGAGCTACCGTGGAGCGAGAGTCTACCAGTGCGAGGTTGATGGAAGTGGGAGGGTAAAGGCGGCGATCGCCGTCTTTGATCATGACTTGGACGTCATACCCTACCCGAAACTCACCACAAACAACATCTTTGTGGTGGGGATCCGGACCAAAGCCTGGGAAATCGCAGTAGTCTCCTATTACTTCGAGCCAGACCAACCCATAGGGCCATACTTGGACCAGATGACCTGGATCCAATCGGAAGTGGCCACCGGTAGATTGTTGATAGGTGGCGACGCAAACGCGAAAAGTGCCTGGTGGGGCAGCATCAAAGAGGACCCCAGGGGAGAGGAAATGTCCGCTACCCTGTAAGAGTTGGAGCTTCAGGTACTGAACACTTGTGACGCTCCCACATTTGACACAGTCAGAGGTGGTCGAGCGTACAAAAGCCATGTAGACGTCACAGCATGTTCGCTCGACCTTTTTGACCGGGTGGACGGATGGCGGGTGGACACAGGAGCAACGTCCTCGGACCACAACACGATCTTCTTTAATGTTAATTTAAAAAGAGATAAAAGTATTCACATACAAAGAACAACCAGAAAATACAACACTAGAAAAGCCGACTGGTATAAATTTAAAGTAAAATTGGGAGCATTAAAATTTGAAAATAATATTAATCTAGAAAGACTAAAGGAAATAAATAGTAAAACAGAGTTAGAATAATTAATAGTAGTGTATAGCAAAATAATCTTAGAGTCATGCGAAGAGGCAATTCCTAAGATAAACAATAAAAGTAAACTTACCTGTCCGTGGTGGTCCGAGGAGCTCGCTGTTAAGAAGAAGGAGGTGAACAGGAAGAAACACCGCATCCGAAATGCCGCGCCGGTCCGGCGAGCGATGGTCGTCGACGAGTACCTGAAAGCAAAAGAAGATTATGAGATGCAGGCTAAGAAAGCCCAAGTCGCCAGTTGGAAAGAGTTCTGCCGGAAACAGGATCGGGAAGGGGTCTGGGAGGGTATCTACAGGATCATCGGTAGGACCGCCAGAAGACAGGAGGAACTAACCCTATGCTGCGATGGTGCATTTCTCAATCCGAGTGAATCGGCCGCCCTACTTGCAGATACGTTCTACCCCAAAGACAGACTAGACCAGGACAACGCTGATCACAGGCGAATTAGAGAAGCAGCCAGCCAAGTAAATGAATGGGCCCATGATGAATTTCATGACCCATCATTTACGACGCTGGAGCTGAAGACCGCCGTGGCAGGTTTCAATCCCAAAAAGGCACCAGGAGGGGACAGACTGACGTCTGAAATCTGCAGTCAAGCGATCCACCAGGACCCGAAGTTGTTCCTTGCCCATTAAAACAAGTGCCTCGATCTGGCACACTTTCCAGAGATCTGGAAGGAGGCTACGGTTGTGGTCCTTCGGAAGCCGGGCAAGGACAACTACCTCACCCCCAAGGCATACCGACCAATCGGTCTGTTGCCTGTTCTGGGGAAGGTCCTGGAGAGGATGGTCGTAGCGCGTCTAAAGTGGCAGCTCGTACCGCGATTTAGTGGGTACTAAATCGCGGTACGAGCTGCCACTTTGCGGCTTTTGCGGCGGGTGCCAGTTTGGCTTTATGCCCTAGAGGAGCACCGAGGACGCCCTCTATACTCTAATGAAGCACGTACAGGACAAGTTAAGGCTGAAGAAGCTAATTGTCCTGGTGTCATTGCATATAGAGGGGGCCTTCGATAGCGCTTGGTGGCCAGCTATAAAATTCAGACTGGCTGAGAAAAAGTGTCCGGTCAACATCAGGCGGCTGATAGACAGCTATCTTGACAGTAGGAAGGTACGGGTTCGGTATGCCGGGGAGGAATGCACGAGAGAGACTGACAAGGGCTGCGTTCAAGGGTCAATAGGCGGCCCAATCCTGTGGAACCTCCTCCTAGACTCACTATTGCAGGAGTTAGAGCTGCGCGGGATCTTCGTGCAGGCGTTCGCGGATGACATCGTCTTGGTCGTGGATGGGGACACGGCGACTGAAGTCTCTAGAACCGCCGTACTCCTACCACTGTTGTGTTCTTTTTAACCCAAAGGTTGACTGGTAGAGAATGCCTTGCTGCATTAAGTCCGCCTATGTATCACCATTGTACATGAAGTTTAAATAAATAAATAAATAATATCCCAAGAGACGACATCAGAAGTCCGGATATCTAAGTATCCTTTTCCTTTGACCTTAAAATTAATTTAAATAAATTACTATGGGAAATTAATGTTCGAAAAAGGTCTGGTATCGGTAAATCTTTTATTTATGCATGATTTGCGCCCTGGATCTCATAATATGAAAATTCGGCTTGGCATTTTATTTCTCTTGTAGCATAAACAGTTGACACGGTGAAAATGTCTTTAGTAGCTCTTCAGATATAAGTAGTAAATAAAAAAAAAGAGTGAATAAAGTTTTATACTTTGCTTTAGTATGAGAGAATCCTCAAGATCTATGAATATTTTTATCAATTAAAGATAAAACATAGTGTGAGTTTTACCAGTTTTACCTCGGCAAAATGGAGTGTTTCACTTTGCATAAAATCTTCCATTCTGCATTTTGCATATTTTTGGCGAAAGTTTCATAATATAACTGTAGATGGACACATGCTCAAATTAAGGTTAAGACATTCTAGACTCATGGCAAGGCACGGTGATGAAAAGTGGAGTAACACAGCTATCGAATGGTGTCTAAGGACTGGACAGAAGGAATGTCCAGCAGCGATATAAGCAGACGACATTGTTGCCGTCACGAGTAGAGCCTAGATAAGGGTGGCCTAAGAGTGTGAGGAACAGAAAAAACAGTACAAGAAAAGAAAGACCCAGCAGTGAATACATTCAGGCATTTGCCGATGATAATGATGAACATTTTCTTATAGAAACAACTTCCTTTTCAACAACAACCTTTCTCACTTTAATATAGAATGCAAAAAAAAAGTTAATAATACGAAGTTTTTTTTTAAAGCATTACCCAGCTTCCTTTGCCAGTTTGATAAAAAAAATTGATCATGCCTTACAACATCTGCAAAAAGCCGTCAAAAAACACGAATAAAAAATAATCCATTAAATAAAATCATAAGTCGGAACTCCTAAAGGCTCACGCAAATTGTTATCACGCAATAACACCACTCGATGGCATTATCATTTACACTTGAGTCAAATTGCTTCTCCTCTTCAACTGGAAGTGTAAAGAACTTCCCAAATCTGGTGCTGATGTTGAAGATGTTTCTGAAATTTAGAGTTTATTTGAATGGTTTTTGTTTGTGCGTATTTTTCTTGTGTGATGTGTGAAGTGTGTTGAGTGCTTGTATTTAATTCAATATGGTATATTGTGTTTTAGAAGGGATATAAAATTTTAATAACACAAGTATATTTTGCAAGGTCTGAAGTATAGGTAGGTACAGAAAACATGCTCAATCTCAGTTTCTTAATTCTTTGGTTAATTGCCTGAATGAGGCTTGTCTTTATGAATACTCCTTATCAAAAAAGGTAACAGAGTTTAAAAAGAAGAATGCAGATTAATTGAAGGACTTGGTTACGCTTTTAATAGCACTACAGGGTGCAACTTTCATATCGCTAAATAATTAAATTCAAGGTAGATTAGCAGACCTACAATATTTTATCCAAAACAATATTAAACTACCAGGCAAGCAGAAATTGCCGATGCATATACTATCGTGACAAGAATCAATTGCAACGGATCCACGCGTTCTGCGGAGCGTGTCGACCAATTACTGACGTGACAAACGTAGCCACAAACCGACTCATTAGGATCCGGTCGATGGATATATGTATCTGTTTCTGTTAGATCTATAAAGATACCTATATCGTTACGTTTTACCTATATTACGTTATACCTGTATGTGTGTGTAGTTGTTCGATGCATGACTATTCAGCCGATAATTCATTTGGCAACTTCGAAACAAGTTTTCTTGATATATTGCTCATGGTGCACTTAAGGAAATATTACAATATCTGTAGAAGAATTAGCTTAAGGTGGGTCAGGTTTCAATCTTGTTGATTGTAAACGGCCAATAGTAATTGTACAAAGTTCGGCTTCTCTAGGGCATTGTCTCCATCACATTCATGTACATAATTATGTTGCAGTTTTTATAAAATTTGTTTTTTTCAAATGTATACTCTCTCCTTCACTTTAAGATGTCATGAGGTTGCAGTTGTTGAAGGCATATGTTATAGATTCAATACAATTCAAACGAGGATAAAGCACAGCAAAACACACAGCGATTAAGCATCTACGAAGTGTCTCTATATCTAACAGAACATAGTGCTAAGTCTAGGCTATGTCACAGATAATATAATACTATCATAGCAATGTTAATCAAACGAGCCTATTGTTTGATATCATACTCGTACACATCCATCGCCACACAGATTCACACAACTCCAGTGAAACTACTTAATTTTGGGTCGCGCGGATGTGAAAGGCGGTCGCGTTTTATTCCCTCAAGATCGTTTGTGACTGCCGTCGTCTTAAAATTAGGTTTAGGTATGTATATGTATGTAGTGCTCGCCAATTCGAATGCAATCTACAAACACGAAATAGTGAATTGGTGTAGTATATAGGACTGCCGTATACTATTGATTGTCAGTCATTGTAGCCTAAATTCTATGCACCTATCTTAGTGATTTACTAGGCTTTCAAGTATTGACAAATAGTAGTGGATCCTGGAGATGAAACGACGTTTATTCAATAGCCCTTTTAGTTAGGTAGGCCTCGCGTCAGTCTTAACAAAACCCGTATAAACTGGCCTTGCATTCTGCTGAAATTACGTTTTACGCTAAGCTCAAACTGTGACCCGAAAACTGGATTTTGGAGATTAGATAAACAATTGTTCCATGTAAAAATCTGGTACTCAGCCGCAAACGGTTGGGCTGGAATTCAACCCCAACTCAGTTATCTCAAACCGTTCCTTCTAACTAATATTATAAACGTGAAAGTTTGTGAGTATGGATGTTTCATACACTTTCAAGCACAAACTACTAAAAAGATTTTGACTAAAATTTATGATATAAAGATATTGGGCGAAGTATTAATTTCACGCCGTTGGCATCATCACCCACTGCAGTCAGAAGTTAATTTAGTTACACGTATGGCTCATTAATGGCTCAATTACTTTAGAGGTCCTAGAAAATATTCTATGATATTCTATTATCGAAAGCGTGGCGATAGCGACTGTCAAAATGACAAAATTGTATGGTATTGACAAGCGATATCGAAAAATCACGTGACCAATCCTTTACATTTTGACACTTCGACTATCGCCTTCGCTAACATCGAATGCCACTTGTCTAGAGCCTCTGCTCGTTTTGACCGATTCGATTGCAGTCCGTATTCGGTCACCGAGTAGTGTAAACCGGTTTTCGATTAGTCATATTCGACCACAGCCCGTATTCGGTTACCGACTATTGTAAAAAGGTTATCAGTTAGCCATTTTCGGTGACCGAACACGGCTGACTTGTTGCAACGCGCCACTCATTGGTCAGTTGAATGCGGTTGCAGCATGAAGTTCGGCTGAATGCGGTCGCCGAATCCAGTAAACCGACAACTTAAACGAATACGGCCGCCGTATTCAGTGATCGACTGAATGTAAAGAACCCATTTCCGTTAACCGATCCGGTTCAACCGAAAGCGGTTGCCGACCTTATGTAATTGCGCCATTAAATAATTAAATTTCCACCAGGAATTAACAATATCAAGCTCAACATAAGCAATACACTGGAAAATCAAACGTTTTCGAATATGCGGAATTTAATAGTAAACACTAACGAAATCGCAGCCAACCGCCGTAATTGTTACTGGAATTATTATTTACATGGTACCTAATTAGCATAACTAAAAATAGGGCGAATGACACGTCACGACATATCATAGGTGTATCGACGAACGCTCAACGTAAGATAATGGTATTTCAATTCTATCCAGTTAGACTGCAGGCCCACTCCACCATACAATACAGCGTGAAGTTCAGCGCGCTTGAGCCCTACGTGCTTAGGCATAACTCTACGCCCAAATCGGTAACTACATAGTTAGGGCAAGGCTAGGCAGATGATGAGGAAATTATTTAATACGATCTACTACAGACAAGTTTTTTTTTATAATACTTTGCCCATACCAGGAATTTCTTCCTGTATCGTGGGTGCGTTTACAAACATTTAAACTCATCTTTACAATACACCCAGGTCCGGAACAACTATCTGAATTCCTTACATATATTTCTTCAGTGCTGGAATAAAACCGGCAACACGCAACACCAACGCAACCGTGTCGTCAAAAAATTAAAAATTTAACTGAAATTGTAATTATAATAAGAATAATTAAAGTGCGATCATGAAAAAAAAATCTTTTAAAAGATATGCTAAGTGGAATCCCCTGCGGGAGTCTGTGTTTCCCGATAGCTACAATCTAGGGGTCTTTAAGTCAAGAGTGAATGGGTTTTTTCTAGGCAAGCGTGCTTCACCGTCGACCACGTCATCATTTAGCATCATGTGAGATAGTGGTCGAGCGCAAGACTAGAGATAATAAAAAAAAAATGCTCTATTTTGTAAATTAAGTTGATCATATGAATACAAGCACATAACTTTATTCATATCAATATAGTGATACATTGTAGTGTCCGATCGAAAGTTCGGTTTAGTTTCGGTTTCGGCGGCAAACCTGCCGAAACTACGACCGAAACCGAAACTGCATAAGGGAGTTCTCGCGCTGTGAATGTGTGTGTGTGTGTTCAGAGCGTTAAATTCCATCCAAGCGGGTAAGCAACAAAGACATTTTGCCACGTCCACGTGCCTAATCATGTCGTGACTGGCTTGTGTTTGCAGTTCGTTTTGTTTGTTGTGAGTTTTCGTGTAATTTATTTTGAATTCGGTAAGTTTTTAACCGACTTCAAAAAGGAGGAGGTTTCTCAATTCGACCGTTAATATGTTTTTGTTTTTAACTGTGTTCGCGGATAACTTCGTCGTCTATGAAGCGATATTGATGACTTTTTTTTTATTGGTTTGTATCCCTAGGCTGGTACCATGATATGAAAACTATGATCAGATGATGGCATCCTAGAGAAATTGAGGGAACTTCTTAAATATTATAGGCATACATATAGCAATTATGATATATTTATAAACAATGCAATTATTTACACTCAGAAATTGTCTTTTGGTGAAAAGGAACTGATGAAGAATACCACAGATGGCCACTGAAACTCCTTATCCATTCTCCTAAGTATGTCACGGGTATAAGATACATCGAATAGCTAACTGACTGTGATAAAGCAAATACTTTTAAATAAATGGTACTGATGAAAATGGTAACTGTTCTGATGAAGGTAGACACAGGCACTTTAAAATAAAACAATGGATCCTAGTCTTGTTTGGGTTTATTGGAATCGTCATGAGATTTAATTTGGCTATAAATGATTTTCATGGTATCTGGAGGTATCTTTAAAAAACAACTGAAAATAGGTAAAACTTTTTCATAAAAATATCAAACTGACTTTCAAAACAAAACACTACAAAGCGTAAAATAACTTTCTTTTCCGAAGTCGGTGTCGAAAAGAGGAAAACAATAGGTACCAAAGACACCGCCTTCGGAAAAGAAAATTATTTTTCGCTTAGTAGTGTTTTTTTGGAAGTCAGATTGATTTTGTTGTCAAAAAGCTTTTTTATTACGTGATAAGAGTAGGTATCAAAAAAATATCGAAGACTGGATAGCCATGTGATTTAATTATAAAAGAATAAAAAATGACTGATTATAATAATGTTTTCTTTATTTTGCCCTCAAAATATGATCCTTGTAAGGAAGTTTCGGTTTCGGTTTCGGCCGAAAGTGAGACTGTTGCCGAAATTCGGTAACGGCTTCGGTTTCGGTCGTAAAAACCCGTTTCGGTCGGACACTAATACATTGTTCTCATTTTTGAACAAAATTCCATAGGATAATATTTTTGAGTTCGATTAAGGTAGTGGGAAATGTTTCTCGTGCGAGATTTCATTGAAATCTAACTGCCAGCGGTGGTCGTCTTTCGGCTACAATGATGATGATGGTGATGATGCAAGTTCGTAAAATGTATAGTTTCAAATCACTACAATTTATCGCAAAGTCTATAGAAAGTCTACAATGGTTACTCTAATTGCTATAACCGTTTATTTTATATCAACACCGTAAATATAACTGATGATTTCTCAAGCAGTTTCGGGCGAAAATTCCTTTGGTGCGGCAAATGGGAACGTGACGGCGCTAAATGTTCTGTAATTAATACAAAGAATTGAGGTTCGGTGTTGATAAGGTGTATCAATTACGGGCTTTTTTATTTGCCTATAGATTAAACAATTTGTATTGTAAATGGGCTAATTTTTTTTATGAACTTTTAATTATAAATGATATATTTGACATAAAAACTTATTGGGTACAGATAACCTTGTATATAACATACCTACTTGGTATAATGTTGTGGAAATATTATATAAGGTATTATAAAAATATATTTGTTGCTTATGTCTAGGAATCTGCTGACATTGCGGACACTAAGTATTCATAGACCTTGATGACGCTGCAGTTACCTTGAAGCCAACGCACGTAGCTAGGCATTTGCTGACACAGTAACTACGTAGCATCAATATAGGAAGTTACTGACGGTGCAATTACCTTGAAGTCAATAAAGCCTTGAACATCAGTAAATCAATCGATTTCGAAACTAATATTAATAAGCATTTTTTGTAAGAAGAAGGCATTCCATATTCCTACTACGAGTAGGATGGATCTTCGTAGGCTAGTTAGTTGTAATTAGCCTATTTAATTCTAGTAGCTATTTGGGGGCATGTAGAACAGGGTGTAAAGTCTCACTAACCACCATAGAAAAGGATCCTCCGACCAGACGGGTGTTGTGTCTGGCCCGGGCAACTACCTAACGGTTGTTGTCGGACTATTGTTTGTGTTCTAATCGCGCCTAAAACTTTGCTTGCGCGATGTAGGATTTGTGTAACGTCATGTCATTAGTTCGTAGGTGGCGACGTTGGTGCCGCTACAACTACTCCATGTCCTAACATCAGCTTGGAATAGACATTTGTAGGTTAGTTAATTGTAGTTAGTAGTTGTAGCCATTCATTCCATGTTCCAACCTCAACTTGGAATGGACATTTCTAGGGTAATTAATTATAAATAACATTAATAATTAAAAGTTTAGAATCATTTCGGGTTTCTTTCTAATCCCCCGGCTGTGGTAAACGTAAGTCATTTCAAAGATTATGACAAAAATATGTCAAAGAATTTTTCACCTAAACCTTAATATCACTTAGTGCCTACAAAGTATACGCATAACAAATAATCTTCTGTTCCAGAGATAAACTTTACTTTTCACCAAATCCAATATCAACTTTTCCCAAAAAAATACAATAATTTTCGTCCAAACTTCTTACAAACAATTAACGAACAAATCAATTACATCTTAACATATTTCGGTACTCGTACTTCAAGACAGAGTTTGATAAATTAATAAAGTTGAAAAAAAATAGACGTGACCCACCATACCTAACCTATGTAAGTATATACAGAAGCGAAATTGAAAAGAAAATGCTCGAAAGTTTTAACAAACTTACTGACGCAGCAGATTTATGTGCCAAAGATTTTTAATTTATTAAGGCTGAGGCTCTACTAAAGTCTGTTTTTTTATCTCCGAGACAAAATCGACACATGCAAATGTCAAATTATTTATTTTAGGGCTTATTAGGCCTCCTGAGGTATGTTATAACTAACGCTTGCAGTCTTAAATACTGTTATAGATCTAAAAAGAGTTATATATAACAAACCACAGGAACCCTATAAAGCAATAAAAGAAGTAATTTGACATTTGTTTGAATTAATTTTGTCTCAGAGATAAAAAAACAGACTTTAGTTAATGTTATAAATGTGAAAATCTCAATCTTCATGGCATCCATAATGTACACATACATGGTAAGTATCTGGATATTTGTTAAACCATCAAGGCGCAACGCACAAACGAATTAGTATGAAACTTGGTATTACACGGGTAGAATATTGACGGAATTAATATATACGATATTTTTCATTTTGGTATTTAGTAAGACTTTATGCACAAGTAAAAAAACACTTTACAAAGGCGAACTGAATACTTTGGCATTTTATCATCATCATCAGCTCTTTAACGTGCCCACTGCTGGGATACAGGCCTCCACTTTGTGAGAGGGAATGGGCCGTAATCCACCACACGGGCCCAGAGCGGGTTGGTGGATGTCACATGTCTTCGAAGTTTTGGTTCTAGATCATTTATTGGCATTTTATACAAGATTAAAGAGGAGGAAAAAATAAAATAAACATATTCATAAACTTGGGACTAAATACATTGCACGGTTAAGTGAGACAGTAATGTCCTTCTAGATAGGAGATGAAGTCACCTGTGTTTAGAAGAAAAGAGGAGGTTTATCCCGACTGTACCTATGTACGTTTTTGGGGATAATTTTTGAAAAAAGGGCCTTACCCGATGCTGTAACATAATGTTAGTACTACTAATAATATCGTTAGGTTTATTTATTAAGAAAAATTTATGAATGTTAGTACTTATGTTGTTTTGTGGCAAATAATAGTAGATTGTTTATGTAGGGAGCAAACAACAATTTTAAAGGTGAGAGTGTTTTTTTTAATCCAGAGCGGAGCGATAGATTCTATAGGAGAATGCTGAGCGCAGCGAGGGATTCAAGGTAGATCACTCGACCTAAAAGAAGTGTTGCCCTCGAGGTGGACACTCTACTTTTTATCACCCTCTATGAGAAAATGATTAAGTTTAACTTATGAACAAAAACATTACTTTTATTTATTTACTTACAATTAGGAACCATAACACATAACTTAGGAATAATTAGAAGCTAATGTTTATATTTGAACAATTATGGAAGTGCATCGTAACAATTTTATTAGTACCATCCGTTACAGTTTTAGATTTATTTTTTAGTTTGTCTCGCGCTAGGTTTTCCAGCCAGTCACTTGTTCAATACAATGATCCCATGCGTTCAGAAATAGGCTCATTAGCCATACACCTCATACATTCGTCGTAATCGATTTTACCGATGTGATCCTATTTTGGACCGCATGCATGGTTTGTGATTCATCTCTTCGCTTATTGGAACATTTACTAACAATATCCACATTCCAAATTCAAATCACTTTGATTCCCTAGGGATTAATGAGCTATTTTAGTTCTTGTTTACGAAGAATCTATCTTTCTGTTCGAAAATTATCCCAGCACAAACTAATAGCGGAATAAAAAGTACCTTATAATCCAAATCATGGGCTATCCGTATTATAACTTTCATCCTATTTGACAAACATCCAAACATATCTTTCACGTGAAAACATTACTTTGATTGACATCTGATTCGCCTTTCCATACTAACGTAGGTCAATAGAAACTTTAAAGGATGGCAAACTAAACATTTATTTTGATGAAACTTTAAACTAGGGCTCGAATAGTGTTACGAACTTTCATTCGTGTATAACAAGTTCATTAATTAATTCGTAAAATTCGCAGAAACAGTGCTTCATAACTTGGTTTATACATTACGTAAAATGAAGCTTATAGTTATAACTTTTCATGGAACAAAGTCATTTCCAAAAACCGTTTTATAAGCGGAGACAATCATACTAATGAAAAAAACAGTCTGTTATGAAGTCATCTACAAAATGGAACTTCTGATAGGTTAGTAATGATATGAAAGTTCAATCAAAGGAGACGCCGAAACAATAGCTCCCTATTGGTCGATATAGAAAGGCTTTGACACGCACCTGTTGTCGCGAATTTGGATTATGGATTATTGATGTCTGGGATAACATGAAACATTCATAGGTTTAGGAGTAGGTACTGGGGGTAGGCCCGAGTGCGATTTCATTAAGAAAGGTTTTGATTCTAAATACGGGCACGGGCACTCAACGCGAAGGAAGATTTGGCTCAAATATATTGCACTATTTGGCGTGATAAGCTTCGACTTATTGTTATTGAGTTTTGTGAAATATTAAGATTTTCTAGAGACGATCATAAAAAATTAATGTTCTTGTTTAATTAACTCTCCTAAGCACATAAATAAGCCATATTGGGCTCTTAATTCACATTTCAAAGTTTATTTCAATGGATCATTTAAAATGTATTCCAATAGATGTGCGGTTTTAAATTTCAGTAGCATCCACTCGATTTTTTAAATTCGTTTTGTAACACATTTTGATACAATGAAACTGTAAAAACGTGCAAAAAAAATACTATAAAACAAATCGTCGCTTTATTTAAAAAAAAAAAATTCACGAACCGAGTAAACTCGAACGCGACTTGCAATTAAAAGAATTGCAAGTCGCTGCTAACACCATCTTTATCCGTGAAACGGAATCGAATGCGATCGATGTTCTTAGAAAAATAATCATTTTAATCAGACGAAAAAAGCTAGTTACGTCGACACGGTTTCTTTGTATGGGATGAGGCATCTGTATGCTAATATTATATTATATCTGATACGGGTATGCAAGCCCATACTTATACCAATTTATAGCGAAGCTTACCATACGACTTAGCGATCTGCCTGATGGTTCGACGCAACTCAATTTATACCACACCGATAAGCGACTTTTACTAAGTGAAATTGCAAGATTGCACTTGAAATTTTCCTAGAAAATATATGCATGATATTGTCTACCAAAGCAATTTAAATTGCTTCCCGCCATCAGAAATTTCCTTTACTGTATAGTATTTTCTATTAACAAACTTAAGTAGTCACTTGGGCACATCGCTCGCATGATAGATCCGTGATCATGACGTTTTCACCACCTTGTGGGAGCCCTTCCAACACTAGGCCTTCCCAGGCGTTAGTATCTCCCAAAAGGTGACCCGATGAGTTGGTGAAAGTCACATGAAGCCGTTGGATGCAACCAGCATAGCAGTAAACGTCGTTAGGCTGTAATTATGGCAATATCATCACACTAATATTATAGAGGCGAAAGTTTGTGAGTGTGTGAGTGTGATGTTTGTTACTTTTTCACAAAAAAACTACTGAATGGATCTGGAGGAAATTAGGCACGGAGATAGATTATAGTCTGAAATAGCATATATGATACTTTTTATCCCGAGAATATTTTTCCTAGGGATAATTTGCGAAATTAACGCGTGCGAAGCCGCTGGCAGAAGCTAGTTTTCTGATTAGATCCCTCGAAAAGCACGTCCAGGCGGACCCATCAAATTCAATAACCAGTTTTACCAACTAGTCTATGGAAGTCATGTAGATAAGCAATCCATGTAAAATACTGATACCTACTTAACTTCAGGTTAAGGCGTTGCCAGATATGTGAGACAGGCCACAATGGCATCCCCCCACGCCGCACTCAGGGTCCGCAGCCAGCTGCACAGCTTCCTCATGAAGATCGACACCAAGAGCTGAGGATGAACCAGCACCGCTGGAGCAAACTTCTATAAAATGGAGTTCGCCTCTGTTTTACCTACCAATGTGAGTTTACAACTTTTGACACTCGTATTAAGAATTTGACGTTGAGAACTTTACAAACTCTAGGATTAAAGGTAGTTATGAGTTAGTGATGTTATTAACCGGATATTACGAAGATATTGTAACAGTAATTAAACTTGATATGACGATTAGAATCTAAGCCGGAGATTAATACACGTTACTTAGCAATTGCTTCAACCTAGATAATAATATGATCCCCGTTTCTCAAGTCTAGTAATGAGACTTAACTTAAGACATGATTTGAGTGAAACACATCTTTCACTCAAAACACTTCTTGACTATAGCAGACTTTAGTTGCAATAAAAAATAAACCCTGTACAAACGATTCATGAAAACTTCTGCCGAATCGGCCAAATTTATGCTAGTCTAACGTAGCGGACGCTACTCCGTAGCAGGTTGCGTAGCGGACACTTCGCCGTAGTAGGAGATCGCGTAGCACCTAAGCCGTAGCCTATATGTATATAATTATGTATTAAAGCGGAGCGGAGTTTCATGAAAAACAACTTACAAATCTACTTTACCGTTGAAAAGTCTAGAATGGGGTAAGGGCCTACGTGTGGATCCAGTACCAGATAAACTGTGAGCGAGTGCGAACTTTAAACCGCACATAATCTTGCCTCAAAAAGATTGGGCGTATTTTTTTTTTCCTTATGGGTTTGCTCTTGACTCTAGTCTAGGTCTTAGGTGACAGAGACAGAGTCGACGATGATTTTTGTATGAAAAATTATAATATGAATGTGGAAATAAATAGTCAGTTTTTTTTTAAGGGATCCGCTTTATTATTTTTTACTTGAAATAGTTATAGACATTCATAGTCACAAACATTCACATGTATAAATAATATTAGAACGATAAGATTACCTACATTGACAATGATTATGTAACCACTTTGTTAATCTTCAAAACGATTAATCCCATCGCTTTGATATTAATGCCACTGAACGTACAACAAAACCAATAACCGAAAAAAAAAATTGTCCATACCCAAAGTTACCTACAAACCCTTTCACTCAAACTCCAAAAAACTAACAAAATAACATCATATCTCATTTCCCATTCATAATCACGTTATGACATACAATACAACCGACATATACGACTATACCGGTGGATATCACCGGTATAGTATCGCAACTAATCCAGTTATGAGTTACTTAACTCATCATGAAATCATCGAACTAAACTAAACTTATTTAAGTTTATAAGATTTGATGGGTATTACCTATACAGCAATATGTGGTGAAATTGCTTTGCTAAGAGTACTTGGGGAACTATCTTTGGTTGAGTTTTGGAGTAATTGAAAGATCTTCTCGTTATTCAAGTTTGATTTCCTGTAAAGGCTTTAGAGAACATGACATTCTATTAATGGTCATGTACGGCAACGTGTTATTTCGTATGCACGTGACAATCCTACATATTTTGAACTGTTTAACCATCGTTATTTTTCTAGGATGTCAATTTGTCTAAGCCCTTTTGTCTACAAAGAGACATGTCCTTCTGCTTGCACAGTATCCATTCTGCATAACGTCGGTGATACTGCAAAGCGAGAAACAAAGAACAAGTTTCGGACTTTTTTTGTATCTGACATTAAAAAGAAAGAAGTTACTATATTTCTCCAAATATATGTATTTCTAAATCGTTACTAATATTTGTACTATCAATGATATGCAAATCAATGCTGAATATTTTTAACTATTTTTATTACTTGTAACTTTTGGAACGTTTTGCATTATCACCGACGATAGTGTCTGTTCAGCCGTATATGCATGAACACGAACATCGAACACATTGTTCGCAAGTGCGTGCCACTAACGAACATCAGACCAGATCCAATTTCTTTGCTTTGTACGGACGGTGTTCGGAGAAATATTTTGCTTCTTCACTGTCGACCACTTCCAACGGTGAATCCATGGTTACTTAGGGGGTGAGTGCGAACACAACTGGAACTGTATTCGCAAGGTGTTCGTGTTCGTTTTGCTAATTTACTTCTACACGTACGAACCAAATGTACCGTGATCGATGTTTGTGTTCACCATGTTTGGTTCGTTCGTGCGTACACGGCTTTCTATGTAAAAAGACTACACTTTGTTCCGACTTCAACCACCAGTCTAAAATTATGCACCTAAATATCAGTATTTTGCACTGAATTCCCTTCTACCTGACCTCCACAACCCAGTAACTGGGTAACACGACACCCAGATAAAATTGATCAAACCCAAACACAGGCTTTTCCCTTCACACACACACTACGGTTGAACCGATAATCCAAACATCCGTCAATTATATCCACGACATCAGCCCACAAGTATGTTCCAGCTCAATAATGATTTCCCGCCTCCCCAAGAATGTTGCCTTATGAATAATGTATGTGTTGTCGTAGGTGGCGCTTCAGTTCAACGAGACGACGGTGTTGTATGACGAGGGGGATGACCCGAATGCTGTCACGTTGCTGTCCATACTGCTTGTCGGTTAGTATACTAGTAATAAGTACAAGATCGATTTCTTATTTATCCTACTTCAGTTTTTTTTGTTATGTGACGATTTTTAATTTTTCATTTCATCGGTTTAATTTTTTCTTAAGTATATACATAATATTTAATTTGACATAATCATCTATACAAAAGCTGCCAAATCACAGGTTTATTCCTTAGTCAAAATTTATGTTGAACCGCCGTTGCCGGTCAACCGCTATTCCAACCGCGTCAGGCGACTGGGCGCTAGTGCGTAAGGGGGCTAAATCAGTCGTGAATTGACCTTCTTCTTAAAGAAATCTTAGTTTTGGTTAAGTACAACTGCACGTTTGACCCTTGACTATAAATACAGTATTCCCTTACACGCGTTCATGTTTCAACGCGTGTAAGGGAATACTGTAGGATGTATTAGAAAACTCGGTTATAAAAGACGTGTCTGCTTGTTGAAATTTTGCAATTGTATTTTTTTTGTATTGTTTGTCTAGTGCAACAAATTTTATACGCCATAAATGGCAAAACTTGTAGCCACCTCATATTTATATAAGACCATGTGCTGTACTCATGTTTTACAAAATAAATATATCTTATCTTATCTTATCTTAATGTCTGTATTTCTTTCTTTCTCCAACCGCCATACAATACCTAACGTTCACGTGGCTGGATTAACCTTCCAAAGTTAAAAAGTAACAATCTTGTAGCCATAGAATTACATTATTTAAATGTATATATGTTTTTTCCTCAAGTGAGCACTCAACGAGACGTGTTCCAAATCACTGAACAGTGAGTCTTGTCGATTTTGCTTGTTCATTATAAAGACCTTCAAATATACTATGCTACGAAGATAGAGGTCTGACTGAACCGGCGTCATAAGCAATTGGGACTTGTCTCTTGATTCAAGTATGTCTCTACCACCAAAACTATTAATAAATTTCTCTTTTGCAGTACCGACTTTAAAATGTAATACGTCACGTTCGTCAGATCACTCATTCTTCCGTTTACCACAAATTATTTTATTTGACATAATGTTAGGTCTTTATTATGCGTACACAGATCGCAACTCAATACTATTCTAAGAAATATAGCTTGTGAAAGACAGATAGATACAGAGACGTAGATATGGTTCTTATATGCTTCTAATACCACTTGTCTTGTCAAAACTTAGTTTCTTGTCCGTTATTCTCCAAAAAAATCTAAAAACCTTAGCGAACAGACCACTAGAGTCACTTACTTTTTTTTACCTTGAATTAAAAGTCCCGTATAACGGTCTAATTTAAATCAATCTATCTTTTATCTATCTATGTATATTAAAGGGAAAGTATGTATGTATGTTACTTATAGACTTCGACATAGGCTATTTTATATCCCTGTATTCCCACGGGAACGGGGACTACACGGGTGAAACCGTGAGGCGTCCGCTAGTAACCTATAAATAACAGACTTTGACCCATTTAAGTGTAAAAACCAAAAAGTACGAAAACATATTAGCTACTTTGATCTGTGTTTCCCAAATATAAAATGAGGACGGTAACCTCCAATAATGATCTGGGTTACCACGGGAGCACGTACGAATCATATTTCCATATTGAGCCGGGGTTAAACGTAGTTTAGCGCACGCTTATCATTCTGACGATATATATTTTGGTAGCAAACAGGAAATCGCTCTCTAGAGATAGATATTGAAGAATCTTTGCATGATCTTTGGTGGATATCTTGTTTCAAATCTTAGGAGTTCCAAAAGGCGAATTATTAATTCTTTTGCATATTATGCAGATAGCCGTATCAAACGAAATGTATGCAACATTTCTCTAGCTATATTGTTGTAATCAGTCTACTTGTACCTAGCGTATTTCCTACTACGACGGGGTCGACTTACGTCTTACCGGATGCAGTTGATATCTTCCAAATAAACTGAACTATGAACTATCAAGACAAAAGTTTTTTTTGGGAAAAGGATTCATTTCTCTTGAAAAATTCAAGAGAAATGAATCCTTTTTCCCAAAATATACTTTTTCCAAAAAAATTGTATCGACTTTCAAATAAAATCACTACAAATAGAAAAATTGCTCTTTTTTTGGAAGTCGGCGTTTTTGGCAGGTACCTTTTTTTTTCGTTATGGACACCAACTTCCAAAAAGAAAGTTATTTTTCTATTTGTTGTGTTTTATTTGGAAATCAGTAGATTTTTTTTTTTAATTTTTTTTTTTTTGGAATTTAGTTGTACCTAATAGGCAAGTTCTTTAGGAAGGTATCTGTTTCGTCCCGATTCTTGGTATTTACTTGCAACACCGTGTCGGTGGGCTGTCAACGGATTGACGGCTGACACTTGACAACAGTGTAGAAAGAAAATTTGTTGTGAGCACACGAGGAATTCGGGTTCTTGTCGAAACATATCGAATCGAGATGTGTTTCGCACATTGTAAATGTTAATTGCGCCCGCCGGTCGCAACTGGCGTTGTGGGGCGCCCGCGAGGTCGGTTTTGAATATATTTCATGAGCAGCGAAGTGCTTTTGACGGAAACGTGAATGTGTCTGCCTACAAGCCGGACCCCGACTCGACGACTACCAACCCCAGGGGGGTTATCAACAATAGGTAGTCGCCTCCCTCTCCTCCACTACAGCCGCCAAGCCAGAGACAGTCCTTCTGCCAACTGTCCCTGTAATTATCTGGGGCCCGAAGGGTAAATCTTTGTTAATTCGTGCCCTTTTGGATTCGGGTGCTCAAGGCTGTCTCGTATCCTTTTGTTTAGTGGACCCCGTCCACGTCCCGTCACGTCCCTCCCGTGGTTGCGAGGCTCCTGCCCTTGTTAACTTCTATTTGGTGGGGACCAGACTGGTTGTCGCTTCGCGAGTCGTCCTGGCACCAGAAAAGGTTCTCCTCTCCTGAGGTTCTGCCAGGCTTGCGTATTGGAATTGTGGAAACGCAACCTGCATATAATTTGGATTATCTTTTGGACAGATACAGTTCTTTGTCGAAATTGTTAGGAGTTACCAATTGGGTCCGGCGTTACATACGTAACGGACGGAACCCTAATAATAAATTGTTATCCTCAGTTTTGTCACCTCATGAACGCCAAGAGGCCCTGATGTTGTTGGTTCGTGCTGTACAAGCCGAGCACTTTGACCAGACTCTTGAAGCCGTCTTAATCCATTCCTAGACCAATCTGTTTTCTCCGAGTCGGAGGACGACTGCGGAATTCGAACTTGCCTTATGGTGCTCGCTATCCTTTGTTGATCCCTAAAGGAGGAGCGTTGGTGAAATTGTTGGTGTCCTATCGACACATTAATAACGCCGGTTGCAACGCCCTCGTAGCCATTTTGCAGCGTGAATTTTGGATTTTGTTGGCCAAACGCACTATTCGTGGCATCATCTTTAAATATATGCAGTGCTATAAGTTGAAGGCTGCTCCCACTCAACTCATAATGGGTGATTTGCCATCTGACCGAGTGACGGAGAGCAGACCATTTGCTTCGGTCGGAACCGATTTCTCTGGTCCCTTCTTGGTTAAGACTTCTCAACTTCGGAACGCCAAGGCTATCAAGGTCTACTTGTGTGTGTTCGTTTGTCTGGCCTCCAAGGCGGTTCACTTGGAACTTGAAACTGCCCTCAGCACAGATGCGTTTGTTGCAGCGCTAGGTAGATTTGTTTCCCGCCGAGGACTACCATCTTTGATCCTTTCTGATAACGGTACTAATTATAAGGGCGCTGATAGTTATTTAAGTGAAATTTGTAAATATTTTGAAAGTAGCAAAACCGTTTCTCCGCCGTGTTGTTAGTGAAACTATTTTCACATTTGAGGAACTTGTTACGGTACTTTGTAAAGTTGAGGCCGTCCTCAATTCGCGACTTCTCTGTCCGATCTCCTTAGACTCAAATGACCTGGATGTCATGACCCCTGGTAATTTTTTATTGGTCGGCCCCTCAACGCCCTGCCGAAATACCCGTTCAGGGAAATGAAATCTTCGCAACTGACTGGGCTTTGGAATATTTGCATATTTTGCAGCGGCGCGTTGAGTGGTCTGACAAAACTGTCCCGCCCAAAGTTGGAGACCTTGTATTTGTTAAAGAATCTAACTTGTTACCTTTGTATTGGCGTCGTGGACGCATTGTAGATTTGATTTATGGGTCTGACGGAGTTCCCAGAGTGTTGGAAGTCATGGTCGGAGATTCGTTTTTGAAGCGAGCAGTGGCGAATTTAGCACGCTTGCTCATTTGTTAGCGGACATAACTCCTTATGTCCGAGATGGGGGGATGTTTTGTTCCAATTTTTGGTATTAACTTGCAACACCAAGTCGGTGGGCTGTCAACGGATTGACGGCTGACACTTTACAACAGTAAACAACAGAAACAAACAGAAAGAAAATTTGTTGTGAGCACACGAGGAATTCTGGTTCTTGTCGAAACATATCGAATCGAGATGTGTTTCGCCCATTGTAAATGTTAATTGCGCCCTCCGGTCGCAACCGGCGTTGTGGGGCGCCCGCGAGGTCGGTTTTGAATATATTTCATGCGCAGCGAAGTGCTTTCGACGGGAACGTGTATGTGTCTGCCTGGAAGCCGGACCCCGGCTCAGAACGCGTTTGTAGTCCCATCCAATCATTGTCCTTTATTATATATATATTGTCCTAAAACCCTCGGCCAGGCGCGTGATTGAGCGAGCCCAGAGGATCACCGCGGGAATCTCAGGTAAGAGTGATCAAATTAGTTTCACTTCCCAACTGTCAGATAGGTACCAGTATATCTCCCAATAAGGAGCAAATCCCTAGCTTTCCACTGCAGCGTTACGGCAGTTTCGTGGGTACAGGTCCAGAAAGGGTCCAGGAGTCCCAACGCCGGTATGGGCCTCGGTAATTACCTCGTGGCTTGGGACCCGAAGACCCAGAATAGGTTACCCGAATATCATGAAACTTAAACATAACCGGTGAAATGATAGGGTACCAAGGTGAACACATCTGCGTATCCCATTAGAGCGTACTGGCGTGATGTTATGTTATGAAACGGTATGAAAAATAAACAGACATGTGATAGCAGCAATCCCGAGAGATTTGCTGTCATTTATTGAAGACTTATGTTGTATATCTCCCAAGTCCTTCGTCAGATTTCAACAAATTAAAATGGGACCAATTTGGGCATATACTAAATCAAACAAAAACGAATTTTTAAAATTGGTCCACAATTGACGAAGGAAGTGAAAATAAACGTCGAACATAGAACCGCCTCTTTTTAAAAAAAGGAAACACTTTTTCAGCCAATTTCAAAACAGGATTGTATTTAAACGAAAACCTGCCAATATCTCTCACCCCCTTACGAAAGTGAAGGAAATTACATAACATTTATATACACCTCTATATCTGGTGGAGCGAGCAAATACTTCCAGTCTATTTAGCGCCTCGTTTGACGCTAAGCGGTTCAATTTATGATAGTAACAAACTGTGGAGGTACCGTACGTATCGCGCTGATCTTGGTAAGTGTGGACGTGCAGATGATAGGTGTTTGTGGTAAGATGAATACAGGAAGAGAGGCTTTTTAAAGATTTTGACATTGTAATGTAAAAGATAAAGTTTAAGTCTTTTTGTATGGTATCGCCAAGTTAAAGATAAAACAAACAAAGGTCTAGTTTCACGACAGTCCAGTTGCACGACCTACAACTTGTAAATCACGGCCGATAGCACTGGGCCATCCTTGCTCATAAAGTGGCTCTAATTTCACTGCAATTAGGCACATAATGTCACCTGTAATCAAACTGTGACTTTTTCATTACTATTATTCACAAGTGAGTTATAGAGTTTTTTTTTTAACTTATTTGTTGTGTTGCTTCGTTCTTAAAAAGTTAAATATAAAAAAGATCGTGTTTAATAGTACAAATAAATTAATGTACCTATTGCTTGCTCATTTCATGCAACTTCGTATTTAAATAGATAATTTCAACTTGTACGTGTTTAATAAATAAAACTTTCACTCAAATATAACTTTTGTTTTTCTCTGTAATAAAGAAAACTTGAAATTCCCCATTTTGTACGTGGCTAAACGCTATTCGCGAAAAGCCAAAAAAGAAGCCATCTTTTACTCTATGGCCGATCGCCATTGTGAGATGCACGCGCATAGGAAATCTGATTAATTTTGCCCGTCATTGCGAAAAAAATTTCACAACTCGTTTTCACTGTTGAGAATGATTTTCTTTGTATTATTTTCGTCACAAGTGTGTTGAAAAACGTCGTATGATACACGTGTGTATTGATGATTACCGTCCTCGGCTCTCTTAAGACCCTCACCTAACGGCTCGGGTCTCAATGGTGCCTCAGCGGTAATCACCAATATTACACACTTGTACCATTATGTACTATTAAAATTCACTTGTTTTATCCCATCACAAGTATCTTCGGATTACTTTCTGGGAAGCCCCGTCAACTGAATTGTATAAGATAATAAACACATTTTTTTTTTTTTTTTTTTTTTTTTTATGTAATGTTACCTAGGTGGTCCCCGACAAAAACATTAATTCCAAATTGCTAATGTAAGTTTTAATGAGTTTTGTAAACTTTGTCACCTGTCTGAAATAATTGCTATGCATTTCTCATACATAATATAAACTAACATCACGCCAGTATTCCCAAAAGGTTTAAGCAGATGTGTACCCATACCTACATAATATAACCTAACTAGTACAATGGGGGCTATCGAATATTAATTCGCCGCTAGAGGCGCTGGTGGGGCGAAAGGTCTCATAAAAACTATGTCAAATTTCATAGTTTTTTAGAGTTCCGTACCCAAAGGGGAAAAACGGGCTCAATTACTAAGACTCCACTGTCCGTCTGTCTGTCTGTCAACAGGCTGTATCTCATGAACCGTGATAGCTAGACAGTTAAAATTTTCACTGATGATGTATTTCTGTTGCCGCTGTAACAATAAATACTAAAAACCGAATAAAATACATATTTAAGTAAGGCTCCCATACAAAAAACGTGACTTTTTGCCGTTTTTGCGGTAGTGGTACGGAACCCTTCGTGCGCGAGTCCGACTCGCACTTGGCCGGTTTTTTATTTTATTGTTGTGAATATTTTCCAAATATGACAGATAGGTATGGGATTTACCAACCACTGCTATAATAGAGTTTTATGTTTCGGAAAATTTTATTCCCTTTTTTTTCGAAAACGGGGCTGCGCAAAACTGATTTTATATGTTAATCGCATTTATACGGTATTAGAAATTAATTTATTTCAAACTTTGTTTCCATGGGAGTTATAATAACGTTTAACAGATATATTTATGGACATAAGTTAAAGTTACAACTTTAAACTGACGTTAATTAGTTTATCCTCATTGGCATACTCGTAACATAACATAACTAAAAGAAGAAGAAATAAAAAGTATGTAGTAGCCACAAAACGACGTACAATTTAAAACACATTCAAAACATAAATATATCTATAAACAATATGCAAAATACATTCATTCTACAAGTTATTGTGTTCTAGTGTAACTACACAAAAGCATACTAACCTTACTAGTTCCTAGCAACGTGTGAACATGATATCCCAGAAGAGATTAGCGGGTATCACGGAGAGGTGTTAAAATCTCAAGATTGTCTATTGTCTCAACACTATGTTATATTGGCGTGTGTTAATATATCAATCCTGATCAATGACACGTTATTAATTACCTTTTGCTTTAATTCATTTTATCTTTAACTTGCCAGCGGCTTTGCACGTGTGATAGTAGGAATTATTACAAGGGAAAGTACTACCGGAATATAAAACATTATACTCCCTTCTCCAAGGTCAAGGTTCCCAAAATTCAACAAAATTTGTTCAGCGGTTAGGCTAGCAAACAAACTTTTTAATAATTGGCGTCTCACAGTTAAATCAAAATATTTTCTTACTGCTTAATCGGACTATCCTGTGAAGACTAAACTAGAACCTCCAGCCAGGCACAAAAAGCTTCACCTAAGCGACCACGCTGAGGGCTATGGGATCGAACCTTGGGTCCTCCTCGGCTTGGGCATCGCTGGGGGGACAACAAAGGCTGGATCTTGATTAAGTGATTCTACCATCCGTTCGGCAAATACCTACGTGGAGAAGAACGGACAAGAAACTCCTTTTAACTAGTAAATTTAATTATAGCTTAGCATTTCGCGGGCTGGATTGAACTTATTGACAACGCGATGAGCCTCGGCGGTAGTTACGTTCGCTTTTATAATATTAAGTAAGTTACAAAATAAAAGAAAAACAGGCTGACAGTCGGATGCTAGACCCTTAAATGTAATAACCACTTACCTACCACATGAGTTCAATAAAGAGTTTGAATTTGTATTTAAGTCAACGGGTCTCAAACGAACCAGTTTATAGTATATGTTAAAGAACAGGCCAAAAAAAAGTTTTTGATTGTTAGCAGAAATATTCACATAGCAAACAGGTACACACTTATCATAAACTCAAACAAACAAACCGATCTTCAAATACCTTTTCAATATTCAGTTGATCTGAATACGTCAGAATATACCAATAATAAAGTACCTAAAACAGTGCCTTATTAATTTGTATAATAGCGAACAGTGTTAAAGCTCTTACACACTATTCGGGCGGTGGGTATGCCGCCAACAAGCGCGCGGCTTTGAGCCGGTTTTTGAGCCACCGGGCTTGCCGCATAAACGATCTGCTGGCCGACGGGTTGCACGGGGAGCAAGCGTCAGTACGCTCCCGTGTACACCACTAGCGTTCTACCCGGCTACAACAACTGAAAAGATGCACTGCAGCCACCAGCGGCAAAAAAAACGCCTGCTGTGCCACCGGCATAGTGTGTAAAAGCCTTAACAGTGAAAATTCACAAAGATGTTACGTTAGCTCTTATAATAACCCCCCCGGTGGGTTCCCGCATTGTCGAGGCGGGGGGGCTCAGTAACAGTGGCTTGGTCACCCACGGTAAAGCGAAGAGGAACCCCAGGAGGGGCCGCTCGTCAGGGCTTTTGCCGATTAAGCCGATGACGTAGCGGCCAACTAGTAGGTTGCGGTGCCGCTTGGTAACAGACGACATCGCAACTGAGGCAAGCCGCGATGTCTTATGGAGATTCCCAGGTCCCATACGATGTCGCGGCTGAGGGTTGGAGGCCGCGGCCTGAGAGGAGTGCCGGTAATGCGGTGCGCCGCTCTCGCTATCTTTCGCGGCCCGGACGGGGTCGCCACCGTCTGATGGCGGACGCGGTGGGGCCGCAGGAGAGGAGGAGTATCGGTATTGCGTTGGCCGCTCTCCCTATCCACTGCGGCCGAGAAATGGTATGTGGCGGGACCATTGACCTTGACCCGTCACAGGAGGACCAAGGGTGCTATACACGGGGTCGTCTGGTGCCCATGTGCTGATTGGTCCCTGGGGTGGTCACGGCGTACAGTGTGTTCTGGTGCGCCGGTGATGGGGGGTACTCCCCCCAGGAGGGTCCGGTGGAGGACAGCCGCGGCGGGTTCGCGGTGAGTGCTAACGCGTGCCCGTGTTCCCGCCATAAACGGCACAGGAGGACATCGTGGAGTTTTAGTGGGTTAGAGTCCCACATAACTGCACTATCTCCCCGTGGTAGTGCAGTATGCATGAGCATTTCTCAAAGAAAAAAAAAAAAACCTCTTATAATAAAATTTAAATAACTTTTAACAAGTCCTTCGTAAGTTTCATTAAGTCTGCCTTAAAAAGAGCTCTTAAATGACACAGATAGTAGTATAAAGCGTATACTTTTTAACGATGGTTTATTTTGAGAATGTTGTACAGAGTTTACATGTTTAATATTTTGAATGATCGATGACGTTAATAGGAAACTTCCCAAGTAACAAAGGAAAACACGAAATCTGATATTTCGAGGAAATGTTTAAATGATTACGGGGGCTTTTCCATTAAAAAATCCGAGTTAGAAACGTGGTACGCGAGGAAAAAAAATCACCAATCAGATCACTTTTAGTATTTTTCTTGTTAGTCTTAGCTCTGGTGGTTTTTGATATCACTGCACATGGTGAGATAGGAGACTTTTTGGTCTCGCACGGGGTTTTATTGTTATTATTGTTTTTTTTTTGTTTTTGCTTAAAAAAGCAGCAGCAGCTGAGAGCAGTGGTGGCACAATGGTAACGGCCCGAATTACGTGCCGAGTATGTGGGTTCAAACCCAGGCAGAAGCTTTACTTTGTAAATTAAATTGAAATTTTGTCACCACCACTGCTCTAAAAACGGTGAAGGAAAACATCGTAAGGAAACCGACATGTCCTAGAACCAAAAATTCGAAGACATGTGACATCCACCAATCCGCAATGGGCCCACGTGGTGGATCAAGGCCTATTCCCTCATTTATACATAGGAGAATAAAACTATTTGAAATATAACACCTGAAGTGGCCATGGGCCCTAATCTAGGACCTGCTTGTATCTTCGAGAAACCCACATTTTGCTACTTATGTTCCCAGCCTATTGGTAACTTCTTCCTACACCTAAACTTTATAAGCAAAGTAACAAAAGGGCACCTGTGTCTACGCCCACACATGTGCTCTCAGTATCCCGATGTGGACATATTCCACACGAATATATGCTTAAATGCAAAGAATGTTTAATAAGTTGATCGATTATATTATGAAAATGATTATTGTTAAATGTTTATTATTGAACTATTATTAGATTATAGAATTATTAGGTACTAGCTGACCCCCGGGGCTTCGCTCCCGTCAACTGGCTATCCTGCCTACCCTGCCAACCCTGGCAGCCCTGCCTGCCCTGCCTACCCTGCCTACCTTGCCTACCCTGCCTACCCTACCTACCCTGCCTACCCTGCCTACCCTGCCTACCCTGCCTACCCTGCCTACCATGCCTACCCTGCCTACCCTGCGTACCCTGCCTACCCTGCCTACTCTGCCTACCCTGCCTACCCTGCCTACCCTGCCTACCCTGCGTACATTTTTTTTGGAAATATAATATAGCTTATGACACTCAGGAATAATGTCTCTTTCTACTGGTTAAAGAATAATCAAAATCGGTTCAGCAAATCCAGAAATTACCCCCTATGCAACGTCACAAACTCACAGACTCACAAACTTTACCTATTTATAATATTAGTATAGGTTATTTGATTACTGAATGGCTATTTTGAAATTGATTTTATTTTTAATTAGTTATGAATTTTAATGATTTACTTAATTCATCGTTTGTATATTTTATTTTTATTTTTTATTAACACAATTTATGTCCCAAATATCAGTGCAAACCTGGCTCTTATACTAGAAAGTCCTGTATCATAAGAGCCAGACCTCTCAAAAAACAGGGAATATTATACAAAAGGAGCATGATAGACAGAAAAAATAATATAATAGTTTTAGCATGCACACATTTGGTATACAAACTAAGATTAAAACGGGAAATCTAGATTTAAAAAAATCTGTTTGTATTTTGTCTTATTAATGTAATTGTTGAATCTCTGTACGTTTTGGGTGACACTGTAAGTGCAGAGAGTAATTGTAATAAAAAATAAATCTGTACTACAATATCGCCTGCGTACTGTGCTAATCTGCGCTGGCCTAAATGACCAGAATTCAATCTTCGGGAGGATTAATTTACATAATTTCAATCTGTTGTCCCCAGGTATATTTCTGTCACTGCTGATCTTCCTCAGCGTAGCAGGGAACATACTGGTCTGTATCGCGATATACACGGACCGGGGCTTACGGCGCATCGGCAACCTGTTTCTAGCATCGCTGGCGATCGCTGACATGCTGGTGGCGGCGGCTGTCATGACCTTCGCTGGAGTTAATGATTTGCTGGGATAAGTTGGCCGCACAGTTAACCCATACGTGGGCTATAAAATATTCTATCTATCTACAATACAGGTATGAGCAACTACACCTACTTATGGCTCAAAAAAATTAAATACATGTGTTACCATAGTATGGAAAAATTAACAACAGTTACGAGAAACTTTAAACTCAGACATAAAAAGTATGTCGAAGTCATGTACTGTAGTTGATATTAGTAGTAATACTAATTTACAGGTATCCAATAACATTAATAACGTTAGCAATTCTGCTATTAATATATATATAGTTTAAACTAGTTTGTAGGACAAGGGAGGGTAACAATAACCAAATAGTTAGGAGTACATCCACCAACAAGAAGGTACCTTCTTGCTCTCACATAGTTAATTTAAAAAAAGGGGCTAAGCAGAATTATTTAAAATTATTCCATCAAAACATTCAAGGTTTTCTGCAAAGCAATTGGAAATAGAACTGTTTTTAGAAAAGACAATGTTTGAAATTATTTGTTTTACTGAGCATTGGCTGAAAGATTATTCAATGCTTATTAATTATGAAAATTATACTGTGGGCAGCTGTTTTAACAGAAATGTTATGTTACGTGGAGGTTCACTTATTTTAATTAAAAATGGTATTAAATCAAAACCTCGTAAATATATTGTAGATCTATCAGTTGAATATAGTGTTGAACTTTCCTGTGTTGAGCTGGATAAGCATATTATAGTGTGCGTTTACAGACCCCCCAATTATAAAAACTACTGTATATTTGAGTCAGTGATGGAAGATGTATTATCATTTAATTTGTCGCATGTGTTTGAGGAACCAACCCGTACAACTGTGACTACTGCTACATGTATTGATAATGTTTTTTGTTGCTGCGACTACTTAAACAAAGCCATTATGAATTGTCTGCCTTCAGATCATAGTGGGCTACTGGTAACATTTGAGACCAGCATACCAATACAACAAGTGCAGATTCAATCCAGACCAATAATGTCCGGTAAATTAAATAAATTTAACAGCGCTTTAATTGGTAAGTTAAGTTATCAGGACTTCACAGTGAACGATGGTAATATTTTATACAAAAAGGTTTTCTCAGTTGTTCAAACAGAATTTAATAACACTTTTAAGAAGAAAACTAAAACTATATGCCCTAAGTTTTTATTCAGTGACTGGGCGACTAAAGGAATCAGGAAAAGTAGGGAAATACTTTACGAGCTGTATGGCCTTAAGCCTTATATTAACACTGAAGCTTTTAATAAGTATGTTGCTACTTACTCAAGAATTTTTAAAAATTCATGTAAACTAGCTAAGGCTTTATACATTACCAGCATCCCAATTAAAACTACTGAAACCTTAGATTCTTCGCCGTCGCTCGCTTATGGTTTATTACACGCTAACGTTTCAGCTTGCCCGACTGAATTTAACTTTTCACATATAAACCCAATAACAGTGATAAAAGCTTTTAAGCAAATAAAGACAAAACTGACAGAAGATCTATGGGGAATGTCCATCAAAGTTTGTATCTCCATTATTCAGACTATAGCGCCGTACTTAGCTTAAATTTTTAAATTTGTGTATAGATCAAGGAGTCTTTCTGGATCTAATGAAATATAGTAAGGTTATACCACTTTTTAAATCCGGGGACAGTAAAGACACAAATAATTATAGACCAGTATCCGTGTTGCCGGTTTTCAGCATGGTATTTGAAAAGATAATGCTAAATCAAATGCTCATTTTTTTAATATGAAAAACATCCTACACGAGAAACAATATGGTTTCACCAAAGGACGTTGTACAACCGACGCTGGTTTCACCTTAATAAAACACATCTTTGATGCGTGGGAGGAGGGACAAGATGCCATAGGTATCTTCTGCGACCTGTCGAAGGCGTTTGATTGCGTTGATCATGAAACATTGCTTTTGAAACTTCATCATTACGGGCTAGGCCAATCAGCATTAAGTTTAGTAAATTCCTATTTGAATGATAGACAGTAATTAGTTCAAATAAACGGTGTCAATTCGTCGGGGTTGAACGTGAAAATGGGGGTACCCCAGGGCTCAATTTTAGGACCTTTCTTATTTTTAGTATACATTAACGATTTACCCCATCTATTGAAAAACAAACTAAACATGGTGTTATTTGCTGATGACACTTCTTTGATTTATTTTGCCGACGTAATTAATGCATTGCGGCAAGTTCTAAATTGGTTCACTGCTAATAATTTAGTTTTGAATGCTAAAAAAACTAAGTGTGTAAAATTTGCCTTGCCGAATGTCAAAAGTTATGATTGTGACATTATATTAAACAACGAGAAGCTAGAATTCGTCGACAAAATGGTTTTCCTGGGGATCACGCTAGACTCAAGGTTACAATGGGGTCCTCATTTAATATCACTTGCGGGGCGGTTAAGTTCGGCGGCTTATGCTGTTAGAAAAATTCGTCAATTTACTGATGTAGATACCGCGAGGCTGGTCTATTTTAGTTACTTTCATATTATAATGTCTTACGGCATATTACTATGGGGAAGGGCTGCAGACATTCAGTCAATTTTTGTTTTGCAAAAACGAGCCATCAGAGCGATATACAATATTCGCCGGCGCGATTCTCTAAGGGAACTGTTAACATCATGACGGTACCTTGTCAATATAATTACGAAAACATCATGTACGTTAGAAAGAATTTATATCTTTTTAGTAAAAACAGTGATAGACATAGATATGTTATTAGAAATAAGGTCCAATTACTTCAACCAGGTTTCAGGCTGGCTAAAGTAGCGTCATCTTTTATGGGATATTGTATAAAATGTTACAATAAAATAACACCACACATTCTAGAATTGAATGAGACGAAATTTAAAACTTATATAAATCGCACACTATGCAAGCAGGCATATTATAGGTTGGGGGATTACATCACTGATAAAAATGCTTGGCCCAACGCTATTCCAGCTCCACAGCCACTAGGGCACAAAAACAAGTGATAAGCAGAAAAGTTCTGAAGTATTGTTGGACCTGCTGAAGACTGTATGAATAATTATAATGTATATTTGTGTTGTATAAACTCAATTTATTTTTTGGATTATATAACTGCACAGCAGATTTGTGAGTACTATGTACTGTGGGGACGTAGCCAGAAAGCGCTACTTAAATAAAACTCTGGATTCACTGTTCTAGTTATATTTCAGCAGCAAGGTGCCTACATATAGGCACCTTCTATCAGACTATCACATCAAAGCTCAAAGGAGCCCTTATATACACGGAAAAAGTCTAGCAAACACATCTTCATTTATTTTATGTTCTAAATTCATATTACCCTTCAAGTAATACTTATTGCCAGTGTTAATATAGGCAAGTTGGTTGCCTTCTAGTTAAGCAGAGTCCTCACATGAGCTACGCCCCTACGAATAGACGCGCAGAATCATATGAAGTGCTTCTATTCTATGTCTTGGAAGGTTACATGAATCCTACCTTATCCTAACCCGAACATTTACCTAACAGAGGAATCACATTTACAATTGAGGTACGACCCTTAAAAGGGGAAGGCTTAATCATGACAAACAAGTTTTCGGACGCTCCGATATGTGATTTTAACTTCAGCTGTCGTGCACACACGCACTAACAAAAGTACGCCGTCCTGCTTGAACCTCCTTGACCAAAACCTCTGAAAAATGAACAAGGCGTCCCCCCAACACAAGAATGATGCGTCAACTCACATCGACCCGGATGGGGTTTAATCTCAAAATTCAGATATGATACAAATTTTCGATCTCGTGCGTTTATCAGGCCAGAGAAGGAAAGGCTGGATCGCATCGAATTTCTAATCCTATTCATAGAGTTTGCACCAGGGTTTATTATTATAAACGCATTTATTATTTTAAACATCAGACATAAACTGGACCAATGATGTCAACTCGACATCCTTTGCAAAGGCTATGCCCCGTTAGCAAAGTCAGTTTCAGTTATGACTATTACTTTAAGAAACTCACTGGGTTATACTAATACCCTGGCTTGTGCCTATGCCTTAATCGCATAACCAATAAACATTTCTTCGATGCGTGGCCAACGTTGCCAGCCTCTTCTTCCCCCTGCGGCTCACAACTCATCAGCACATCATCAGCACATGCAACGGAAAGAACTAATTTAATTATATACATCGATACTATTTGAGAATATCGATAAGAAAACTATCGATACATTTCTTCCTACTTTCCCATCCCTATTAACTTCAATATGTCAAATTTGATAGTTGTCATTCATATTTTTTTTTCTTTTAATAGATAAGCCCCTAGGGCGAATAAATGCTTTGAAAGCATAGATGTCATGGTAAGAAATGGTTTGACACGTAGTCCCACAGATAATACCAAAAAGGACAGTGTCAAAACCTTGTCCAAAAGTAAAGCATAGTTTTCTATATAAGAATTGGTTTGACACATAATGCCATAAACAACATAATAAAGCACAGTGTTCACACCATAATTAAATTTAATTATAATCTATGCGCCGTATTAGCCACAGATTAGTTAGGCCGGACCACAAATAGAAGTATATAACTATGTAGGTTGTATAAAGGCCCATACCAAATAGTTAGACGATTATATGATGTAAATTATGTTATTATAAAAAAAATAGGCGATTTAGGGACATAGTACATGTAAATAGATTAAACCACATATAGATTAAAACCTTTTAATGTTAGAGTAGGATAAGAGATAGGTTTAAATAGATAAAAATAGGTTAAGGTTAGTAAGGTTTCCATATAGGAAGAGGCCTGTTATAAGACTTTTCTATTAATTTTTTACTGTTTCTGACTTAGTCCTTATGGATTTGTATTTGGACTTCGTCAGTAATTTCAAAAGCTAATCCTATTTAGTAAATAAAGACAAGACAGAGTAGTATTTAATTTTATCAAAACATATACAGATAATCATTCAAATAATGATTCGCATTTAGTTTCATTCGATGCCCAGCGCACATCGCAAATTCCTTCTAAGGTGGACCGTATTTATTTGCACGACATGAAAACAAAACATTGGTTAATAAAGCACAAAATTTAATAAATCATTTTGCATAAAAACATTATTTACAAAACTTTATACCTAATCTTCTTTCTATAAAATTTCCATTATTTGCATTTTACGAGTTTGAATTGCTTTTTGCTATACATATATCTTTGTACAATGTTACATCTAAGGCACATATGAAGTGAATTTTTCCTTGCAACAATCATAGTAATCTTCCTTGAACCAAACCTTGCTCCCCAAGAAGTTTTATTAAAAATTCTTTTGAATTTAATTCGAATCATAATTTTTTTATTCTTTGAATTTATGTTGGCGCAATAAGAAATCTTACTAAAGACTCTTTTGAATTTCCTATGGATCTCTTTCGGTTTATTTCGAGAAAAACCTTTCTTAATGGCTGTCAACTTCTTTCTTTTCAAAATGACTTTTATAAAATTTTGTTTTAAGTCAGATTGAAAAATTTCAATATTATTTCATTGAGGTAATAATGTACTACGCACTAGAGAAGTCACCACACATCACTGCTGTGTTCAGTTCATGTGGGGTCGGCCGGCCGCACTTCACTCAGTTGCTTGCTAGATCTTGAGCGCCTATGTCATTGTTTGTTTTTAAACGAAAAAACGTTCAAATGCATTAAATATGCTGTCGTGTGTTTTAAGATATTGCACTTATAATTCAACTAATACGGCGAAATGCAAAGAAATAACTTTTCGTCAATGAGTAACTAGAAAATCATTTTTAAATTGAAATATTTGGTGGACGCCATGTTGCCTCATTTCTCATATAGACTAAAAAATAAGATGTGACAATTTGTGTAACAAGTGTAGGTAGAATTAGCTGACTTTGGTTTTTATAGCGGAAAATAACAATCTTAAGTATATTCAGAAAGGAACTGACTGTGGTTATTCAAATAAATAGTTTAACAAATTGGTAGTTATGATAGGTGGGTAGGTGTCTAGGGTAGGGTAGGGTATGTAGGTATCCAGTTGATGGGAGCGAAGTCACTTGGGACAGCTAGTATCTAAATAATTGGGACGACGTAAATTACTTCAAAGTCAACGTTTAGCTTTGATATTCTTATGCAAAACAAACAGGACGGTTAGTACTGAGACCTTACCGGTACTTGCTTGAACGATGTGCTGCAATGTACTATTCAGCACGAGAAACCATGGACGCGGAGTGACCGTGTGAAAATCTCTAGATTATTTGAACCACATATTGACGTCTGGGAGGAACTTTATCCGAATGGCAATGTAGGTGGGATAATTCCATTAAGGGCCGACACCTCCACCAATTCTTTCCATCTGTTCACGTGCGACTGGCCAGGACGTGGCTAGAGGTGGATCACTGTGTTGCCCAATTTCTCACAGGGCATGGTAACTTTAAAATTAAATAATTTTCCTTCGAGCTCGTTGCCTCGCCTTTATGTCAGTATTCTACATCTGACTGCGAATATGTACAGTCTGCACATCATATCTTATGGGAGTGTATTCTTTGGCAGAATGAAAGCAATACTATGTTGAATAATGTACAGGCTGCATCAGAAGATGTTTAACAAATTTCCGTGGGATCAAGCGTTTTTGCCATACCTATTTTATTTATTATTGGAATCAAATATACGAGTAACACCTCACAATGTTAGGACCCATTAATATTAATGCTAATTTTTATCCGTGGTGCCAGGCAACTGGGCTTATCCCAGTTGTAAATGACCCTTTGTGCCTATTGACCTTGTTTGTTCTGTCTCCTACTTGATATGGAGGGAACTGGAAATTTTAACTTTTTCCTACTCCTTCACTATTCTTTTCTGATTAATTTCGTTGCGGGATCCAAGACAGTTAAATTCATTCTCCGGGACTTCGTCGAACTTCATTGCTTCGGTGCTTTTGTGGTGGTCGCCATTATTGATTCTGGCTTTCAGGAGTTGCAGTGATTTGGGAATAGTGCTGTGGGAATGTCCTAAAAACAGAAGTACATAAATATAATATTAAATTAATTATTACTTTATTAAGAGTATTTCAACTAATATTTTTTTTGTAAAATATGTGAATTCTAATGAAGTTTGTTAGGTATAAAGCTATGTATGTACCGCTTCTGTAGTCAGTCAGCAGTTTAGGCTATATGAGTGACAAGTTGTTGCAGAATGTTGAACGAAACGCGTAAGCGCCATGAAAATCACGGCGCTTCCGACTTTTTGATCGCGAGAAAACTATACCTTAGAAGCGCTCTAGCGCTGCGTGTTTACACTGTTTTGTTAGACGGCTAATTATTGTTTCAGCGTTGCAGCGAAGTTTAGTATAAACTCTTGTCAAAATGGAGCATGTCCTTTACTTAGGATAGCTTCTCTAGTACATATTATCTCAATGTATTATTTTCAATTTTATGGTTGAAATCAATGGAATTCTTATGCATTTTAAAATCCGAGACATATTGGTGTCCCGATGGAACTACAACTAGTTGTTCCGACGAAATCTTATCATTTTTCTCTGCAAGACAAATGGAATTAGTGGAAACAATTGGACTGGACCGACATATTACTATTCCCTCGTCCATGCACTCGCTGTTGGATAGGGAGTCCAACTCGTCATCAGCCGGGCCATCCGCGCGCTCGCCCTGGAACACAGACTCCACCTCCAACTGGACATCGACGGGGCCGTCATCTCCGCTGGTCTGGTCACCTTCGTCCTTCAACATGCAGCTCTCTCCGTTGGTGTCATCGTCATTGCCATCGCCATCAATTAAGTCGCCTTTTCCGTCAACGTGGTCAACGCTTTTTTCACTGCACTGTATATTGTTTTGTGTTTGTTCGTCCTTAATCACGATGCTAGAAAATAAATGTGCATTAACATCCTCACAGAATACATCAGGTTGTTTTTTATCTGCTTTTATTTCAGCGATTATTATGCGCTGTTCGCAATAACTACATCTGCGGTGGAATATTGAGAATTCACTTCTCAAGCGATCGCATAACACTTCAAAGTCCAAGTCATATTTAAAAATCATACGGTAAAAATAATATGCAGCCCCCTGCAGGAATCCTCCCAAGATGAGGCTGTAGTCGCTCTCTCTCCATTCATTTATTTCGGCCACTGACTTGAATTCGGTTAAAAATTCCTCTAGACAATACCCGTTCGTTCCTGAGTAATAACTATTCATCATGTAACAACTATTCATCATCATCGCCATGCACACGCGAACTTCTGTCTTTTAACACTTTCAACGTTTTTTTACTCACTTATACGTATACTGTACGCCGTATACACGCGTATTTATTTTTTAACATTTCCTATCTTCTGGGATTCTGTACTGTATCCGGCGCCTCCAACATTTGTGGGGACGTAGCCAGAAAGCGCTAATTAAATAAAACTCTGGATTCACTGTTCTAGTTATATTTCAGCAGCAAGGTGCCTACATATAGGCACCTTCTATCAGACTATGACATCAAAGCTCAGAGGAGCCCTTATATACACGGAAAAAGTCTAGCAAACACATCTTCATTTATTTTATGTTCTAAATTCATATTACCCTTCAAGTAATACTTATTGCCAGTGTTAATATAGGCAAGCCTTCTAGGTAAGCAGAGTCCTCACATGGACTCTGAGACTCTCACAACAGTAAATCTACCATTTACTGTACCTATGTGTCGTTCGTTGACTTCAGTGTGCTCTGGCAGTTGAGTGTGTCATGCTCTCTATGTCTCTCTGATGGTGGCACATGTGTTGGATCAGTTTTTCGGTTCCCTTCATGATGGTTGAGCTGAGTGGTGCCGATCCATGTGTCATGTTCGTGAACCGGCGCCATTAGTTGGGATTGGTCATATCTTAGCTGCCTCCGCCTGTTTTTAATTACCTATTTATTGTATTTTAATTGTTTGTTTTACTCTAGACGTTTTTAGGTGCGTTTTTTTTTTACATCGATCTCACATATATGTATTTTTCCTACAAGATTATTGTAACAAAATACTTGTAAAACACTTTTTTTTTTTTAAAGATTAAGTGTGGAGTTTCTTGTCCGTTCTTCTCCATAACAAGCTACATTTCCGAATGGTCGGTAGATTCAATTATTATTACATTTAATTTTTTTGACCTTCGAAAGTGCCCCTTAATGGCCTAATTGAATAAAGAAATTTTGATTTTGATTTTGAGAACTTTTAAGGTCAAACATGGGAGGAGAAGATTCTTGCTCGTAGGTTCTATTGTCCATTTATGGGCTTCAAAGAATTCACATACCTACGAGTATGTCTTCAAAATTCTACTCGCGCACAAATTTTGCTTTCAACTTTTGCTAATAGGATCACCTAAATACAATGGATAAAATATCCAATTTTTATGCATTTTAATGTCAATAAAATTATCTATTCTCAACTTTTCGCTAGTCGATTTTTGTTCCAGAAACCGGAAGAGAGTGCATTATTTAGATAAATTTTAGTTATTATATTAATTTTAGTTTTTAGATTAATTTCAGTTTTTAGATTAATTTTAGTTTGTAGATTAACTTTAGCTACCTGTTTCTTGTCTTTATAACACTTGTTTCCATCCGCAGATACTGGGTATTCGGCGAGCAGTTCTGCGACACTTGGGTGGCGTGTGACGTCATGTGCTCAACCGCATCCATACTCAACCTGTGCGCTATCTCGCTAGATAGATACATCAAAGACCCTTTGAGGTGAGCTATCACGGTATACACGGTACACGTGCAACTACTGAGTTCAGTGGTTTTAGAAGATAACAGATGTTTATCTTATTAAAAGGCTTTTAATGAATTAATCATGTGTGTGCTTGTGGGTAAAGTCAGGGTAGACGGCACGGTTGCAATTGGCTACTGCGCAGACTACGCTGCATGTCACGGGTTCTCAAATACAACAAATATTTTGTATGTCGTATAAATAGTTGTTTCGGGTCTGGCTGTTTGTGTGGGTTTAAGTGTTCATAAACAAAGTCACGATACAGGAAAAATGCCTAGTGTGGGTTAACGTTTTTTTAAAGTAAATAAAAGAAAGAAAGGGAATTATA
This sequence comes from Orthosia cruda, assembly GCA_964057195.1. Taxonomy (NCBI): domain Eukaryota; kingdom Metazoa; phylum Arthropoda; class Insecta; order Lepidoptera; family Noctuidae; genus Orthosia; species Orthosia cruda. The sequence goes on from OZ059827.1 coordinate 19,623,799, forward strand.
TCTTATCAGTAATTGCATAATACACAAATTCACGAAGTCGCAATCTTCGTTTAGTTAAACAGTATATAGGCAATGCCTATTTTGCGTAGCGTGAGCAGACGAATTTTAAACATATGGAATAGTGGATTAGAAAATTACATATTAGTATCTGGGCGACCGAGCTCTGCTCGGGTGAAAATAGAGAAAACAACGTTTTCTAAAAATGAAACCTAACTAGATCGATTTATAGCCCCCGAAACCCCCTACGTACAAAATTTCTTGAAAATCGTTTCAGCCGTTTCCGAGATTCAGATTATATATAAATATACAAGTTTTTATTTTTTTATTTTTTTCGTAATATTTTAATAAAGAGGTGTTACTTAATTCTAAACTCGCCAAACTTTTACGTTTGATGGCGAGAGGCGCTCTTTTACATCACAATTCACCACCTTACTTACAAACCTACTACTTATATATAATACGGTTACTTACATATTTAGTTATATTTGCTATCCTGTATAATGTTTTTTTAATTTTGTCTTAATTGTTCCTTTACAAATTTTTACATTTTCTCTTAATAAATCTATTTTGTTAAACATGTTAGGTTCCAAATACTTAGATGTTCGCTTACCAAAATAATTTGTTATCTTTGTTTGAACCAGTTTGTTCTCTCTAGCCCTACGTGTGTTGTACTTGTTTTTAACATTAACTTTATAATCATCATTATAATAATATTCCAGACCTACCAAATATTCAACTTTTTTATCTATGGGTATAATTTTACAGATGGTAAATAACTTCTCATACTCTTTGTTGCACTTATCTTTAACATTTTTACTAACTAGGAACTTGATCAGTCTTATTTGTATGTCTTTAATATGTAATAAAGGTTCGCCCGTACACAAGGAGTCCGTAGCTTATTACCGAATCGGCAAGTGCAAAATACACCATTTTTAACGTATGTTTGTTCGTTTTATTCGTTTGTTCGTTTAATTGGTCGTTTAATGGTAATTGTTTAAAGGTATTAGATAGATATGCTTAATCTTTACCAAACAAATATAGGTTTCTAGATACCACGCAATAGGCAAGCGTGGTGATCAATGCTTGGGCGTTTTGAGTAAGATAGAAAGTGGAATTTATAGCCTGATAAATATAAAAAATACGATTAACATTTAGTGGCCTTTCTGTTATAAATATAAGAACCTATACGAAAAATAAATCCAGATTTGCAGAACAAAACAGTAAAAAGATAGGTAATAAGTTTACGATACATAAAGCTGACCCAAGTTAAATGTTAAATGGTCTGACAGTCACTGGACCTGGTATGTTTGTAAATTGATATGAGGTCGAGGAAAAGGCATTAATTCTCTGCCAATAAGTGAAGATCATATAATTTTAATGGTGACATATCAGTTCATGCTCACTAGTTTATGATATTTAGAAGTCTTGTCATCTTTTTGTTAAGCTTCGCATAGACGGGTAATTTTTCAGCAATTATTGTTTTTACAGTTGCCCGTAGCAGTGGAAGAACCTCATCATCTTCCTGCCCTTATCCCGTGTTACTAGGGGGCGGTGCAACACGTTTTCTTCTTCCATACCATCCTGTCCCCTGTCAGGCTATCACTGACTCCCTTTTCTTTCAAATCATTCGTAACACAGTCCATCCATCTTTTCTTTGGCCTTCCTCTCCCTCTCCATCCATCAACATTTATATTTATAACTCATTTAGAAACATGTGTTTCATCCCTCCTCAAAACATGACCATACCAGGACAAACCAGTGGAACAACCTACAGATAGTTTAATCAACGCTACTCAAAAACGTTGAAGGAAAACATCGTGACGAAACCGCCATGTCCTAGAACCAAAAATTCGAAGCCATGTGCACATGCACAAACCGCACTGGGCCAGCGTGATGGATTACAGCCTTTTCCTTATCACAGAGAGGAGGCCTGTGTCTCAGCAGTGGGGGCAAAGGCTGATGATGATTAACGACGGCTTCTCTAATTTCCGTCATCCTAAAAGTTTCCCTGCCATATGATCTTTTTGCTCCTTTTGCCATCTATAATTATTTTCAAAACTTACCCCAAGCTCACGACTTGTTCATCATTCTTCCGCATCACATGCACATACCGTGACAACCGATTTCCACACACCTTTTTGGTCACCGGTGCTACATTCAGTCTTCTTCTTACTTATTCATTTCTTATTCTATCCATATTAGCGTAACACCACACATCTCTTTTAGCATGTTCATGTCATCATCAGCCTATAATGTTCCCACAGCTGGGATACAGGCATCTTCTCTGTGATAAGGAAAGGGCCTTAATCCACCACGCGGGCCTAGTGTGGGATGGTAAATGTCACATGTCTTCGAATTTTTGGTTCTACGACATGCCGGATTCCGCAAGATGTTTTCCTTCACCGTTTTAAGAGCAGTGGTGATGAAATAACTTACACAAAGTAAAGCGCCTGCCTGGGTTCGAACGTACGACCTACGACCCCTAAGTCGGGGCCTTTGCCACCACTGCTCTTCTCATCTCAACTACATCCAATTCTCTTGGATTATCAATTTCATAGCCCAACATTTGACCTAATTTTCTATTCGGTGCCTCAATATAGTGTAGTAATAATATAAGTCATGAAGCTCTCAAAAGCAACTAAGCAGAAACGAAAACACTTGTCTTAATCTTCATTTACTTTTTTCTAGACCCTAAAATTAATTTCCTGAAAGACGTTTCCACTGAAATATGGCCTTCTTTCGTGATACTAGACGGTTATTTACCATGAGATAAGTAGCCACTTGCGGATCTAAAGGGCCTACACTCAAGGGCAAACGAAATACTTAGGTGAGGACGCCGTCTAAGATGTAAGTGGAGGAAAGTTATTAAAATAAGTCGCACCAATCACTAAAAATAATTATTAAGAAAGTGCGTACTTAACTAACTAAGGAGACTGAAATAATATTCTTGAGCTGAATAATACTCGTATTCAATAACTTGGGACAAGGCAAAGTGAGATACTGAAGTGCTTTTGTCATTTCTTATCTGTCAACTACCGTTTTCTGAAGCTTACAAAGACTGCCTTGTCTTTCACGCAACTTCGATCTTTAATAACAGAGGCGCAACAGTGAATGTTCTGTGAATATTTTGGGCCGCGTTGAATTATAAATTCTTTTATTTCGTGGGGGTATACATGCGTTCACTATTCAAATATTGTCTTAAGTATTGTAGGAATGCCTTATGTCGCTACAATACTGATTGTTTTATTTCTATTATTTTTGCCAGATACAACCTATTTTCATTCCATATTTTTGTGTTTTGAGAAGGTATATATTATTTTTTTTTATTTTATTACAAATTTTGTGATACATTCATTCTTGCGCAGACAATTACCGGTTAAGTGTATATATTTTTATAATCATGGTCTTGCAGTCTTGTTAAATAACTGTTAAAATATTGTATTACCATGGGTGGGTTTAGTATGAATCTTGCTTACCCGATTTTCGTTGTTTTGATCAAGTTTCCCCAACAATTTGGAAACTATTAATTCAGTGGATCCTTTTTAGATAAACCATTTGTATATTTAGCAAATTGAGAAAATGTTTCACACAAAAACAATATAACAGACAACTTTATCCACAGATACGGTCGCTGGGTGACTCGTAAAGTCGCAGTAGTCACAATCGCCGTGATCTGGCTGCTAGCCGGGCTGGTCAGCTTTCTGCCCATCTCGCTGGGGCTCCACAGGCCTGACGAGGAAGCCCTGGCCACGCAGAAGCCGCCGAGATACCCCACCTGTGCGCTGGTTCTGATGCCGAACTACGCAGTCGTATCCAGCTGTATATCCTTCATACTACCGTGTATTGTTATGATAAGTATTTACTGCAGGTGAGTACGTTTCTTCATTTGTTTTTGTATTTTTTGTAATGATCAAAGATGATCAGACCAAATTGAAGCATCCGACACGGGATTGCGATTATTTCAACGATGCGAAAATGCTTTAGACCCTCTCGACCAGGGATGGCGAACCTTATTTGGGGATTGTGCCATTAAAAAAAAAAAAAATTGCGTCCATGGCATGCCATCATTATCCAATGGCCCTATTCATTTGATCTGAGGGTAATACTCCTTAGGCCCAGTTTTTTTATCCGTAGTTAACTCAACCAGTGGTTAAATACGGTGACCAATAATTTGAAATGGTCTTATCATTAATTCTCCATCTTATTTTTCCATTTGTGATGCTAAAAATGTATGCATCAACGCGTTTTACCGAAATTTGAAACCATTGGTTACGATATTTAACCATTGGTTGAGTTAATTACGGATAAAAAAACTGGGCCTAAGGAGTAACGTGTTACCTTCATATCAAATAAAAAAGTAAGATTGTACTCTGCGCCAAAGAAATGAAACCGGTTAAAACGTACCATCTTACCTTTTTTATTTGATATGAAGTGTTACCCAGTTACTGGTTAATAGAGCTCTGATAGGCATTCTTTCCATTCAGTATGTGACTGAGAGCCTTCTCGCTCACCTCTTCATTCGAATCTTATCAGTTTAGTCGTTTTGCCGCTCTGTCTACGGCACCCTTCGACGCTCGGTCAACCTTGATAGCGACCTGTGTTCAAAATTAATGTTCGCGATACCATTGCCTCTAAAACAATAGTAGTACAAGAAATCGAGGTGACAAAGCGGAATTGGTAACAAAGCCTCATAGAAAACAATAAAAAAAAGTAATAACAAGTGACATACAATGGTCTAAGAATATTATTTTGAATTTACTTGGTCTCGCCAAAAACCCTAACAATGCCAACATTCACAACTTGGAGACCGAAAATATCTTCACTCAAAGGAACACAACCGAAAATTTAACCTGAACTGTAAAATGAATTTATATTTATTTAATATTTAGTACAATAATGAAGTCGAAGACGCACCTCCTTTGTTTAAATATAATAATAGACAGGCAGTAGAACGTTTTCTCGAGTTGTCCAATAAGACATCGCAATATATATTTTCATCGAAATGAACGAGAATTTCATTACGTTCCGCTTTTCTTTCAAAATTCGAAGCTGTTCGGGCTGTAGAGGTATGTAAGTACTTACATAGTTATTTAATTTAGTATAGGCAATAAAATGTCTTAGATTGGTATTGACAAAATCGAGAAATTTGGGCATTATTAAATAATATGAATAACTATTATATCATGATTTCATTTCCCTGGCAACCGGTATAAATACTTCGTTGGATTGGTGATCGAAACCGCTCCGGCTAAGCATAAAGTCCTGGGATCGATTACCGGATTAGGCAGTCATAATGGGTTTTCAATTTCTAAGTAGCTGCCCAGAGTCTTGATTCGTTTGGTTCGGTTGATGTCAATATCATTGCACCTTAAAGATAACTGGCGAAATATCAGTATCCTCTAGGTACGCCTCCGATTGACCCTTTAGGGACTACAGGTGTGATATTGTTCCATAACAAACCATTAGAACTTATATGAACAGGCTCTCTCTCTTCTTGGTCCCTCATTACTAAGGATCGATGTCATTGAACCCCTTTAAGCGTAAAACAGGCTCTAAAAAGTACGTGAAAACATAAAATATAGGCTACCAAAAAACTAATAACACCTGAGCTAAAAGGAATATGACAAGAAACATTTCGGTATTCAGTGTTTTGTATAGCTGCGGAACCTCATCAATCTATGTTTTATTTCCATGGGTACTGACCACAGAGCACTGAGCTACCTCAACGGTCAATGCTAGAGCCGGGTTGTTAAAACGTTCCAAACAAACCTACCGTGTCAGTGAGTGTCACGTTTACTCCAACAGCGTTTATGCCAAATTACTTGAAGAGTTTCCATCGATTCAAAAATTGTAGACAGTGACAATTCTCATTATGGCAAAGACAGCCAAAACTTGTGCTCAGCACAATAGGAATTGAATTTTGTTATTAGATTTCTTGTAACTTAGAGAAAAGATAAGACGCAGTAATGATTTTTTTACCAAAATCTTAAAAACTACAAAGTTGTAAGCGTTATAAAATAGATAATTAAATATATTCTTGCTTGTGACGTCAAATGCAAGTGACGTTATAATGACTTCGTTATAATACAAATGAAGTTTAGCGTGACAAGTAGATATAGAAGAATAACTTTAAAATCTTTAACCTAAACTTTCACTGGATCCAATTTAACATCTTTTTTTACGAAAGTTGTATTTTTATTGTAAAATCTTTAAATATTTTATAGCATGGTTATTTGAAATAACCAATTTAGAGGCCACGAATAATATTAGAAATGGCGTCTCTAGTTCCGTTCCGTGCACTGTGGATGGGACCAACGGACCGACACAGTTTTGTATACAATCTATCATCATTTACAATGATATGTTTTGCTACTTATTTCTACATTGCTGCTCAGTCTATTGAGTTATAAAGCTTCATTTTAAAAGGCCCACTTGTCACCTTTATTACGAAAAAAAGATGTTTGGGTTTCGGCTTATCGATTTTAGGAAGAGACTGCCACACACATTATTTAACGTGTCGAAGACTAACATAGATTCTCCAGTTAAATCCCTTGCCTGGCCCATTATTCGGTCACAGCAGTGACTCTCTTTGAGTGATGTGTAGTGTGCGTGACATTGTAGATCACTCTAAGAGAGTTGCTGAAATTATATTGGCTTCCACGCAGTCTTCTTTATCTTATCGAAACGATCTCAAAAGTTCGTGAGTGTGGAAAATATGTTAACTGACCGCTCAGTGTGACAAGTGCACAGGACCCATTGAAACCATGCATATAGCTTCAAAAGGCCTAGTGCAAGTTTTTATACTAGTCGATTACGTTTACGTAAACGTTCGGTTATGTCAAACTTATGGCATAATTTTGTTTCAATCAGAAACTATAGACAAGTGGCATTTTATAAACGAAATCGTCGCGGTAACGATTGTCAAAATTTTTAAAATGTGTTGAAATGCGAAGCACTATCAAAATGTTAAGTGATCAATCCCGTACTTTTTGACTGTTTACGCACTGCTTCCGATCCGTATCCGAATTTAAGTGCCGAGTTCTATCCGTTTTGGAAATGTTCTGAATTCGGATGGACAGAGTTTTCGGATCCTGTGCATAACCTTGCGGGGGTACTAAAAGTTGTACTAGGACTACTTCGGATTTTTCGGATTTGGACAGGATGCAGTGCGGAATAACCCTTTGAAATTTTGAAGCATACATCTCTATGGATATTAGATCGTGTAATAATCGCCACTCTTTTAAATCAATAATAATCATTATTATCATCATCCACATTCCAATTTGCCTACTACGAATTTGTATATGGTATATCAGTGTAATTTAATATCTTATTACAATCACGTAACAATTAATTGCAAGCTATTTGTTATTTCCTGAGGGAATTCTTATGATGGTAATATCATAACACCACATTTTAATTATAAATATAATAAAATGACGAACCAAACAAAATCCGACAAAAAAATGACAAGTTGAGAAGAAAATGTTGACACGAACGCCAGGCCCGAGCAAAAAACTCACGCCCAACATCTTCGGGTTCGTCGCTCAGCTCCGCCTCGCAGCCGCCGGGACTCCCTACCACCGTGAGTCAAGCGATCCCGGACGCTGCAGTTGCGTCGAGCTCGACCGACGAATACTTCTCTCCGCCGACGACACCACCACCTGCACATCGACGGGGAGGACGCCGGCCGCCGGACAGCCTGGGACTTCGAGGCCCATCGGCCTCTGACAGGGTCCCCGCTGCCGGTGGAAGTGTGCAGCGCATGCGATGGACGCAATCAATTAATGAAAACGTCATGCGCCCATACTTTGGGGCTACAGAGGGGGTAAGTAACCTGACTGCGTACCGTGGTCGGATGCATGTGCATTCAGCGAGTATCACTCCACACCGCCTGAGCTTAGACCTCGACTACCTAGTTTGCCGATGCATAAGAAAAATTGGGCGCTGGTGTGTGCTCTTGATTCGCAGCTATCAAAGGTTTTTGATAGCAGCAAATACCTTGCCGAAACCCACTCAATACTGTACTGTGCGGCTGCTGCGGTATGTCGTGTAGCAAATTTCAAATTCTCAAAAAGTGACAGAACTACACGACCAGCTGTACCAGCTTGGCAGTCCAGGAATGAGCGTCGTATCGGTGAGGCTAGAGCACTCATTGGCAAGCTTATCTGCTTTAGGGATGGCAACACTCGACCTAGAGTGATGCGCTTTGTGAGGCGGGCTTTCTCGGGGACTGATATCAGTTCTCAAGATTATCTGTCCCGCGTCACAGAGCGTATCGACTCCCTGAAGCAGAAGATCTATGCATAGGCAAACCGTATTCGTCGGTACAAGCGGCGAGTGGAGCGATACATACAGAATCGTACATTCCAGTACAGCGAAAGGTGGGTTTATAGGGCTTGGGAGCGACCCAACCAAGGTGTGACTGATACGAGCCTACCAGATGATGACGCAATATATTCGTTCTGGCGCAGTATCTGGTCGGTGCCTGTCAGTTACACCGAGGGTGACTGGACTCGGGAGGTCGAACAAGCGTGCGATCCGATACCACAAACGGGGGCAATTACCATCAGCCCCCAAGATGTGACTCGTGCAGTCCGTCCGTTGCGTAACTGGAAATCTCCAGGGCCGGAAGGACTGCACAACTTTTGGAATAAATGGTTCCAAAGGTCGTACGCTCGTTTGGCAACTCAGTTCCAGTCTGCCTTAGAGTCAGGATCGCTGCCCCAGTTCCTAACGACAGGAATAACCCACCTGCTCCACAAATCAGGTAGCACTGCGGATCCTAAAAATTATAGACCGATAACGTGTTTACCGACGGTCTATAAAGTTCTTACATCCATTCTGAGAGCGAAAATTAATCAACATATTGACAATAACGCCATCATGACTGCTTCTCAGAATGGATGTAGGAACGGGTCCCACGATACTAAGGAGCTGCTCCTCATAGACATTGCCATTAGCCAACTGGTTCGCCGTTCCCGCAAGGATCTGGCGACATATTGGATAGATTACAAGAAGGCCTATGACTCAGTGCCACATACATGGCTCATGAGGGTGCTGGAGTTGTATAAAATTGATGCAACTCTGCGCGCCTTCCTGACGTCATGTATGGGGCAGTGGAGGACGGTCCTTCACTATTCAGGATGTCGATAGATTCAGGAAAACAGTGAACCTATAAGGATCGAGCGCGGAATATTTCAGGGCGACAGTCTGAGTCCTCTGTGGTTTTGTTTAGCCCTGAACACTCTCAGTACACTGCTGGAGGGTTCATGCCTGGGCTTTCGGTTGAGGAGAGGTGGTCAAGTCATATCACACCTCCTTTACATGTATGATCTGAAGCTCTATGCCCCCAACAACTTGCAACTGATGAAGCTACTGAAGGTGACAGAAACCTTCAGTGACGCCATCCGTATGGAATTTGGTGTGGACAAATGTGCAGTCATGCATGTAAAGCGAGGGGAAATTATGGAATCCGTGGGAATTCAACTCTCGGATTCCATACACCTTCAATCCCTTTCCTCAAACGAAACTTACAAGTATTTGGGTATGTCGGAAGCATTAAGCATCAATGCTAGTGACGTGAAGCAGTCGTGGAAGGAACGCTTCTTTGGCCGCCTGAATAAAGTACTAAATAGTCTTATGTCAGGCGGAAACAAGGTGCACGCCTTCAACGGCTGGGTCATGCCGGTGTTGATGTACTCTTTCGGCATACTCAAATGGACTCAGACAGAACTTGACGCCCTGGATAGGAGAGTCCGCACGCTGCGTCCCGCAAATCATATGCATCACCCACGGTCATCGGTCATGAGACTGTATATCCCGCGGAAGTGTGGGGGTCGAGGCTTTTTAAATGCTAATACCCTGCACGCCCGCGAGGTATGCAGTCTTAGGGAATATTTCCAGGCCGCCGATGTGGGTATGCATCGAGATGTGGTAGCGGTGGACAAGGGCCTCACCCCACTCTCCTTGGCTAACGAGAACTGGCGCAAACCTATAGTATTAGATACTAATGACCGCAGGGAGGTATGGCAGAGCAAGGAGCCTCACGGACGCTTCTACCGGGTCCTACATGGGCCCGATGTAGATCTTTTAGCGTGCGTGGCCTGGCTGTGATGTAGTGACCTTTTCGGGGAAACCGAAGGTTTTGTCTTTGCGATTATGGACGAAGTTATACAAACAACTACCGGAAATACATTGTGAAGGACGGCACGGTTGACATCTGTCGGGCATGTCACCGCCCGGGGGACTCCATCCGTCACATTATCTCCGGTTGTTCTAGTCTAGCTAATGGAGACTATTTGCATAGACACAACCTTATAGCCAGGATTATCCACCAGCAACTTGCTCTTAAATACAATCTTGTGGAATCGGAAGTGCCTTACTATAAGTATGAGCCCGACCCAGTTCTCGAAAATGGCAATGTCACGTTGTATTGGGATCGGTCTATCATCACTGACAGGACTATTGTTGCCAATAAGCCTGACATAGTGGTGATAGACCGACTAGAGGGTCGCGCATTGATTGTTGATATAGCGGTCCTCCATGACGAGAACCTCGTGAAGGCTGAGAGAGATAAGAAAAGAAAGTATCATGATATGGCTCGCGAGGTTGTCGACATGTGGGATGTGAATACAGCAATCATTGTGCCGATAGTCGTGAAGGCCAATGGCATAATAGCCACGAGCCTCGACGAACATCTGAGGAGGCTCTCGTTGGGCAGATGGATCAAGGGCTTGATCCAGAAAGCGGTACTCCTGGACATCGTTAGGAGGTTCCTCTCTCAAGAGCCCTGCCCACCGGTAGCTTGGACCCTGTTCCCGATACCGGTGGGCTACTATTTTTTTATATTATTAAATGTTTTTTTTGTTTCATTTTATTTTAATAAGCAAATATTTAAAATGTAACGAATATGTATGAAAATGAATAATAATAAAACAATTATACTATTTATCTTGGAATTAGACTGAGCAAGCCTGCCCTTGGCTCTAGGCCTAATTTACATTTAGGATAAAGCCTCCCACATACTAGCGAAACGCGAGAAAGATACGATAATGCGATTTCACAGAAATTTTGAAAAATCTAGAACAATTTCTATGAAATTGCGCTGTCTGCAGTCATTGGAACATGAACAAGCCTAAATCCAAAAGTAAGCTTACGATTCGATTCGAGTTTGATTCCAAGATTTAACTCAACCGCTTTTCTAGGAAGAATTCTTTTTCTATTATCTACCCAGAAAAAAAAAATCTTACCATCGCCGACGTTATGATACGTTAACATACCTATTGTTTGCTATCCTTTCTAATATCATCATCTCAAAACAAACCACAGCATGCTGCCTGGAGCTTTGAAGCGAAATTAGGGCCATGTACTACATTGAAACACAAACAGAGCACGGAGACGAGGCCTAATTAAAGTGGGTTACATACACCACAACTATTTGCCGTACCCACAGAATAAGGAAATGGAGCGACTAGAGGCAACATTTCAATAATATTCATACATAAGTTTCGACTGTCACAGCCTCAGAATAGTCACAAACAAAAAAACATCGAATGAAGCACAGAAACTAGGCCTAATTTAAGTGGGTTACAGACACCACAAATATTTGCCGTACCCGCAGAGTACGGAAACGGAACAAATTGAGAAGCCATTATAATAATATTCGTGCGCGTGTTTCGGCTAGCATAGCTCCACATTATTTAAAGCAACGCGTTTAGGATGGTTGTGGTGCTGCCCCGCTTCTGTAGTGCATCGGAAATTTAGGCAGTAGATTGCTTCGACACAACCATTTATACAGGGTATACAGGGCCCTTAATACCGTGTCCCTGAATACTACGGCCGCATTTTTGAGGATCATACCTCCCTAACATTTATTACACCATCCTAAATTAGGGTTTAGGGCCCTGAATACCGTGTAGTGTAATAAGCCCTTAAAGGTAGCCGCTAAAAACTCTTGATGCTTTGTGGCCATACCAGGCTGTAAGAGCGATCCTTCTAATTATAGACCTATATCCGTGCTTCCAGCATTGAGTAATATCTATGAAAAAATCATGCTGGAACAGATGTTGTCTCACTTCAATTCAAATGGGATCCTGCATAGTCAACAGTTTGGTTTCACGAAAGGTAGGTCGACAACGGACGCGGGAGTAAAACTCATCAGCCACATCTTGGAGGCTTGGGAGAGGTCCCAGGATGCCATTGGCATTTTCTGTGATCTCTCAAAAGCTTTCGACTGCGTCGACCACAACACACTGATCTGTAAATTACACCACTACGGAATTCGTGGAAAATCTGCTGATCTCGTGCTTTCCTATTTATCAAACAGACAGCAAAAAGTAAATGTTAATGGGGCGACGTCCTCCGGGTCTCTAGTCAAGATGGGCGTGCCCCAAGGTTCAATTCTCGGCCCTTTCCTTTTTCTTGTTTACATAAATGATCTCCCTTTTATGATGGCCAAATTATCGGATATAATTCTATTTGCTGATGATACTTCGCTAATTTTTAAAATAGATAGGCAAGATACGGATGTTTTAAATGTCAACGAAAGTCTAATTGTTCTCTCAAAATGGTTCGCAGCTAACAATCTTTTACTGAATGCGAAAAAAACAAAATGTCTAAAGTTCTCTTTACCAAATGTACCACAACATGACCTAAACTTAAATCTTGACGGCAAAAATCTTGAAGTTATAACGGAAACTGTATTCTTGGGGATTACTATCGATTCAAAATTGCAGTGGGGCGCGCACATTAGAACTCTTTCGGGTAGGTTAAGTTCGGCTGCATATGCAGTAAGGAAAATAAGGCAGCTAACCGATGTAGCTACAGCTAGGTTAGTATACTATGCTTATTTCCACAGTATTATGTCTTATGGCATTCTGCTGTGGGGATCAGCAGCAGACGTTGACTCAATTTTCATCCTACAAAAGAGGGCAATCCGCGCAATCTATAAAATGGGTCCTCGCGAGTCCCTCAGAGAAAAATTTAAAGAGATCGATATACTGACTCTACCTTCACTTTATATTTTGGAATGTATTTTGTATGTCCGTAAAAATCGGGGGCTTTTCAAAAATAGAAGCGACTTCCATAATTTAAATACACGCAGTAAGCACGAAATTGTAATACCCAAATTCAGATTAACGAAAACTAGCAAGTCTTTTCTTATAAACAGTATACGCTTTTATAACAAGTTGCCAAAGTCAGTTATAGAACTGACCGATGGAAGGTTCAAAAACTACATCAAACGTATCCTTGTTAAAAAAGCATATTATAAAATCAAGGACTACGTTGAAGTTAAAAACATTTGGCCTTAGCTCCTTCTGCGCATGCAGCTTCCCTGGTAACTTGTAAACGGCACAAATATGTGGATGTCTCTAACTATTCTCAATCTCATTTTTCTTTCCTTCTTTTAATTAGACTTTTACAATGGTTTTCAAACATCTTTATAGCCCTTTGCTAAGAATAGTTACAGCACTGATAACAAAATTTGTGCCACATGTTAAATTTAGTCATGTAATACTATTTTATTTACCTTTGTATAGATTCTTTTACCGATTGTTTTGTGAATGTGTGAACATTGTAGGCCTTCTAGATGCTAGTTAACATTTGTTAACTTTTTTATAAAATATTTATAATCCTTTTATTTTATTTTTTTAGTTTCTTACGACTTATTGTCATAAGTCGGGCCTACGTTGTCCCCCCATGTCTAAGTACTAATGCTGTAACATGGAAATATTGTAAAACCAAACCATTTTTAAAAGAGTAACCATGGAGTTTCTTGCCGGTTCTTCTCCATAGGAAACGACCAACCCGAACCGTGCACCTTTTGTCGACGTTTTATAAGTGCGTTTTATAAGTGTAGGCCTATGTGAAATAAAAAAAAAATGATTTTGATTTTGATTTTGATACCTCTATTATACATTCCTATACCAGATTTGTTAAGTCAGAATGGTCATAGGCCATCTAAGAGTAAACGGTGACACTCACTGATACGCTTGATTTAAACGGAAAGTTTTGACAATTCCGGCTCTAGCAGTGGCTACCGCGGGCTTATTACGTAAGGAACAGCAAGTAGCAATAATTGTACAATTATTGCGCGATCAATTTAGTGACCTGGCTACTGAGGCCTTTAAGTCAAGTCTTTTTTTTGACAGTCACTTTTAACAGAAGCTATTTTATCTGTCTGATGATTTATAAAATGTATCATTTGATGAATTAACCAGCTTATGAAAGAGCAACACTTCGTGGAGGCTGTTTTTTTACAATAGTCAATTTGATTACTATTTAGCTCCAATATTCCGGTAAATTAATATTCGCAGATGTAAAGTATTTGTGTAAAGTAAATATGGCAGTGAAAATTGGATATTTTCTTTTTATTTACATAATATAATAATTAATTTGAAAAACTGGATGACTAAAATGTCAATGTGTAAAATTGATTAAAATTTCTTCGAATTGTCGGTTGTTATAAGAAATCGAATCGATAATGCATTAGGACATCACTTAATAGACTACATTATCTCGCATTTGAGCTATGAAACGTAAAATTTATTATTCTAATTTAATTTAGACATTGGCAGAATAGTCGACATCGTTGCTTGCCATATAAAAAAAGAATATAATAGAAGATACTTAATGCGGAGTTATCACAACCTTATGTGTTTGTAACTATTTAGTAGGTAAACATATAAGCTTCGCTGAGGTAGCCAACACTACATTATATAGAAATCCTCCAGTTTACCGTGATCACTTCTGTTTCAATGATTCAAAAAATAGTCCAGTTGCGTAGACATTAGAGACACAAAACAACACCAATTTGTCATTACAATATTCACTAGGAATTTGTTATTTCAATATTTAGTTTTATATTATTATTCTAGTTTGCGGATAATTAAAGTAGCCACAAAATAACACACGAAAAAAGCCGCCAAATACTCAAAAACTTCTGTACCTACTCCGCCATCAGCGAGCGATTGGCAATCGTCCAACAACAAGGGAAAAAGTTATCGCAATTTGACAGCCACATCTGCTCGCCGATCGCTGTCACTCTGCTGTCAAAAACCATACGTAATACGAAATGATCGCGATCACCTTGCGATAAATGCACATTTCAGTTAGCAGATTTTTATTGTTGGCAGTGCTGTCGTAAAATTATTATGATGTGGCTATAGCTCATATATAATGCAGATTTGTGATTGAAGAGCAATTAATTCGCAAAAATAAGCTTTCCAATTTTTTGACGTAAAGCGATAATCGCGCGATGATTGTACAATCTCGGCGCAAATATTGCTAATTGCTGTTTCATACGTAATAAGCCTGCCGGAATGGTCTCGGTATTCTGTGATTGTACTGCTATACATTTATTTACCAGATTTGTCTAGTCAGATTTTTGACGGGCCGTTTACGAGTAAACGGTGACACTCACTGACACGCTTGGTTCGTACGGAAAGTTTTGACAAATCCATCTCGAGGCGTCTCGTTTCTCTGTGGCAGTACCAGTTTACATTCCTTTACCAGGTATGTCGAATAACTAGTTAATCTAGCCTCATCTTATAATGTTACCTACATTAATAATAACTGAAGGGCGATTACTCGCGAGCTTGAATTTTGACGAGATTTCATCTATATTTTAGATATTAATTTTGTGTTGGAAGTAGTTAAATTATTTAAAGTAGTAATTTTAGGTAATTTTGTTGGTGAACTTGGTTAAATATTGTGGGTTGATAATATAATAGGTATTGTATGAGTAGGTTACTAATAGACTTTTAATTTGTTTATTTCTAGTATCCTCGTGTATCGTTTAAGTGAAAATAACATAGATGAAAGCGAAATCCTTCTGGAAGAGATCATCAATATTAGTCTTACACCAATAACATCACGCCAATATTTCCCGAAGAGTTAGGCAGTGGTCCATCTATAGTCCATCCAACAAATTTTATTTTAACGGATACCTATGTATGTTTTTATTGTGTGTATTGAAAGACAGAAATGAGACTTTCTTTGATAAAGATAATGTATTTGCCATAACATGTGTTTACATACTCTAGGCATGCAAGAAGTTTACTTAATTTATAGCACATACATATTTATAGCCTTTCGAGCCGTACAAATATAAATTATATTCTTCTTCTTTCTTTTCGTGTGAGGTGTTGCCACCTCTGGTGTCAGAGTTAATTAAGCCGCCACTGGGAAACCCCACAGGTCTCTGACTTGGCTATTTCAGACTTACATTAACTATATATAAGTCCAGGTTTCCTCACGATGTTATTATTATTATTATATTATTATTATTTATTGTGTTTATTATATTTAAAATATATATATATATTACAAAAAAAAAGTTATGAATTAAATATCATTATTAATTATATTATTTATTATTGTGGTTTAAAAACGAAAGCCAATCGATAAATTACTGTTCTGTTTTTATATTTTTTAAATGAAACAGTGCCTTGTTTATCAAATCGGAAGCTTGCATTGACGGCTTACATCGAGATCACTTCATCTGAGTTTTCACGGTTAGTTGATTGATTACTTATTTATTTGAAATATAGCACAGCCACATCACAAATAATCTAAACAACATTTGGACCAATGCATATGACAAGTACGGCGTACATAGCACTCATTGTAACACCCTGAGATCACTATAAATAATACAATTCAAATCACAAAAAGTAGATCAAATAGAAAATACAAATGGTTAAGAACATACAAATCAAACATAAATAATTAAAATCATTAAAAAAAATGTCACAAATCAAAATCATAATATCACAAATCAAAATCATAATTTCAAAATGATATGGTCACAATCATTAAAAAATAAAATAAAAAAATCATAATCAATAAGCAATATAATCCAAATCACGAATCAAAATCATTAAAAAAAATCATTAAAAATTAGAATTAAAACCATAAGGTCAAATCAAAATCACAATTATATAGTCATACAAAAGATCAAAAAGTCATACAACAAAATCATAGTCAAAAATTGGAGTCATTAAAAAAAGAATACAAAATTAAAATTATTGCAAATTATATAAAAATGACAAAAATCAAACACAAAATAATCAAATTCAAATTAAAATCAAAACCATGAGTCAATAATTGTAATCAAAAATTAATAAAATAAAAACAAAACCAGAACAAAAAACGCGCACGTAGGGTTCCGTAAAATTATCGCAAAAATCGGCAAAAAATACAGGTTTATTGTATGGAAGCCTCACTTAAATATTTATTTTATTCTGATTTTATTATTTATTGTTATAGCGGAATAGAAATACATAATCTGTGAAAATTTTAACTGTCTAGCTAACACGGTTCATGAGATACAGCCTGGTGACAGACAGACGGATCGCGGACTCTTAGTAATAGGGTCCCGTTTTTACCATTTGGGTACGGACACTGCAAAATTAAAAAAAACGATGATGTTTACAGAATAGACCTGTTGCAGAGCTTGAGGCCCTCGCTGGGTCCGATTCCTTGGTCGGGCAATGTTTTATTGAGTTTTCCATCTGGAGTTACCTCGTATTACATGGGACTTAAACATAACTGGAGAAATGTGGTTGTACTATAAGTTTAAACTTGCCCAACCCGTCGGGGAATACAGACGTGATATATATACTTCTATAATAATATACTAATAATATTATAAAAAGGATAGATTTGTATTTTTGTATGTAATGAATTAACTCAAAAACTACTGGACCGATTTCAAAAATTATTTCACCGTTTTCGGAAAGCTACACTATCCCCGGCTGACATAGGCTACTTTTTATCCCTGTATCCCCATGGGAACGGGAACTACGCAGATGAAACCGCGAGGCGTCCGCACGTAATGTTATGGACAAAGTGATTAACACGGTATTATTCATAGTGCCCGTGAAATTTGAAAAATGGCCCAATGTGAGTAGGCAATATGATAAAAACAATACTACTACTACTTATTATATACCCGGATCGATAGTAACAATGGGAGTCCCGCAGGGGTCAATTCTTGGTCCTTTCTTGTTTCTTATTTTTATTAATGACTTGCCTTACCTCATAAAGGATACCCATGATATAGTGTTATTTGCGGATGATACTTCACTTTTTTTTTAAATTAAACTCAGCAGCTGTTTACTGACGATGTAAATAGCGCGATCTCAAAAGTAGTTCACTGGTTCAATTTTAACAATTTATTTCTTAATGAAAAAAAAACCAAATGCATTAAGTTTACCCTACCTTAAGTGAGACAGGTGAAAACTGATGAATTGATAAAGGGCGAAGAATTGAATCCTGAAAATAGCACAGTATTCTTAGGCTTAACTTTGGATAATAAGCTTCAGTGGGGCCCACATATAGATAAATTGTCAAAGAAGCTAAGCTCCGCAGCATAAGCTGTTAGAAAAATTCGTAATTTAACTGACATAGAGACAGCCCGTTTAGTATACTTTAGCTATTTTCATAGTGTAATGACGTACGGTATTCTTTTGTGGGGAAATGCCGCCGATATCCAGACTATCTTTATTTTGCAGAAAAGAGCTGTTCGATCAATTTATAAATTAAGCCCGAGACACTCTCTCAGAGAGAAATTTATGGAGATTAACATAATGACTCTGCCTTCTCAGTATATTTATGCAAATCTTTTATATGCCTATAAAAATATAAAATTGTTTAAAAAATACAGTGATATCCATAACATAAATACTAGGAACAAACACAAATTTGTAGTATCTGCAGCAAGCCTCAAGAAAATAGGTGGCTCGTTTAGATTTCAATGTGTACGCTTTTATAATAAGAGTCCAAGCCACGTACAAGATCTAAGTCTGCATAAATTCAAACCATTCATTAAACGTAAGTTGTGCCTGAAAGCTTTTTATACCATTAAAGATTAAGTTGAGGACAAAAAGGCTTGGGATTGAGCTGCTCCAATTAATTTTGATTTTTTATGTTTTGCACCGTGTATTATGTTATTATTTTTTTTTGTTTTTTCGTTTTCTTGCAATGACAAGAATATTTACTGTTTATAGTATTATATTATTTTATTTTAATTATTGTGAATGTGAAGACTATGTGGATCATTCTTTTTTTTGTTTTTAATTTAACTTAGTTAGTTTTTAATTATAGTCTGGCAGTTTGAGTAGTTTATGCGGCCTACCCGAATTTCCTTTCTTTGGTATTGTTCGTCGAATCGTTGAGCTCCTTAAATTCTGAGTTGACTACTCGGTTATTGACAAATGCGTGCACTGACTGGACAGGTCCACTCAATCTGGCTGATTCTTTCCTCAAAAGACCATTTCAGACATCAGTCAACATGGTCTTCACATTATCTAACCAAGATTTTGTCTGGACTTTAAAAGAGACTGTGCTCTCTGAGTTTGTTTCGGCGTTTCTTCTCAGAGTAGTCTGATAGGAAACGCCAACCTTATCTAGTTTAAAAAAATATGATCGACATGTAAAAGTGTTTGTACAAACCAACTTACAGAAATAAAATCATTTATCATTATTTATCATTGAAAAAATTAAATTGGACGGGCTTTCTGATTAATGCCCATCACTTATTGGACCGGGTAATAAAAATATATGTTTTATTATTATTTAATGTTGGCTCTGGTTAGCAACATAGTGGGCCTCCTATTTTAGTCTGCAGGATCTAAAGTTAACTCACGTAACCTAGTGTCGGGGTGACCTAAGCTCCCGCGCTCCCTTCACTCGCTCTTGAATTAATTGATCATAATTATCGAATTGTCCAACCGTTACGTAGCAATATTCATAATGACCATACAATGTGATAAATATAGAAGTTTAAATCAGTATTCATTACATCGCCCGACTTGACTTCACTAGATTCATAATGCTCGGGCATTATACATAGAGCCTTGATTAATCAATTGGTCCATGACGTAAATAATGAAACAGTAAATCTATTTGTTTATACCTCGACGTTATTATGGAAAGGTAATATTTTACTGCAATTCCTTTTGAACAAGTCGTAGCATGTAATGTATAAGCACATAAATTCAGAAATATCAACTTTATGTTCGTTTAGGGAGTTATAAACTAGTCTGTAGTACACAACTGTTTTACGAATATAAATGACGATTCAAGTTCTTTTGATAAATATTAACGAGGCACAGTCATAGAAAATAATATTTGATGGACTTTGTTACTTTGGCCTTTTACTTGAAATTATGAATATTTCTGTTTGTGTACCATTAGTTAAAACGAACGAACAATCTATCAAGTTACTTAGCTTGAACAATTTTACGTTAAATTTTCGGTGATTCGATATAAAAGTGATCGATAAGTGCGTGCATTTATAGTTCCAAAATCCATTGCATATTGACCTTTGCGATTAGATATTTAATTTGCTTTCTTCCATTATCACCCTTACCAACAACAAACCTTCTTCCCCAGACTATACTGCTACGCTCAAAAGCACGTCAAGTCAATCCGGGCCGTCACTCGGACGGTGCAAATGCCGGACAACCGGACCAAGTCCGTTCGGACCCGCGTGCACACTCACGTGCACTCGTACCACGTGTCCAACCACAAGGCGGCCATCACTGTCGGCATCATCATGGGTGTTTTCCTGCTGTGTTGGGTGCCATTCTTCTGTGTCAGCATCGTCGCTGCGTTTTATAAAACGTGTATACCGGGTGAGTAGTGAAAGACACTGAGTGAGAGTGCGAGTTTTTTACGTACTCGATCGAGTTGATGTACATGTTCGCTTATGTCAATTTGTGCACAAAAAAGTGGTTTCCAATTACTGTCACCGGACTGCGCTTTTCCAGTTTCAATAAACACAAGTGAGTTCCACCAAGAAATTAAAAAAGCATAGGTAATAAAGAAATGAAAAAGCGCAGTATAAAAACGATAAAATTTCAAAACGAGAAAATAAATTATTAAACTTCACGGTATATAAGAAAATAAAGATATTTACGTGAATAGAACTGGAGCTCGTATTTTCTCCTGCAATTTTATAGTAATTCCCTGAACGGAGAATAAGCCACTCCCGGTTCAAAGCAAATATTATTCTCATAAAACGCTTTTTAAACGCTCTCTTTATTATAACGCGAAGAGAAGAGTCTTAAACGTTGGAAAAAATGCATTTTATTTTTGCTTTTCATAATACAGGATGGCCCATAATTCCTCAGACATGTGTGTTCAATTAAAAGATACATATAATAAATCTGTGGAAAAAAAAAGGATAACCCATTTCCAGCATTTTTGGAATTTTGTCTGTTTAGTTGTGCACGCATCACGTAAAATTTATGAAACCAATTTATATAAAGTTGAAGTATTAGGTACTTAGTTTTTGTTTCATTGCACACACTTGTTCACTCTATTAAAACATATTAATTTAAAGAGTATAACTGCATATTCGATAGATGGCGTTGTGCATTTAACGTCATTTTCAAACTGGCGGTGTTAAAATTATCCGCGGAAGAATGAACATAGAAAAAAATAGGTAGGTAGGTATGTAGGTAGGGTGAGTATTGAGTAGGGTTTTTAGGGTAGGTAGGGCTGGTAGGGTAGACAGTTGACGGGAGCGAAGCCGCGGGCATAGCTAGTGATTAACAATAAAACAAACTGATAACAATAAGAAAAATCTTTTTATTTCGTATTAATGTTTATTAAAAGGGTTTTTTTTTAATACCTTCATCCAAATGTAATCCGTTACGATCACGACACTCCTATAAGCGACGTCTTGTGCTGGATTTCATTACAGTAAAAAAAATGAGCCGTCAAAAGCCCAAAAAAACATTTTTTTCTTAATTCTCGTAAAGTTTTGATTTTACTGACAGCAATATTATCAATGTTGGTTACTTAAAGTAGTAGTTAACGGTACTGAAAGATACCCCATAGCAGTGTTTATCACTGACAATATGCACAGAATTAGTACAAAAAATAAAAACAAAAAGATTTTGCTCATATCTTGAAAATAATGAACATTAGTGAATCTTATATAGGATTTTTTATGCACAATCGAACTAGGAATACACTTGTTCTGAGCACAAATTTTAGTAAAATCGAGAATTAAGCAAAAAACTGCATTTTGGGCCCCTTTGACGGCCCATATTTTGTTTTGCTATGATGGGATTTTTATGGACTTTTTAGGCAACATTACTACTATCGTAAAGAACATAATTCCGGTGAAATTACTGAACTAGGTTTTTTTTTCGCAGATTGGCCTCCAATTACAGTTAATTTCTAGGGCTGCCATGAATACACTCAAATTAAATAAATAATATGTGATAAAAGAATAGTAATATCTCATCATCTCATCTAATCTCAGTAGTACAAATGCAACACATTTAATGCAACTTCGTATTTAAATAGATATTTTCAACTTGTGCGTGTTTATTAAATAAAACTTTCACATAAATATAACTTTTGTTTTTGTCTGTAATAAAGAAAACTTGATATTCCCCATTTTATACGTGGCTAAAACACTATCCGCGAAAAGCCAAAAAAAAGATAACTCATTATTTTTAGTCTATGGCCGATCGCCATTGGTAGGATGCGCACGCATAGGAAAACTGATCAATTTTGCCCGCCATTGCGAAAAAATTTTCACAGCTCGTTTTTACTGTGTGAAATGATTTTTTTGTATTATTTTCTTCACAAGTGTGTTGAAAAACGTCGTGTGATACACGTGTGTATTGATGATTACCGTCCTCGGCTCTCTTAAGACCCTCACCTAACGGCTCGGGTCTCAATGGCGCCTCAGCGGTAATCACCAACGTTACACACTTGTACCATAATGTACCCATATATACCATTCCCCCTCTGAAAAGCTTATTTTATTCACTGAAAACAGTGAATAAAAAGCACTTTTATCTACTCTCATATCGTAATATTCGAATTATAAAATTCAAAACGAGTTTATATTGGCATACTTTATAAACACAATACCGAAATTTAAAAATAGAATCTTATTATAACACTATTTCTCTAACAAAATAATGCTATAAAACAATTTTTTTTCTATTACGATACAGGACAAATCCAAGAAGTTAATCACTAAGGAGTTTCCATCAATATTTTTTTTGTAATACCATTTCATAGTACATATTATAAAAAGATTTGATTCCAATTTTAAATTGTCTATGACAATGCCCGCTTTAGACATAGCACGCACTGTGATTTTTATTCGCGCGAATTTTGTTTCCTTCTACTTGTTCATAGAGCTCAAAATATTCGGGCGAATAAAATTCGCGCGGTGGTGCGGTGGATTCTGTAGCAAAACACGGATTTCTTGCGGAATTATTTCCGCACGATTTCGTTACCGATGCGAACAGCTTCATACAATTACATAGGTCGCAGAATGGGCGGAAAAAAATGGCGTGAATAAAGATCGCAGTGCGTACTAAGCCTTAGCGCATGCGCGGTTAATGCGGTGATGTGCTGGGTTTTGGCGCCATTCATACGTTTTGCAAGTTTTGCTGTACTGAATTTCATGAGTTATGTAAATTATTGTGTGTGAAATGTCAATCAGTGAATGTGAAGAAAATTTGACTCTGCCTGATATTTTAGATGCGGCGAAGGAAATTACTCTTAATTTATTACCAGCAAAGTCGAGAAAAGTATATGACAAATGCTATCACGATTTTATGTCATGGAAAATGCAAAAAGAGGTATTTAGTAGGTTCAATCCTAATTTATGAGTGTAGATAAAGTAGTGTATGAAACTGCACATAACTAGGTATTAAAACATTCGTGTGAAAACTATTAAAAACCTCGCCTACGGCTCGGTTTTTAGACACACACTCATGTTTTAATACCCCTCATTATGCAACAGTTTCATAAACTACTATTAATCACTGTTTTGGTGTTTGAATTTAGAACACACTAATATAATATCAAACTCCATCTCAATGCTATACAACCTCCTTGCGCATAAAATATTCGATACAAACTTAGATAGATATAGAGTTAGAATTAGAGATAGAGTTGGAGTTGGAGATAGAGTTAGAGTTAGAGATAGAGTTAGAGTTAGAGATAGAGATAGAGTTAGAGTTAGAGATAGAGTTAGAGTTAGAGATAGAGTTAGAGATAGAGTTAGAGATGGAGTTAGAGATGGAGTTAGAGATAGAGTTAGAGATAGAGTTAGAGTTAGAGATAGAGTTAGAGATAGAGTTAGAGATAGAGTTAGAGATGGAGTTAGAGATGGAGTTAGAGATAGAGATAGAGTTAGAGATGGAGTTAGAGATGGAGTTAGAGATAGAGTTAGAGATAGAGTTAGAGATAGAGTTAGAGATAGAGTTACAGATAGAGTTACAGATAGAGTTAGAGATGGAGTTAGAGTTAGAGATAGAGTTAGAGTTAGAGATAAATTTAGAGAAAGAGCTACAGATACGAAACGCAAGTGCTGTTACCTAGCTCAGGGGTCAGGATTTCATTTTTTTTTGTAAATATTGTAGCTAATAAACCATTTATTTATTATTATTCCTTGTGCTTTTCGCTACAATCATTCTTTTCTCGTAGTCATGGTATAAAATATAGTATGCAACACTTGAATAAAACGGATTTATATCGAGGGTCTTGAATCACTCGCGTCGCTCATGATTCTAACACTTGAATCACGAGCATAGCGAGTGATTCAATCATCATGAATCACTCCCTACGGTCGTGATTCAGTCGTTAGAATCCTTCATTTACTTGTGATTCATCTACGGCCCTCGCATTAAATCCGTCTTTAATTCACTAGTTGCATAATATATTATTATATTTTACATGTACTTTACTATAGCAGCTTTCAAAACATTCATGGCGACCCTATGCCGTCGACTTTTTAGATGACAATTTATATAAAAGACATCAAAGAAAATTATGAAAATAAAACTTCGGGACAAATTTAATAGACTTTCTGAAACATTTTAAAACGCTCATTGAAATATTACTTCAAAATATGAATGAAAGTTTAATACCATCAATTTGTTACAGATTTGGCTTTCAAAATCCTGACGTGGCTCGGTTACTCGAACTCAGCGTTCAACCCTATCATCTACTCAATATTCAACACAGAGTTTCGGGAAGCCTTCAAAAAGATTTTGACGTCAAGGTATCCTCCTTGCTGTGGGTACCAGAGCGTCAGAGCGAACACACCGACAAGGAATGACAACTTCGTCACTGACTACGGGACTAAAACCTTGGTGGTGCGTCGGAGCGGGTCTTTAGGTTTATCAGGCGTGGACCCCACTCCAAGGTCATCTGCCAAGTCAGTGCGCCCACTCAGAGAATACCATATTTGACAAGACGACGACAACAGCAATAACGGGCTGCTTGACAAGAGTGACGTGGTTTGAACGCCCGATGACTGGTATGGGATACACACAGTATTTACACAATGAATACAAAATGCTGTCTCAGTATGAATAACGTAAATGACACGCTTGTTCAAAGTTATGTCGCTCGGTCAGCCGATTACGTGAGCGGACTTGTCAGTCTAGACTTGTCACTCAATTGGTAAAGACGTGACATAAGCTCTACGCGAAAAGCTTCTACTTATTACGATTCTTAATTTAAATTTTGTAAAAAATACTAAGCGCCGTCTTTTGTATGAATTGTGATATTAGAAATAAAACGTCAATGAAGATAATGTAATTATTATATTAGCCTTAGAAAGGCTTATTAGCGCCTGCGCTTCGATGCCAAGGAATTATATTATTACGTGTCATAGTAATTATTTTCATCATCAGTACATTCATAAGTTCAAATACCTTATCATTGTCGTGAAATCAGATATTTACCTACACAGTATTTGTAATAGAATTTCAAATTGTCGTAAGAAAATAATTAATATCTATAGATGAATATAAAATATACCTAATAAAGTCCTTTGTAGATTTGCCTCTAATTCAACCACAATGACGGTACATATACTTACTTTTTTTAGGTCTACTCCAGCTAACAAGTATTAAGATTTTTTAAACAAAATTTTTCCTCATTATTTTCTTAATTCGTTTGTATCTTATCATTATAAAAGAAAAAGACGCTATCTACGCAGTGTACAATTTCATTAACTTGCTGAAAGAAAAATACATTTGTATAATTAAATCAGGGCACATAATTTTCTTTGTTTCTTTTTGTTTTGATGTAGAAGTGAAATTGCAGAAATTGCTACTTTTGTTTTCAAATATGTCTTATGAAGACCGGTGTTCACCACAGGGACGGCACAGCCAAGTTCATAGGCATACCAAGCGATCCTTTGGGATGCCGATATATCCCGTCGAACGCTCAAGTCTACCTACGAAAAGTGAATGATAGAAGTATTAAAACAATATTTTAAATAATTTGAGCTTGCCAAAATTATTTATGACATAGAACCAAGCCCTGCCATTTCGTGCGTGAGTGCCATTTATTGGAAAAATGAATAATTACTAATTATTGACATAGATTAAAATTCGCTGCAAGAAAATCCTAAGATTATTTCTTGACTAATATGTAAATTATAACTTTGTTTATTACTTACGAAACAAGTATGTTTAAGTTTTTTTAGTTATGTACTTTAACCCTCAAATCTCTCTAGTCAAGTTCTTCTAGCGACATAACCCACCGGTTACATATTAATGTATATTTATTAATTTACAAATTCCTGTGATACTTCTGTAAATAAATGTTAGTGTAAAATGTTTTGTAAAATATATCGTTAGGAAAAAATACAGTTGTATAATATAAATTTAAATAAAATTATAAATAAAATATTCGCTTGAGTAAGTCACGTCCTCGTTTTAAGTTGTTAAGCTTATTTCTAAATTTAGTTAATTTTGTAAAAGCTTAAGTGATATTTTTACCGTTTTTTAATTGTTTTTAATCTTACGTCACGTTTTTTTTTGTGGTGCATTGTATAATTATTAATTATTTATTTATAAAAATATCTAGAATAATAAAATGTTACATTATCTACATCGTTCATTCGTCTTAGGGATCCGACCATAAAAGGTAAAAAAAGAAAAGATCGCTGTTGAATTTTATTTACAGAGAAAGATAATCTTAATGATATTGTGCGGAGAGCATTGGTGTCGGCAGATATCCCCTGCGTGCTGGAGCCTCCGGGTTTGTGTAGGACTGACGGCAAGAGGCCGGATGGACTGACCTTGGTACCTTGGAAAAACGGCAAGTGCTTAATATGGGACGCAACTTGCGTCAGCACTGTTGCCGCCAGCCACCTTGGTCGCACCGTCCTCTCGCCGTCAGCGGCGGCGGAAGACGCCGCTGGGAGGAAAAGGGTGAAGTACGCACCATTGGAGGGCCGTTACTATTTTGTGCCCATTGCCGTTGAGACCATGGGCTGTTGGGGCACTGAGGCCAGGAAGCTCATTAGTGAGATAGGGCATAGGCTAAGGGACAAAACGGGTGACTCCCGCTCCAGCTCGTTCTTGGTGCAAAGGTTAGCCATTGCCATCCAACGTGGCAATGCAGCAAGCATTATGGGCACCTTTGCGCCGGGAACAGTTAGGGGCGGGTTATTTGACTAGTTGTAAGACAACGCTTTTTGACGTGTCGTTGTGACTTTGACATCTAATTTGTTAATCTTTATACTTGTACGTATATTTTCTGTATTTATTATACTGTGTGTACATTAATAATAATAAAATATACAGAGAAAGATAAATAATTTATAAAAATATATATCTGAATGGGTTTACAGATACAAAGATATATCATAACATATTGAAATAGTAGAAGCCGGTTAAAAACCACGTAGCGTAGAAAATTTAAGTAGAATCCTCTAAAAATTTATTTATTAATTTCGAGCACTTTTCATAAATCATTTGTCATAGTCAACCCTGCACTTTGTAAATATGTACACCAAACATTCTTTAACATATTTTGTAAAAGTATTACAAAGAGGCTACTATCATTCGAAAGGCTTTTCATTGCATCATTAGTATACCGCATTCATCATCAGCCTTTTAATGTTCCCACTGCTGGGACACAGGCCTCTCTCTGAGAAGGAATGGGCCATAATCCACCACGTGGCCCCAGTGCGGGTTGGTGGGTGTCACAAGTCTTCGATTTTTTGTTTCTAGGATATGCACCAGTTCCACAGGTTTGCCGGTATACCATATAGATTACACATTTTACAATCACAATAGCTTTGCATTTGCCTGGGCACTGGGAATAGTTCCCGACATCAGCAAGCCATTAATTAAAATCGAGCTGACCAGCATCATCATGTCATACGAATTGGCTTTTTCCCAACTATATTGGAGACGACTTTCAGTCTAACTGGACAGAGCTGAATACCGGATATTAATTTTATCGAATTTCACGTTTTGCTGTGACGTTTCAAACGTACTCAGATTTATATCATATTTAGCAAAATATAGGAAAGGATTTTATTAAGTTTATTCAATTCGAATATTTTCTGTCATTTGTTTACCTATTCATGTTTTAAAACTGTCGTAGAATAATTTTAATCATGAATTATACCGAAATAAGTTCTTTTTTCATATTTCATTATTCCATTTCATATTAAATCAGACGAAATTTTTATTAATATGAAAAGTTTTATGGTCTCTACTTCGAAATATTAAGTAAGCAATAAATGTCAGAATACTTCATAAAATATTTTATTAATGAATAAAATATAATACAAAAATGCCTTTGTGTGACATTTCGTAATCACATTCGAATTAAAGATGGCGGCTTCATTGTAATATTTTTATATTGGTCGGCTTTGTAAGACGTTTTCGGGGAGATCTCAAATAATAGGAAATAGGACACCATATTGATATGCATAACATCAAGTGAAGCGGCATAAGTTGATATCATACGGAATGCCGCTTGACTTGACACAAAGGGAAAGAAGGAAACAAAATATACGATTATATTATGTGATTTTCTGTTACATAATAATCATAGAGATATTGCACTCACCAACGAACAGCAAAATAGCAATATATCGAACAAAATATCGCAAAATTGCAAAATGTAGGGTAATTGACTTGAAAAACATGTTTAATTGGTTATGCACTAAAGCTAAATTTGAACAAACTCATTCTCCTTTGACTAACTCATTAAACAGCAATACGTTTGAAAGACCTTTTATTTCACACGACAACACAAACACAAACCAAACACACACAAATACAAAACACACTCCACACAACACAGACACAGACACATCATAGAAACTCTTACAAAATTATAAAGTCTTTCAAATCCTTAATAGCTTTTTCATAACTCTCATTTAAGTGGAAATATTCATCTTAAAAGTGTCCTAAATTCCTCTATCATTAACTATAGAAAAGAAAAACCAATAACGTCTAACAAAGTCGATCTGTGGTTCTAGAGAAAGTGTGTACTGTCAGCGATGGCAATGGACAAAATGCCAAAATGTAAGACATTGTCACGTGACATTTTGGTAGCGTTTGGCTTACCATACATTTTTGACTTATTGTCAATCGCTATCGTGACGCTTTTGATGATATAATGTCCCTTGTCAACGGCCCTAAAATTGAGCTCTGAACAAAATTCCATTCTACCAGAGACAACTATAGAGAACATTTCCTACGCAAAGCGTGGCAAAATAGTTCGTCTTATATAATAAAAAAATGTTTGGGGGTTTCAATAGATTCATCCGTTCAAATGTAAATTTATGTTATAACAATACCAAAAGGTTAAAACATGCACAAAATATTGGAAACACAGCATAATCTCAAAGTCAGTCACCTAACCATAGAGGAGATAGAAGCCGTCTTTTTTTTTCCCAAAACAGTAAGCCATCTATCGGGCAAAATTGACGTTCTCTATTGTGAAAAAGTCCAAATGTATGGGACTGATTACCGAAATGTCATGTGGAGTTATTTACATTTTGATTTTTTGCAATCGTAGTTTCTGATAAATTGTCACTTTGTCTTTGTATTAGTTCTTTCTCTTCCACAGAATTTATACATTTAGGCAATAAGTATTATGATAAAATAATACTTATCAATGGGGAAAAGCGCTAATGATCTTTATTAGTTAGGTATGTATCGGTCTCCGGAGGGGACTGATGTAGCGGCACCAACGCCGCGACTTACGGACTAACGACATGACGTCATACAAATCCTGCATCGCGCAAGTAAAGTTTTCGGCGCGATTAGAAAAAATACAACAGTCCGACGGTTGTTCCGTTGGGCAGTTGCCCGGACCAGACACAACACCCGTCTGGTCGGAGGATCCTCCCTTTTCTATGGAGGTTTGTGGGACTTTACACCCTGTTCCACATGCCCCCAAACTGGTGACCCCGAACATGAACATCAGCGCAGCCTTCGTGCAGAGCTACTTCGTCGTGACGTCATCATCACTTTCTCAAGCTTTCGAGCAGCGAGTCACACAGCCAGCCAGTGCCCACGGCATCTACGGGGGTATCCTGACCACCAGCATGCAGCGGACGCGCATTCCTGGTCATCACCCCCAGCTTCTTTCATCACCGCTCCGACCCACTGGAGCCAGCAACACTATCCCCCGACTCACTGGGATTTCATCACACCGACTCACTGGGGCATAACCGCATACAGATCCGACTCACCGCGAACTCTGCGACTTCCGGTTCCGACTCACGGGAACCAACCTTCCACTGGCCAGGCACACATCACGAGATGTACGGACGACTCAACCTGCTATCGACCTCCGGTCTCCGGAGGGGAGTGATGTAGCGGCACCAACGCCGCCACTTTCGAACTAACGACATGACGTCACACAACAGTCCGACATCAACCGTTGGGCAATTGCCCGGTCCAGACACAACACCCGTCTGGTCGGAGGATCCTCCCTTTTCTATGGAGGTTTGTGGGACTTTACACCCTGTTCCACATGCCCCCAAAGGTACAAACGTGTATAGTAGTCATAAATGGCAGTATTATAATAATATATCTTAGAACATATCATGCTAATTGAATTTATTGCTATTATATAGTGTACATAGTATTTTGTGTTCGTCTCGGTGTCATACTTAGTTTGTAATGCTAAATCATATAGATAATCTGAATGGGCCATATTTTTATGGCAATATCTTATTGCTATATTCTATAATTTTTTTTCAAAATCTGTGGGTTCGATTCCTGGCTAGGAATATTGATTTTTCAAAAATCTAATTATGCTGTTTTCGTTTTCATCAAAATCGGCCTCGTGACTCCTTTGTGTGTTTTTCGCTATTCCTCATACTTCAGATTTGGCTATCCTTAGCCACTTAAAAAACTTATCCTGAATATAATATATATAATAGTGAGAGGAAAGAAAAAGGTGGTGAAACTTAACTATAAATAAAAGAAAAATCGATAGATTCAGTGAACGGAAGCTTATTTCCGTTTACTGGATGGATTACATTGCATCGGTACCCCTCAACAAAGATCAGTGACGATAGAAAGAAATTTGTAAGCCTTGAAGTGAAACAACAATTGTATACACAGACATTATTATCAAGCTTTTCAATGGTGTAGTAATCTGCGGCAATATACGAAAAATATCGCCATACTAAAAATATTACAGCTAGACATTGGAGTAAAAATGTTGCCCGTTTACAAAGCAGATGTATATTTCATGTACTGTTAGATTTTGTGCTTCTAAATGTAAATACCCCCCCCCCCTCCCTCCCTTACACAGAGAGGAGGCCTGTGTCCCAGCAGTGGGAACATTAAAAGGCTGATGATGTGATGTGATGTGATGTGAAATGTAAATAAAAACACGTTTTAAAGAATACAAAATTTTATTTTTGTGTTCTTAATAATGTGGGAAACAGAAAACTTATGTAGGCAACTGCGTGAAATCGATGCAGAAGGACGTTTTGTACTAGAAATCCCAAAGGCACATTGTTGTCACATCGACGTTACGATCGTGCCTGTCTACGGCAGCATTTACTTGGAATAAGTTCTTTAAAAATAAATCCTTCTTTATAAAAAAACATTTAATAGCTGCTAAGCTATCAAAAATAGTGTGCTAATAAATTATGAGATAAGTTAAAAATTATGCTGGTAACACTGGATATGTATAGCAGGAACTAGATATTAATTTTAGATAAATGTGTACATTCCGAAATCTGGATATAATCTGGTTGCAACGTAGAATATACTTACTCAATTTTATCATTAGTTAAGTAACTGTAAAATAATCATCTGTAAGTAGTCGTGTTATTAAACTCTGCAATAATAAATTATTAATATTCAATCGATTTGCCAGAAATAATGTAGATAGGTTACAACAAAAAGTCATAACCGAAATAATAATACAAAAATTTAAGGGTTTGATTTCTGCTGAAAACGCAATTATTATAAATAGTTATTGAAATAAGTCACTGTTATCTATAGTTTGTATAAAAACATAAATATTATAAGCATTTATGTAAGAAATTATTATTTGATCCTGTATCTAAACCTTGGCCGAAACTAATTATATGTTTCATAGATGTTTGGATAAATTATGAATATTTATAATTATTTGTTATTGGAACAAACATTGGCTCTTATGGGCATATGTTTGTACAAGTATACGTGTATCAAAAGATTACTTTTGTATTCGAATTATACGCAATATATAAGAGCTTATCAAAATAATCTTTGTAATGTAAATTCAAATACGTAGTTAATAGTTAAGATAAGAAAAGCAATGTTAGTTTTCATCCATTATTGTAAATAATATTTTCTATCTTAATGTTTCTGACGGCTTGTCACGGGCGCCCTAGAAGGGATGAAGCCAAAGCTGGTATTTGGTATAATTAAGAATTTCTAGTCAGAAAATAAATTATATTAAAATTATTTATTTGGTTTTATTGAAATCTCTGTTTTGGTCGAATTTTCTTTTGTGTTTTTGTCACACAAAAGAATTAGACACGAAAAATCATATCAAATTCTTTTGTTTCATATTAAATTACATACAAACCTACTGTACTGGATTAAAAGACAGTAGGTATGTAATACAGCTTTGCTTGATTGCTGATGTAAGTACTATAAAGGTTGCCTGTTGAAGGGATCCTTACAGCGAGCAGGCTCCAAAAAATATAGTTCTGACTGATTTCAAAAACTTGTTCAGAACAGAATTGTGAACAAAAAGAGTAAAAGAGTGATACTCATAGCCTGAGAGCTTGGTTTTATTTTTCTATTGTAAATTTAATTCTCTCTTGTCCTAGCCGTTTTTTGTGACTCCGATCCTGAAGAGCCAGATCTAGTTTACAGTACACACAACTTAATATACCGAAACAGTATTAAAAGCAAGGACATAAAAAGGGATACATAGGTATGCCATATAAGTCATTCTAGAGAACTTATTCGCGGTAGTCTCCATTACTTTTTGTCCTCAAATACCTCTTGGAAGTCCACGAAAATCGTTAGCAATAATTTTCTTTTTCCTTCGGGCTTTTTTACTTGGAACATGTTACCTAAGTATTATGAAAAAATTGTGTCAATTCTAAGTAAACTTTTGACATGGATCTTTGAGTTCAAAATATATGGGATAAGGGCTATTAATTCATAATTACAATGTAAGTATAAACTTAATTTTAGTTCAATTAAAATCTTTGGAAAATGAGCACCTATGTACCCAAAAGATGAAAAGATTTCTGGAAAATGTTTGAGGACTGGATTTTTAGTAACCGAAAAGGCACTAACAATCCAAGTGAAAAAAACTGGAATATTATTTGTTTTTTTCACTTATTCAAATTTCTTGGACTTTCATAAGTCTTCACATAAAACTCGAAATGCAAAGTCACACATCGCTGCATCATCATATATTTTCAAGCAATTTGAAACTTCAATTAAAATAAAATACTCCATTAATCTAGGGAAAGCTTGCAAATCCTTAATTACTTTTAAATCGCAACCTGATAGGCACAGCTCATAGAGTTTACCAATAAATAAATTAGATTTTTTCCCTTCTTGATAGCTAGTGATGGTAGGGTAGGGGTAGTAGGGGTAGTGAAATGAATATAGTTTATGCTTTGGTGAAAAGATTAGTGTACGGTAAAACCATACACTAATAATGCACTAATCGTGCATTTACCTCATTTCACTAATTAATATTAGTCGAGTATTCATTAGACGGTTAGCAGTCATCACGTGTGCTGATCGCTCCTTTGTATTACTAAACCTTTGGACCGGATAATATATTTAATTTGACTTTATAAGCAGCAGTATCATTGAGCCATCTTCCTAAATTTTACATTGGTCCTTCGAGCCAGTCAGATAAGTTCGTTATGAAGCTGAAAGAATATATATATATAGCTAGGCACGTAGTCGAGGAGACTTTTTAAGGTTATAATAAATTTTATCAAACAGGTCACACACTTTGCCTATCGCCCAATAGACAGAAGGCAACTTAGTGCTCAAAGACTTAATTATAGTTGGCAGCATTATTAAAAGAACTGGCCTGAATGAATGGTAATCAAAGAAAAGATAAAATTACGTGTTATAATTATTTTTACTTGTATATTCTCCGATGATGTGGCTAGAGGTGTAGGTAACTGAACTATTTGGTAGGCTGAATAATTAAATAACGTGTTCACGGTACTGAGTTTAATACTGAACTGACACATAGAAATAATTATACAGATACCGATATTACAGTAACATGCCTGAACACAATTGTTTTATCACTTTTGTTAAAAGTCCCATATTGTGGCGGGCCTTTAGGCACATATGATTTTTGGGATGGTTGCAGCACGTTGTCACCTTCCATTTTGTTTTGTCAACCAGACAAATGCCAGTTCAGTCACCTAGAGAATTAGGGTAACAATTAAAAAAAGTAACGATAATCAATTCTTTACCTAGCTCAAAAGATCCCCGAACGGTCAAAAGTTGGACTTGCAAAAATTTAACAATATAAATCAGAATCCTTCCGACCAGGTTTCACCCATAATAATTCTAGAATTATAGTGCAAAAATATGTGCGCAAACAAACTCTAGACAAGAGTGGTCCTTCCACTAGACCAAAAGGATAATGAAAAGAAAAGCTAATTTAATTTACATTACCAAGAGAAGTGACTCGCTTGTCAGGTTTCATCAATTCCTGGACTAAACTATAGAAGAATTGCCTTACAAAGGCATTCAGAATTTTTCATGAAAATGCAGAATTTTCACTCAATTTTAAAGTTTGAAGAATAGGAAGAAAAGACATTATCGCAAGGAATTTCTTCATTTTCTAAGAGAATCTTGATATTTTATTTTTATTTGAACTGATAGTTGCCCTCATTTCAAAAATAACTTGATAAACTTAGCATAATCAGCATTTAATTTTCCCACTGCTGGGACACAGGAATCATATTTGTGAGAGGATCCATCACACGGGCCCAGTGCGAGTTGGGAGATGCCACAATATGCCTTCGAATTTACGTACCTATATGACAGTTTCCTCCAGAAGTTTGCCTTCATCTCTTTGAGAGCATTTAGACATATAAATGAAAACTATAATGCATGTAGTTTAAATATTCAAAATTCAAGTTCCGAGTGGTTTAATTTGATTGCGTTATTTATCCCGCCTTTCCCTTTTTGGTCACGAATAGACGATTCCACCCTTTTCATTCATCAGGGTTGTGCCCGCATAACAATAACGCAAGCCCGTGGAGTTAGTTTAATTTCTGTAATCACCTTAGAGCTGCCTGAAATAATTTTATCAAACTTTTGAAAGCCCTGTCGTTTTCTTTTTTCCGTTTCTCAAAAGGAAGAAAAGGAATCCTTATAGACTTACTTCGTTGTCTGTCAGGCGGTCTGTCCATCCATCAAGATCTTTTTTACCCGAATGTTGATGGAGGGTAATAGATTTATCAGTCTATGTATATATGTATGTATATATATGTATGTTTTTTTTCCTATGTGGTTTATTACTATGTGGCCTAGTTCCTATGTAGAGGATACATCTGGTTTTGGTCAGCCAGCTCGCAAATATGTATCCTCCGACTGCACAGCATGATTTTTTCTTGTTTACGTCTTTTTAGTTCGCTTTTGAAGCAGTCGCGTGTTTTGATTTTATGCATATATTTTTTTTTATCACAGAAATACTTGGAGGTATCAATTTGCATTGATTATAAACTAATTTGCAGTTGGCAAACTGACCGCAACCTACGTTTATTGTAATTTTGTTCCTCAATCCTATATATATTTTTGTCAGAGCAATGTTCGGTGCTTTCATTGTTTATGAAGTTCAGTAATGTTAACTAATTATTTGATTCGAGGTAGCTGTTTGTACAGAACCATCGGTTTGCGAGTTTGAAACGCGCCTGGCCAGTTTTTTTATGAGTTGGTTACATCACAATTTTTTCGTTTTATTTCAAAGTTGTAAAATAAAAGCGTCGTAAGAACTTTGTGAGCAGAGTCTTAAACAGAAAATACTGCTTATTTTAATATTTTATTTATTTTTAACTTCTGTAGGGTTATAATGACGCCATTAACTTTACACTTCATTTTGATAAATGAAATGATATAATTCACTCTTTATTATGAGTTTCTCCTACAGAGGAATTAAACATTTTGTGATGAAAGTATTGAGTACATAAATCATCATCGTCTTCCTGCCCTTTTTCCAGGTTACTTAGGGCCACCCTATCAAACTTCACGCTATCACTAGACTACTGCTAACTTCCTTTTGATTCATATGACCCCTCACACAATCCATCTAACTTATCTTTGGTCTTTCTTTCCATCCAATCACGTTTTCATTGTATGGCTATAAGAGTAGGAGAAGACCAAAAAAACTGGCCAACTGCGAGTCGGACTCGCGCACTGAGGGTTCGGTACGAACATCTACATTCACCAAAATAACGAAATAATATTACTGAAGTTCATAAAGTATGAGTACACCGAACTTTGCTCTAATGGAATAAACAGAATTGAGAGACAACATTAACTTTGCCGTTTGAAAACTGTAGTCCCCATACATTGACATAAGTCGCGGTCAGTTTACCAACTGCAATTAAGTTAATAATCTTTTTTTATCAAAGTTCACATTTACGGTTTTCGGATTGTTTCCTTTATTTGTGCCATAAGACATTACTTCTTGCCAAATTTCATGATTTTAGGTCAACGGGTAGCCTGTAGATTTTTATTCATTTGCAAGCGTAAAATATGCGTCATTAGCGGTTGTATCTCTTGATTGCGTTGATCTAGATGTTTGATTTTTTCGCAACTGTAAGGGGTTACAAACTTGAGTATACGATATTAATTTCGACTCGATACCATTACGCGTTCCCAAGATAAAGGGTCTAGACAGGCAGATGGACAACAAAGTGATCCTATAAGGGACATTTTTTTTTTCCTTTTGAGGTACGGAACTCTAAAAACGATGGATGGATTGTGTGAAAGATGATTTGCTTCAAAAAGTAACTACTGAGGTGACGATTAATAGAAAATGATGGATAAAAATACAAACATGAAGTCGTACATCGTCCTTTTTGGACAGTCGGTCAAAAAGACAAGTTGCGATGACCACAAATAAATTGGCATACGCCAGCACCACTGTTGTATGTTTTCATCACCGTTTTCATGAAAATTATTATCAAAAAATGCCTCTCCTCAAACCCACTTTGACTAGTCAATATTTTGGAGTAATTTTCATGTGTAAAATCTGACTCATCATCAGCATATCAGCCGAAAGACGACCA
Source organism: Orthosia cruda (assembly GCA_964057195.1). NCBI lineage: Eukaryota > Metazoa > Arthropoda > Insecta > Lepidoptera > Noctuidae > Orthosia > Orthosia cruda. The sequence continues at coordinate 19,661,360 of OZ059827.1, forward strand.
CTGCTGGACATAGGCCTCCCCAAGCGTCGCCACATCTACCGGTCCCATGCGTCGGCGTCCAGTGGACTCCCACCACTCTAACCAGGCCATATGTCCGCCTAGTGGGAGGCCTTCCAACGCAGCGTGTTCCTGTTAGCAGTCGCCACTCCAGAACTTTTCGGCCCCATTGACCATACCAGACCATCGACGTGATACTTTAAAGACAACCTTTGGATATTTTACTGGTTTAACTTAAAATACAGAGTCCTTTTTTTATTGTAATTCACAAAACTGATGTACAATCACACGAGCAAAAAAAAAAAGGTCAAAAAAAGATTCTGATTGACATCTACTAGATGTGAATCTTACACGCATATATTCACTTAATAGTAAAAACACTTAATATTTAGGAATTGTATAAAAAAGTAAAATCAATCCAATTATAAAAAAAACAAAAACAATAAAAATTAAATCGAATCACAAATAAAATAAAATCAAGTTAAAATTAAATTATTCACAATGATAGTAAAATTCAATTGGATTAGATATAAATTAAATCAAAATAAAATCAATTAAAAAATAAAACAAATCAAATTACAAATCTATCCAAATTCAATCAGATTAAAACAAACATTTTATCATAATTAAATAATAATAAAAACTAAATCCAAATAAAATTAAATCAAATGAAACATCAAATTAAAATCAATAAAAATCAAATCACAAACAGATTGAAATCAATAAAAAATTAACTCAAATAAAAATCAAATCAAAAATCTAAAACATAAATTCAAATATTTACGCAATTAAGTCTCTGAGGCTTCTTCTCACTGAGGCAACAGAACCAGAAAAGATGTCTATTTCGCTACGAATGGAGTTGGCAAGAGAAAGCATGCGGCATATTGGTGAAAAATTACCCAGATTAGTTCGACTATTAGGCAGGTCGAAAGTTCTTCGGTTTATTAAGCGGCTACCACGTAGTGGTACACTAATATTCACTTTTTCTAGCAGTTCGGGTGAATCTATATGACCATTAATTAATTTATACAGAAACATCAAATACAAAGTCTTCCTTCGTGCACTTAGACTTCATTTTATAGTAACTCAACCTGGAGTTGTACGAGTTCAGTATACGACATCTGTTACCGAGTAGCATAGGTGATATAGAAACCTTTTCTGAACGCGCTCCATCCGATCAGAGTGTACCTGATAAAAATAATTAATATAGATGCCCGACGAATCATTTGATCGTAATGACTCCGAAAACTTAAACTGCTATCTACTAAAACACCAAGGTCCCTAATGGCATTCACTTCTTGGAGGGGAATGTTATTAATTGAATAACAAACCTGATCTGTTTCCTTTTTCCTGCTTAATTTAATGAAGTAGCATTTGTCTTTATTTAAGGACATTTTATTTTCTAAGCACCAATTGTGTACGTTATTCAGATCTTGCTGAAGCTGCATTATGGCTGATTCGCTATGTATAGTCCGATATATCTTTAAATCATCGGCAAAAAGTTTATAATTCGAATCAATCTTCCTGCCCAAATCATTTATAAAAACTGAGAAAAATAAAGGCCTCAAGTGTGATCCTTGAGGCACGCCTGATGGTATGCAACACTATTTAGATTTAAAACCTTTAAGATAGACCAATTGCGAGTGATTTCTTAAGTATGACTCGCACCAACGCAGCAACGAGCCATGGACACCCATGCTTTTCTATTTATAAATAAGTAAGTCATGATCTACTAAATCGAAGGCTTTTCTAAAGTCCGTATATATTGCGTGAACTTCACTACCGTTGTCTAATGCAGATGATATACATGAAACATACTCAACCTGGTTAGTCAGTGTTGATTTTTTGGGACGATAGTTGTGCTGGTTATCATCTAAAACATGTTTAAAGTGCGAAAATATTTTTTTCTGAACAAGGGACTCAACGATTTTACCACATGCGGAAAGAATTGAAACTGGTCTATAATTTGTAACATCATCAACACTTCCAGATTTAAAAATTGGCGTGATGTGCGCTATTTTCCATTGATCAGGGAAAGCGCCCTGAGACAATGAGTGGTTATAAATTGTAGTCAGAGGATCAGCCAGGTTTGCTGCACACTTTCTAAGGAAAAGAGAAGGGATTGAATCAGGTCCTGGACCCTTATAGCAGTCCAAGGCAGACAAATAATCAAAGACCTCAATTATGCAATGCTTATGCAATGGCTATAAATGTTATTGTTGCAGAGAGTGGGTTCCACTGGCGTTAAAAAGTGTGTGTTACTACTTACTCTATAAATAGACTGAAAATTTTCGGAAAATTAATCACTTATTGCCTGACCACCTGTGGCAAACCTAGTGTCACCCAAAGACATTTTGTTGGGAATATAATTGTCACCTATACGTTTATGTTTTAAGTACCTCCAGACATGCTTAGGATTGGTGCGAAGATGTTCAGCTATATTATTTTTAAAGTTTGCATAACAGTCTTGTATCAATTTATAACTAATAAGCAGTCAATAACAAAATCTCTTTAATCACACTCCACATTTTACATTCCAGAATTCCAATTTATAATAATGAAAACGCGCTCCGTAATATGCCAGTACGATCGTACGATACAGTATTGAAATAATACCGTTCAAAAGTAACAAGTGCCCGAATTTACTTGGAAAACTATCTGAAACACGTAACGGTATACGGATACATATATAATCTAGTTTCTGCCTGCGGCTGCGTTCGCGTGAAAAGTGTTTTATTATTGTAAGGCAACTTTCTATCGGGATGATAGATTTGGAGGAAATTCCATGTTTAAAATTTGACTTAAACACATTGTCGTTAACTATGTAGGCAATAATAAAATTACGATCCTACATCGCATATTACATTCCGGAATTCCAATTAATAATAATGAAAACCAGCTCCGAAATATACTAGTACGACAGTACGGTACAGTATTGAAATAATTCCGTTCAAAAGTAACAAGTGCCTCAATTTACTTTGGAAATCTATCTAAAACACGTGTATCTAAACTAGTTTCTGTCTATGGATTCATCCGCGTGAAAAGTGTGTTATTGATCCAAAGTAACTTATTTCTGGGATGAAAGGTATCCTATGTCCTAATCCAGATCTATCCGTGTGTCATCAAAATCCGTTTAGCGGTTAAGATGTAAAAACATGATAGACAGACAGATACACTTTCTAAGTTATAATATTTGTATGGATGGATGTGAAAATCTTGTTTTTGGACGTTTAAAACAATCACGCCTCAACAGCTGAACGGAACACTTGGCCCACGAGTAGACCATGGCCCGATTTAGGGCAAAGGGCACATTTTATGCCAGTAATACATTCGTGTGTGATAGCTATCAACAATCAGGAAAAGCCGCTAGCACAAGCTAGTATTAAAATAATTCCGTTACAAAGTAACAAGTGGCCCAATTTACCTGGGAAATCCATCGAGACGTAACGAAATCATTACAGAACAGTTGGACACTTCGCTCCTTGGGGCTGTAAGTGGGTATCGACACGCACATTTGTCACGATTTCACTTTTTGTCCACGGTTTTTTGTGGACACTTTTATGTTGGGTAAAGTAAGTTGTTGAAATGTTGTTGGGTACTGTTGGAGATAGTTAAGATTAATTTAAAAACGTATTAAGAATTATTGAAACAAATGTAGATAACTAAGTTTGAAACATCCCTTTTCACTCTCAATATACCTATAGAAAAGATAGAGTTCGTGGATATATATTAGGTATCAATAGTATATTATACATACATAAACTCAGGCCTTTTTCCCATGGAGGTAAGCAGGAACTAAAGAACACCTTCTGCTACGATCCGATCAGAAAGAGTATTTACATACGGAGGAGTATGTAAATACTCCTTCTGCTTTATTTACGCCATAAACTTACGCTGCTCAGTTATGAGTACGCACATGGCCTTTCTGAAGAACATCGTCAATAAGATCCTAGTATGTCTTTCTAGGGTGTTCTCTCCCGGGCGGCGTTTCCACTCACTTCTAAGTTATAAATACGTTTTAGTAGCACATCAGGTTTTAGAAAAAACTTTTTAACGATAAAAGTAAACCGACTTCTAAAACAAAACACTACAAAGCGATAAATAACTTTTTTTTCCGAAGTCGGTAATTTTGTAGTGTTGGTACCTCATATTATCATAAAAATCATTTAAAGCCAGAGATGTACTCATTTCAATTCCAATAAGCCCAAATACGACTAGGACATATTGTTTTATTTCGGAGTTCCAGTGCTTACTTTCCGGTTTCATCATCAGACCAGTTCGATGGTACTATTTTAATCACTACCATTTATTTATATGTATTTGCTTCATCAAAGTCGCTTAATTATTAGAGATATCTTATACCCACGACAAATATATGAAGAAGTTCTAGTAGCCATATGTGATCTTCTTTATTAGTTCCAATTCACCAAATTAATACTTTCTGAGTGCAAATGCTTGCCATGTTATTAAAAATACCATAATCACTATGTGTCTGCCTATAATAAGAGTTTCCTTGATTTCCATGGGATCCCATCATCAGATTCTGATTTGGTGACTATGGGACCACCTCGAGAGTATAACCTTTTAAACAAAAAATTAATTTGCAAATCCGTCTAATGACGGAGTTATGTCCGAACATACATTATATAAAAAAATATACATCTGAATTAAGAACCGCCTCCTTTTTGGTAAGTAGGTTAAAAAGTCTAACATCCTTTTTAAAACTTATCTCACAATACAATACCTATGTATGAATTATGTCTGATGTTTCAGAGATCTAAGAAGAGAGTTGAAACCAACTTGAATAGAAAGAAGTTTCAGGTGTTGAAACTCGACTTTGTAGATTTCCAGTACTGTATTGGCTAATTTAATTGCTCTAGTCAATTGTGAAATTTTGTTTTCTATATATTCAGTAACTAAATTTATTATTATTTTTATTTATTAACACACACTTTATGTCACAAATATCAGTACAGCCCTAGCTCTTGTACTAGGAAGTCCTGTATCACAAATAAGGCCGTGGATTATTCTAGAACATTGGTAACCAACATTACAGTATACAAAATCCCTGACCAGTACAATTCGAATCCTTTTGACTCGCATACAAATAAAATACGAGCTACGATTCGTTTTCCTACAAATCCTGTACATCACAAACAATGGTCATAGCAACAAGAGACATAAAGTGGCAATATGTTCGTATGAACAAGGAAAAGATAGTTACAGAAGGTTGACTCCATACAACGAGCGAAGACGCACGGACTCAAAGACACGCATCACGTACGACGAGTGCAAGCGTACTCGTGACCGGCATTTGTTTGAGATCGCCGTACGTATGCGTCTATGTGTGCGTGCGCCTGTTTTCGTTTCGTGTATGGAGTCAACCTTCTGTATTCTCTTTGGTACAACTGGCTACAAACCGTTGCGGAAAACATTGATTTTCAATTTACTGAATTCGGATATGTAGGTACAAGCTTCCGAATTTGTTAAAAAGCCGCCAGAATCCCCTTGATGACGCAAATCGAGGAAAATCGGAAATTCTGCTACTTTATATATAAAGATTAGGAGGTATTTCTTCATTAAACCATCTCTGATCGCTTTATTGACGTAAAATCTGTCAGGGAAATGAAATACCGATCAGAAATTATTCCTTTCATGTTTATTATTAGAGAAAATAGACACAGTCTTATTGGTATTTATATACTGGTGCTAATATCAGAATAGCTTCGATATTCTTGTTTGCTTTTGTTTCAGATATTATAGGTATTGTAGATGTTGCTTCATTTTATGAGAAGTTATGCTCGGCTTTGCACATTGTGTTATCCTTGTAGCAATTTGTAGAATGAATAGTAAAAATAGTAAAAATAAGACTAGTTCGCTTCACTTTAACCTTTAAAATAATAAAAAGTAAGGACTGTGAAGCGAGTGTGCCTGCCGAGAAATCCTGTTTTGTAATAAAAGAGGTATTATCGCTAGAATATGAACTTTATTCTATTGAACAATTACTTTTACATTCGGTAAAGGCAGGAGTAGAACATACCACTCAAACAAACACTAATATAGAATGAAAACTATTCGTTGTATTCAACCTATGCTACTATATACTTATCAACAATAATTATGCTACTTTTTAATAAGACTCAATCAAAAATATTTATCAATAAATATATTCAATCACTATGTGATTGAAACTTTCATCTTCATCTGATCAAACAATTTATAAAGTTAAGACCGATATAAAAGCTTGTGAAGATGATATTTCTTTCTCTGAATACAGATGTCTATGCTTTATTGAATAAATATAACAAATTGATGTAATTCGTTCCCTTTGAGGTTTATAATACTCGAAGGGATCATTTTGTGGGATCTTGGATAATGGTTGAAATGAATGGGTAGTTTAGTTCCGAAGTGTGTTTGTGGTTGTATATTTCTTTTTACATTTTTATCGTGTGTTTTCGTATACTTATTTAAATGTGTTTGAACTTGAACTTTTAAAGTAAGTCTCAGGTAGTAAGTAATAAGTCTCAGGGTAGGTTTCTGTTTTAAATATTTTGATTTAAGAACGTGAGCCAACTTTAATCAAAAGATTAACAGGTTAAAAAAGAGTTGGATAAATTGTCTTAATTATGAAATCAGTTGTAAAACTTGAAATAAGTGATTTATACTAATTTACCAAATATAAATAACCATACACATGTCACGCAATATATGTCATGGCTTGTACCTACTTCTTTCTTGACAAAATAAAATATAATTTTATTTTCACTCCATACGCAGAACTTTTCAAGAGTTGTAATATTTATTATAGCCCAAGTATTTTAATATACCTGAAACTTGGACAATGACTATGTTTTGTTAATGTTTTTATTTTTGCTGTTCAAAGAAATTTCGATGGAGTCAATTGGTAAACAACGGTATTTGACCTGATATTGTAAGCTAGGAACATGGCTTTTAATTAAATCTTATGTACCATGCCCTGTTTTAGTACAAAGACTTTTTGTTCTGATGGTTTTTTTCATCGATGTTAGGGCTTTACTAGTTTTTTGTCAACTTTGTTTATTTGGAAATATAAAGTCGGTAGTACGGCTTCACTTACTATAAAAATGTTTTCATGCATTACGACTATCGTAAAGGGAAAATTTTTTCGGGATAAAGTGTAAGTCAACGCGTGTGCTAAGTTTCATCCAAATACTTTCAGCCAAACATCTATTATTAGCGGTGCGTTTGCGGGCCAGCTCCAACAGCATTCTGGGCATGACCATATGACTGCTGACAGGCTGGACTGAGTTGAGTTGAATCGTTGCTCCATTATATCAGCTGGAATACTGAAGCAACGATAGTTTCTATGTGTAAATGATAAATGTTTTTGTGTTTAAATGTGGTCTGCTGTTACTGTGTTACACTTTTAATATTATATGTATTTAGGTTAAGATATTGAATGGGCTCTGTAGCCTTTAATAAATGAATTAATAATAATTATTATTATTTTCTTCCTTTTTGGTGAGATAGGAACCTTTTTGGCCTTGCACGGGGTTTCTTTTTACCCGAATGCCGAAGGAGGTTTTGTTTATCAGTGTATGTACGAGTATGTTTGTTCCTATGTGGCGTTCTAGAGAGTTTGTTCTCTAGAACGCCACTACTAGCCGATTTTTATGATTCTTACGTCAATCGACGACCTTCAAAAATATATAACACTTTTATGTTCAAATGTGAACATGTGTGTGTGAATGACTGCACAGCATGATTTTCTTATTGATGACTAATTTGTTTTCAGATTTTTTAAATTAATGTTTCTTTGTATTATGTCTTCTGAGCTAGTCGTAACTAATACATTTTTCTACCTTTATGCAGGTGTTATTAATGAACCTCCTAAAAGGTTTCATGGCTTACCAAAAATAAAACTATATATCTCGTTAAATACCGCTCTCTATCGTAAGCATCAATAATCTTATTCAGATCCCTGTATCCCACCATAAACTATATAACCATATAAGCTTTGCGGCAAAGAAAATATTACAAATTGACAAACACTTATAATATATAAAACCTTGTATACCAAGTTAACGACACTACTGTTTCCCAGCCAAAATGCTCTACATCGTCTGCACTGAACCATAACACAATACCTGCCAACTTTCTAACGTGTTCAATATCATTATTGGCAAAGTTCTCCAGATGCGATCCACATAGCAGCAAAATGTTGCTGCATATGACTGCGGTTGTGGCGGTCACATGTGGTGGTGGCGGTGTTGTTGCCCGGACAGATACGGGGTTTTCCCGTTCAAGATAGATTGTTTAGAAGTTGTTTGGAATTGTTTGTGGTTAAATTTAGAAGTGTGTTCTTCTTTTGAAATTCAAGTATGAAACTAATGAAACCGTCAACGGATTCATTATTTTTAAGTTTTTTGAAGTTGTGATATTTTCTTAAATATCAACTTTTAACTTGGATTTTTGTCCAATTATCTTATAATCACCATGAGCCTTATAATGCTCCCACTGCTAGGACACAGGCATCCTCTCTGTGAGAGAGGTAATAGGCCTTAATACACCACGCGGGCCTATTGCGGGTTGGTGTCTTATAATGGTACTCAATAATTTGAGTAATTGTAACATGCTTGTCAAAATTAAGCTTCAAAACTACATTGTTTTTACCAATAGCTCCCAAAGACATTTAGCTTATGTAATTTTTAACATTACAACGACGTAAAATCCTTATTAATAACTTCCCCGACACAATATCTTCATGGTACATCATTTGTAAATAAGGCCACGAGTCACGACAGGGTCTTCAATTCTTCATCATGTCCTCTACGTTCGAGTTTATTACATTTCAGGATAAATCTCTTTGATACGCTTTACCGTACTGCATGGAGAAATAACTTTATGAGGCTAGTCTACGTCACCCAGATAATTTTAAAGTCCTTATAGACTTTTATTTATTTTTAGGGTCCGTACCTCAAAAGGTAAAAGAAGGAACCTTTGTAAGATCACTCTCTTGTCTGGCTGTCTGTCCGTGTTTCACCATAAATTTTCTAAGGAACGGGAGGACCTAGCAAGTTGAAATTTACACCAAATACTGAGGTCTAAATTCCCTATAAGTGTTCAAAAATCAAGGTCCTGAGTCAATACGATAAAAAGATATGGGCAATTTTTTGCGAAAACTTGTGAGTACCAAAATTTGCCTTAAATTTCTTTTTTTTTTTTTTTTCGGCTTTTTCCCTTTATTTGTGCCGTAAGACCTTGCTGTAAACAAAAAATTATAATTCTAAGACATCCGGCGGTACCCTATATGTTTTAGTTCGAAAACCTATATGGTAGTTCCCGTTGACTTAGAATCACGAAATTTGGCAAAAAGTAAGGTGAAACAAATTTAAAAAAAAAGTTGAATATTAAAGGGTGTCCCGATACATACATAGTTGACGCCAATTAATATAGTTCTCTGAGTTGTATGGGTGCTCATACAATTTAGAGGACTAGTTTGTGATAATGATACGGAACCCTTCGAGTGCGAGTCCAACTCGCACTTGTTTATTTAATTTTTAGCTTGTTCTGTCAAACTGTAGGGCAATGGCTTCTCTTTCTGCCTTTCAATCCTTCCGGTTTAAAGAATTTGTGGACCAATCCTGTCGATAAGCACAAAGCTCGTCCCGCCATCTTCGACTGGAACGATCTTACGAATTTATTTTAAAAAGATATAGTTTAAAAACATGATAAAATAACACTTGAAAATTAGCTTAAGCTATGGAGTAGCCAATAACAATAAGACCAGGGAATATGGGATTTTACCCCGCAAAGACCACGGTGATGATTACCATAAACAATTTATGGAACCAGTGACCTAATCAAGAAGGAATAGATAAAGTGACATTCTAAAAAATACTTTTTGCAAAAAAATACTACCGACTTCCAAATACAAAACTACAAAGTGAAAAATAACTTAATTTTTTTAAGTCGGTGTCTTTCGTAGGTACCATTTTTTGCGTTATGGACACCGACTTAAAAAAAATAAGTTATTTTTCACTTTGTAGTTTAGTATTTGGAAGTCGGTAGTATTTTTTTGCAAAAAGTATTTTTATTTTTCACTTTTTAGTTGTACGTACCTAATAGGCAAGTTAGTAAGGGAACTATTTCGCCAGAATAGATTTCATGAAACTTGAACATAACCGGTGAAATGAGAGATCTACTTACCCCTTAAGAGCGAACTGGCGTGATGTTATGTTATGAAATGTTATTAACAACAAACAGACATGCGATTGCAGCAATCCCGAGAGATTTGCCGTTATTTATTGAAGAGTTCTGTTGTATATCTACGAAGTTCTTCATCAGATCTTCACCAAATTAAAATGGGACCAATTTCGGAACATACTTAACCAAACAAAAAAAGAATTTTCAAAATCGGTCCACAATTGACGGAGTAATCGGTGAACATACACAAAAAAAAAAAAAAAAAACAAACATGAAGTCGAACATAGAACCTCCTCCTTTTTGGGAAGTCGGTTAAAAATTGATAACAATTGTTAAAAGTTTGAACCGGTAAACGGATTAACGTGGTCACGAGATATTGGTAGCGCATGTCATTTAGATTTAGAACTTTTTAACAATCATTATATCTGATAGAATTTGGGCTCACAATTTTGGCATCACGGGCTTTGTCTAGAGCCCGATGTGACTGAAAATGAAACCATCAAGGTTTCATTTTCAGTCACATCATCATCACCATCTGCCTTAGCTTTTGTTGTAGCGACCCCTTTCTCTTTAGTTTTTACATGGGCAAATGCTCATGCATACTGCGCCACCACGAGAAGATAGCGCAGTTATGGGGGACTCCAACCCACTAAAACCCCAAGGTGTCCTCCTGTGCAGCTTATGGCGGGAACACGGGCACGCGTTAGCACTCACCGCTAACCCGCCGCGGCTGTTCGCCACCGGACCTTCTGGAGTAGCCCCCATCATCGGTGCATTAGAACACATTGTATGTGCCGTAACAGTCCGATGAGGCTAAATACTAGTTTTCAAGCCATCTTATCGTCTATCGAAATATCTGCAATCGCGTTGCCATCTCAGAGACAATACTGAAATCATATATTATTTATTTATTTATTATATACTTTATTGTACACCACTTAAATAATTACAGAACAAAACATTTATGAAGATAAGTGTACAATGGCCGGTCTTATCGCACAGGGCAATCTCTTACAGACACCATTATTCAATATAATTTTAAATATTTTATAAATGGAAGAGAGAAAAAAAGTAACTGACAAAAGCGGGGATCAAATCCGTCATAGCGGTGACGGATTTGATCTTCGCTTTTGTAGCTACCTTAACGCATTACAACGTTAATCGAAATTATAATCTCTTATCACATAAAATCCTCTTTTGGCTTCAATCAGATTAATTGTTTTAAATCTCGTACAAAAATATATTGACATACACGTCTGAAGTTGTGTTTTTATTTGAATGATTTTCTCATGTTTGTTTAACCTTTGAAGCGCGAATTTTGTACGAAAACAAATGTTTTAGAATTGCTTTTCTGAGAAACCAGATGGAAAATATTTGTTTGGCTACCAGAATTTGTGTCTGAAATGTTTACTAAAAATATATGTTATGAGAATAATAATAATTTTGGATTTTCGGATATCAGGGCAAGTAGGTATCTCTATCTTCCTAATGTTAATTGTGTTCGGATAACACACGCGTATGCTATTTTGAATGATAACCGACTAATAAATAATATCAATACAAATTCTTCTAATAACTTCATTACTATTTTAGTTATAACTTGGTTTTTTCAGTGAATTCGCACATGAAGATTTCGCTTACATAAGGAAATTGATTTTCTAAGACAAATCTTTTTCATTCAACACTCCTCCTCATTTCTTAGTTAAAATAACAGAGGAACACAACATTATCCTTTTTCTTGTTTAATGTCTTTTTGTACACTATCTATAATAATTATTATATTAAACAGTTTTATTGGTTTAAAACGACTGACTATTTTCCGTGCATTAGATATCATTCAAAGAGGAGCTTGTGTCTTAGTAATACCAGCCGTACGAGACGATTTTCAAGGAACGCAACGCTTACTTAGATCGGTCCATGGATGGGTGACTAACATACCGAGATTCTTCTGTGCCTCGGCAAACATGTTAAGTCTTTGGTCCCGGCTATCATTTGAAGTTGTTGGTCTGGGCTGTCATTTGAAGTCGTTCGTCCCGGCTGTCATTTGAAGTCGTTGGCCCCGTCTATCATATGAATTCGTTGGTCCCGGCAGTCATTTGAATTCGTTGGTCCCAGCTGTCATTTGAAGTCGTTGGTCCCGGCTGTCATTTGAATTTGTTGGTCCCGGCTGACATTTTTACATCTTTGACAGTCGTTACAGTTAGTCAGAAGCCAGAAAATCAGGGGGGTGACCATAAGCTCTTAGAGTAAGGTTATTTTGAGATCGCGTAAGTGACAGATGTATACAAGTCACTAGTCGCATCTTTTAAAAATCTTATGAAGATCCATTTCCTTTCTATTTAAAGCTTTTCTGTTTTTTTTCTAAATTCTTCTATCATTATTCGACCCTACTTTGATTTTTTTTACATGTAATATTATGCATATATATTTATAATTATGTAAGTTTATGTGTTGTTATTGATATGGCCATATAATGTCTATGTATTTATTTGTTAATCTACATTACAGTACACCACAAGCTACTACTGTTTTATTTTAAGTTCTTCAAGTCCATCCTATTCTGACAACAATTTTGCCAAAAGGAGTATTGTATTACTCAGTAGTTACTAGATTATGGAGGTTAGATATACAACCACTCCATGTAAAACACTGGTACTCTGCTACAACCGGTTAGACTGGAAGCCGACGTATAGTTGAGAAAACGCTAGACAATTTTATTATATTCAATCAAAGAAACGACTCATGAAAGTACTAATTCTAAAAAAAATAACACGCTCCATCCAAAAACCACATCATCGCTTACCATCAGGTGAGATAGTGGTCAAACGTGAGCTTATAGACTGGCGAACAAATGTCGGACCGCCGTCTGTATCTGGACCGCCGCCATATATTGTGTGAACCTTAAGTAAACAGTACAATACAATTTACTTGTCGAACTTGAGTACAAAATTTAATAAAGTATCCCGCGCTTTGCCTTTAATGCTGTCGATTCGACAACGGACAAATCATTTCATCAAAATTTTAATATCCTCAAAGTAAATACACGCGTACAACACTAAACCTTACGGACCACTATGGTTACATTATTTTAAAACATAGACCCCATATAAAGTAACGGCCCCTGCTATAGACCAAAATAATTCTTATAACTGATTTATTTCCCTTTATTTACATAATCAGGTTGTGTACAGAATTTCTCAGACATATCATTCAGATTTTAAGAATATTTATCAGAAAAATCCTGTGTCATAATATGCATTCTACAGATTTGTTTTTGTATTCGGATCTAATTTTCAGACATACAATCCAAGTTGTCTATAGACAGTATCAATACTCGTAGACCGTCCTAATTCTAGATAAATCACCAGCAAATTTGTCTCAATATATAACGAGAAAAGGTCCTGCTTTTTTTTGGCGGCTTGTATCCCATTGGCTTACCCTACAGAAAACGTGAATGCCGGGATTGTAACTATTCTATAGTATTAAGCGATATTGCAGATCTCTAACTGTAAAATAGTTCTCGCACCTGATCGCCCATTTTACACTCCTTTTTCATAAATATATTCTTTATTGTACATAAAAATACATATTATACATATACATTAGGACAACCTATTATAGGCGAGCTTAGCCTATAATTGGGTTCTCTTACAGCTAACCTAAGTGTCATAAAGATTTGAGATATTTTTGTTTTGTATATTTTTGGCCTGTATGTTTTCGTGGTGTACAATAAAGTTTATAATAAATAAATCAGTTCTTCCAGATATGATGATACAAACAAGCAAACAATTTTATCTTTTACTAGTTGTTGCCCGCGATTTCGTCCGCGTCAAACTCGATATTTATTTATTATTATTTTTTATTTTCCATATTTTTTCGGGTTAAAATGTATCATATGTTACTCATTATAACATCAACTATCTACCAGTGCAAGTGCCGTCAAAATCGGTTCAGCCGTTTCAGAGATTATCCGGAACAAACAGACAGAAAGACGGATAGACAGACAGACAAAAATCTAAAATATTGTGTATTTCTTATTAGTACCGTATATAATTTCACATTTTTTTATTTATCTTTTTATTATAGGTAGGCTCGTGTTTTCCACTATCTCACCTCATGGTAAGCGATGATGTAGTCGACGGTGTAACACGCTTGCCTATAAGTAACCTATTCACTCTTGACCTAAAGACCCCGAGGTTGTAGCTATCTGGAAACACAGACTCCGGCAGGGAATGCATTGAACAAAACGTTGTTATTTTGATATTAGGTAGGTTTAAAGATATTTATTCTCAAAAAATACACAAAGTCACTTACATGAGAACAATGCTTAAAGTAAATTAAATAAAATTCGTCACAGACGTCACGACAGCAATTATGATGCATCCATCCAATGCATTCAGCTTTAAGGAAGGGTGTTATTTGAGATTAAATATGCAGCTAATTGAGTTTTGAAAGCATTGAATGAGCGCAACCTTTTTTTACATGAGGGTATTTTGTTGTATAATTGTGCTCCTTCAAAAGTTAACATTTTTTTGCCAAACTTAGTTCTCATCTTAGGTACAATCAGAAAACTAGCTCGGCGACTGCTACGTTGGGTTACTTGTTTTACTATAATAAACAATAAGTTAGTCTGTATACTTTTGCTGAGTGCTTGGATAAAATTACATGTATTGTAAATATATAACTATCTTATGTTCATTATTTTGGTTTATTCATAGATTTTGCACGTTGATGTCAAATATGGGTGGTTAAAATCATTTTTATTAATTTTTTTTGTGCAACTTGGAGACTTGCTAGCTTCGTCTTGGTCGCACTGCCCACAGACTTGAATCAGATATAGTAGGTGTGGTTTTACTAAGGCTTTATAGATGGTGTGACGTAGTCTATGTGGAATACATCGAACTAAATTTCGGAGGGAGCCAAGTAGAGACGAAAGCTTTGTTTTATATGATCCAAGTGAACAGTCCATGATAGAGAACTATCCATTCTCGATCCAAGGTATTTCTCACAAGTTGTTTGCTGTAATGGCACATTGTTGATTATTAATGGATTATGTGGAGGTATTATTTTGTTTTTTGCATTGAACAAGATATAGCATATTTTAGAAATATTAATCGTTAATAAATTATATTGAAACCATGAAAAAAGGGTGTTTAAATCATCTTGAGACTGAAAAACCAAATCATGAATGGAAGATCCGAAATAAAGCAAGCAAGTGTCATATGCGTATAAAGTATGATGGCCATGTAGTGTAATTTCCTGAATATTATTTATGTAGATTAAAAAGAGCAGGGGCCTCAAAATTGATCCCTGGGGAACGCCACATGTTATAGGTAATGTGCCACTTTGATAATTATTATCCGTTCTAACTGCGACCTGTTTTATAGATAGGATTCAATCATTTTTAAGGCACTATCTGTAACATTGATGGTTTCTAGCTTTTTAAGTAGCAGTTTATGACTAACGGTGTCGAACGCTTTTTTGAGATCAATAAAGATGCCAAAGACTATGTTTTTTTTAATCTAAATTTTGCTTTATTTTAGTAACAAGGTCGACTGTAGCTGTTAGTGTGCTACTTTTTGGTCAAAACCCGTATTGTCTGTCTGAAAGAAAGTTAATAGAAGTTAAATGTTGTTCTAATCGTTTGTGTATGATGTTTTCTAATATTTTTGACAATACAGGCAACACTGAAATAGGTCGGTAGTTACCTGGGTCCATCTTTGAACCTGATTTGTGAATGGGAGTTACCTTTGCCATTTTCAGGGTATCGGGAAAATTACCTTCAGCTAGCAGGTTGTTGAAACATTTGCTCAGGTTGTTCGCTATTATATGTTGTATGCATTTTATTGCTTTAGTAGTGATTCCATCTAATCCAGTACTACAGTTAGTGTCTTGACACTAATTTGATATGATTTTTGTAATTTCAGTTGCAGAGCACGGATCAAGAGTTGATAACACTGGGGAGCTTTCGGGGAGAGATTTTGGTAAAGCATGTGTATGACTGTCATGAAATGATCTAGGTATTTCATTCGCTAAAAGGGGACTTATAGTGCCAAAGTACTCGTTGAAAAACTGGATTTTTTTTGTTGGGTTTCTAATATGTTTGGAATCGATCAACAGTTTTGAAGGAGCACAATTTTGTTTTAATTTATTGTTAGCTAGAATGTTCACCAAATGCCACATTTTCTTAGGTTTGTTAGTACAATTTGTGCGGGACGGACGTGATCGTTCAAGGCCGCAGGCTGACCGGAGGTTGTAAGGCTCCAGTTCGAACGCGTTGACGCCCCTTGCACCTATAGTTCGTTGTCTTCGAGCAAATACCGACCCTGCAGTGGTTGGAAGGCTGCCAAGTATGTTGAGGGGAAGGCGTGATGTCCAGTTCAGTAAAAGACTTGAGTTTTCATGACCAAAAGCGACGCTTCTTCATGGTCTTCGTTACGCAAAGTGACGTGGATTTAATATTGAGAAATAATGGCTACAATTAGGACGGTGTCTCAGCGCACTATCCTACTACCACACTTGACCGTAACGACGACCTCAAAACAACGACCGCGCATAAACTTTAATTATCAAATAAATACGTTATGACTAGTCGCTGGAAACCGACAGAAACTCCCCTTCTACTGAACCGATTTGGATGAGACCTGTGTCTCTGGATAGGTCTCGAGAAGACCTTCCCTCCGGACCTTGGTCCAGGTCCATATCTGCTACCTTCACGGAGCTCTTGCGTGGAGAACGCCTAATAAGGGGAAGTTCTGTCAGTTTATAGCTTTATCTGCTACTTTACAATACAATGGTGCACTTTAGTGCCAGGGTACCAGCGAAAGACTTGTAGCCCTACTCCTGGACCATCGATCTGTGACAGTTCCACAGCTTCATCTGTCACCTTCACGGGCACAGCCACGTGAAATTGCGAAAACATAGCTTCTGTGCCTGTTTTCGGCATATTAAGTGAGTTTGTACTCGAGCTGGTAGGCGGATCCGCATTCACCAACCATCATCGGATGGCCCTCGCAATGGGTTATCCCATGGTGGAAGTCCGGTGGATACAGCTCCAACCCTCAATCCAGTATCCACTCTGATGTGGTCGACGATGCGAGAAAACCATGGAACCTCTTACTATATTGAGTCGGTTAGTTCCCCAACCACCAGAGCTAGGCTCCTTCCAAAAATGTGGTTGGGAAGCTGGAAAATTGGGCTGTCGAATGGTGGTACCCTGATTGGTGTACCACCAGCCCTTCTGGGACTTCTGTTGCCGGGAAGCGGCCAAAATAGAAAATATCGTGTGGTTCCACGGCTTTAACGCCTCTGTGTGTGTATGTGTAGCTATATATTAGCTATGTGTTGTGACTGAGTCCAGGCGTGTGCCCGAGGGTCCCCAAAGGTAATGCTTCAGATAGCATATCAATAGTCCTTCAGGCACCAAGTGTGTCTGAAGGTAGTGGGCCCTCTGGCAGACGCGTAGAAACGTCCATGCTGGCACATACAGACACATTATTTCAAGTAAGTAAGATCTATGTACTAGAATTACATAGATGCCATCTATATATAGGGCCTGGGCACAGGTCCAGGTCACCTAGAAGCGCTAAATCGCTTATAAATTAAATTAAAAAAAAAAAAAAAACTATTTACTTACTTGAGCAAAAATGCATGTATTTACCATCTCAGAGTGAAACTGTTTTAAACCTGGCTATGTACTGTTATTATGTACAGTTTTTCAGTCATAGCACCAAGGTATACTATCTAGAACACCTAGATGGTGTTTCCTAACAAAACAAATGTGTAAGGTAAATAATACAATTGGTAGGTGGGCAGAGCGCACCTATCGATACTTGCGACCCGGCCATTTTCGGGGGGTCCAAAATAAGTAAACAAATATTTTTTATTTTCTTAAATTACTACTTACACATTTTATCTAAAGTATATTAACTCTAATACTACTAGATAACCGCATTTTGCGTACTATAGGCTATTATAAAGCCCTTAAAACACTATTCTAAAATATCAAATTTGCCTGCTTACGCGCCAGACTATATATACGTGAGTCGCCACCTGACTGCGCATTTCGAACTAAACGGTCGTTTTACGGAATTTGACTTTGTTTTGAATTTGTTTTCTTTCCGTAACTACCGCATTTAGTATGTATGTAACGATTCTAATTAACTCGTTAGACCCTATATTTACTTAATACATAGTCATATACACTAAAACATAATGTTTAGTGCCTCAAAAAGTGGTCGAAATTTTATGTTTGAAAAAACTATAAAAGAAAAATCCTCGTCTAAAACTTTTTAGTACGAGCTCGCGCGCTGGGGTAAGCAGACGTATGTTTTGTTTATACTATTTATATGTACAAAACTATTCTAACATTTTTGTGACGCCTCGTCGCGAACACAATTGGTAAATTTTTTATAGTAGAAAATATTATTTGTGTCTTGTATGTGCTTGGCAACATGTTTTCTTTTTGTGATAAATTCTGCTTCCAGGCTAGTGTCGTTCGGATTCTTCTTTAGTTCTGTCCACAATACATTTCTTTGGTTGATATCATCAATTATGCTTTTATTTATCCAGTCGTTTTGGGGTAGGTTCAGAATTTTGGTCTTTGTTGTTTTACTTTTATCAATTACTGATTTTATTTTGTTTTCTAGTAGTGTGTAGTCATCATCTATTTCTTCAAGGTTTGTTGTTTCTAGCATAATTTCATGTAATTACGTGAAATCAATGCTTCGTATTGGGTACGTTTTTTTTCAGGGGATTTCGTTTTTTTGAGTTCAACATATATTTGTTTGTGATCTGACATTGAAGAGTCAGCTATTGCCATGTGGAAGTGATCGTCTTTCTGGTTGGAGCTGACATGGTCCAAAATAGATTTTCTAGATTCTATTTTTTTTTAGTTTCTCTTCTACAATATTTCTTAGTGATTTTATTTAGTAATGTATGTACAGTTCCCTTCAAGAGTACATTATATTGTTTAGTCTTTTTGTCTTTGTTTAATAGATCAATGTTAAAATCTCCGAACACTATTGCCCTTTTTCTCTTTTGCTTTTGATTTCTATGTTTCCCTTTGCTCTTGGTGCAGACCGGACGCTTTCTATCAACTTGGAACTATATAGAGTTGTTAATACTCTTTTAATATAATGTTATTTTTTTTTAAATGAGAGGAAAACTGCTAAAGCTCCTATTTTTACAGGTCTATGTATTTCACACGGAAATCAAAACAAAACAAAAATAAAGTACTTAGTTCTGAATTCAAATTATTAAACACGATTAATCTAATAATTGATGGAAATGGAAATTAGCATTAGTTTATAGTTGGAAATGCGATGATTGCCAAGGGACATTAAGAAAATAGTTGTAATGCACCACATCAGAATCATGAAGGAACTCCATATAAAAGTATCAACATCTACCAAGATAGCAAGCTTGGAATTTCAAGATGATTGTTGAATATTTACTGGTTATCAGTATGTGGTGTGTAAGAGAAAGGTTTTACGAGGAAAAGCTCACAAAGACAAGACTGGTATTGAATTAAATTATTCTTGTCAATTAATTCACATTGAGAATTCACATTTTAGAGAGCTTACTACCCCCACCCGTTCGCTAAACTAGTAAACTGATTCATATTGAGAAGGTTTAGAGAGCTTACCACCCGATTGCTAAACTAGTAAACTGATTCATATTGAGAAGGCTCAGAGAGCTTACCACCCGTTCGCTAAACTAGTAAATTGATTGATATTGAGAAGGCTCAGAGAGCTTACCACCCATTGCTAAACTAGTAAACTGATTCATGTATTATTGAGAAGACTCAGAGAGCTTACCACCCGTTTGCTAAACTAGCAAACTGATTCATATTGAGAAGGCTCAAAGAGCTTACCACCCGTTCGCTAAACTAGTAAATTGATTCACATTGAGAAGGCTCAGAGAGCTTACCACTCGATTGCTAAACTAGTAAACTGATTCATATTGGGAAGGCTCAGAGAGATTACCACCCGTTCGCTAAACTAGTAAACTGATTCATATTGAGAAGGCTCAGAGAGCTTACCACCCGTTTGCTAAACTAGTAAACTGATTCATATTGAGGAGGCTCAGAGAGCTTACCACCCGATTGCTAAACTAGTAAACTGATTCATATTGAGAAGGCTCAGAGAGATTACCACCCGTTCGCTAAACTAGTAAACTGATTCATATTGAGAAGGCTCAGAGAGCTTACCACCCGTTTGCTAAACTAGTAAACTGATTCATATTGAGAAGGCTCAGAGAGCTTACCACCCGTTTGCTAAACTAGTAAACTGATTCATATTGAGAAGGCTCAGATAGCTTACCACCCGTTCGCTAAACTAGTAAATTGATTCATATTGAGAAGGCTCAGAGATACCACCCGGACAATAAACTAGTAAAAAAACGCAATAATACTATGCCCGGCCCGGGAATGGAACCCAGGACCTCATTCTCAGTAGAAGCGCTTGCGACAGTTTCAGCCGAAAGTCGTCCACTGCTGAACATAGACCTCTCCCAGACATCAAAATAAAACTAATAAATAAATAAATTAGCCTTTTATTGATTCTCATTTACATGCACTTTTTAAAATAATATTATTTACATGCAATAAACTTAAAACAAAATAATTATTTACAATAATCATTATTTTAGCTATAATTATTATATTGCGGCATTTCATATAATTTAAATACCTACATTTCGTTGATTATAATCAGTAATTGCATAATTATTTAATATTGTTGGTATTAAACTAAACTATACTAAACTTGGCATTAATCATAAGTTACATAATTATTTTATACTATCATTATATAAATTCATATATTACAATGTACAGTTTTAAGTTATTTAATGAGAACCCCTCTACCCTACGTAAAGACCTCCTCCATTTTTATCCATTTCTTTCTATGTCTCGCTTTTGTTTGCCATTCGACTCCTGCTATATCTTTAATGTCATCGATCCATCTTCTAGATGGTCTTCCTCGTTTTCTTTTTCCCATTGGTCCTTTCCATACCACGACACGTCTCGTCCACCGGGTGTCTTCCATTCTAGCTAGGTGTCCTGCCCATTTCCATTTCAATTTCATAGAGTGTAGTAAGAAATCAATTTGTTTTGTTCTCTCTCTTATTTTGGTGTGGCGTACCCTATCTCTCTTTCGGAGTCCTAGGATGGATCGTTCCATGGCTGCTTGACATATTCTTATTTTTTCTTTCACATGTTTTGTGTCGGTCCAGGTTTGTGAGCCATACGATAGACAGGGGAGGATACTACTATCCATTACTTTCTTTTTCACAGACAGTGGCATGTCTCCTTTCATTACTTCTCTGTGAGCCCAGTATTTTTGCCATGATATATTTATTCTTCTACTTATTTCTTCAAAGTTATTGTTTTGGTGGAAGGATACTTGTTTTCCGAGGTATACATAAGTCTCCACATAATCTAGATTGTCGTTTCCTATTTTGATTGTTTTTTTTGAAGAATTTTTCATCACTTTAGTTTTTTGCAGGTTTATTTCCAATCCTACTCGTGCGCTTTCTCTCTGCAGATCTTGTATTATTCGTTCTAGTTGTGAGCTAAGTTCTGAGAACAATATTATATCATCAGCAAATCGCAAATGACTGAGATATTTCTTGTTCACTGTAATACCAAGATTCTTCCAGTCCAGTTTTTTGAATATCGCCTCCAATACGTCGATAAAGAGCTTGGGCGATAAGGGGTCGCCTTGCTTTACGTCTCTTTTTATTGTTATTTCTGGGCCATTTGTTTCCAAGCTAACTCTACTTAAGCTTCTATCGTAGATGTCTTTTATTATGTTGCAATAGGTTTCGTCTATGTTGTTCATCTTCAGTGCCTCCCATATTGAGATGTGTGAGATAGAGTCGAATGCTTTTTGGTAATCTATGAAGGCCAGGTAGAGAGGCCTTTGGAATTCTTTATATTTCTCTAATATGCTCTCCAAGGTTTGAATGTGGTCGACGGTCGAGTGTCCTCTACAAAACCTGCTTGTGCCACCGGTTGGTTTTACTGCAATTTTTTCAGATATTCGGCTTAGGATACATTGTGAGAATAGTTTGTAGAGGCAAGGTAGTAGGCTGATAGGTCGGTAGTTGCCTATATCTTTTGGATCTCCTTTCTTATACAGTAATATAATATATGATTTGGTCCACTGTTCGGGGACTTTTCGCTCTTTGTTTATAATGTTAAATAAACGGGTTATTATAGGTGTTAGGAGGGTTCTTGCCAATTTCAATGCCTCATTTGGGATACCGTCTGATCCTGGGCTCTTGTCTGGTTTTAGCTTTTTTATTTCTTGATCAATTTCTTCTTCATTCCAGTCTATGATGCTTGTATTTTGAGAGTCAAAAGTTGTGCTGTCACAGTTCCCAAGATCTTTCTGGTCGTAGAGGTTGCGTAGAAATTAGTCGCTATTTTGAGGATGTTTTCTCTGTTGGTAGATGAAATAGAGTTTTTTATAGGATTGGTATCCAGGTTTTATGTGTTCGAAGTTCTTTAAACGCACGTTTGCAGCTTCCACTAGTCATTAAATGTTTCTCTATTATTTTTGATCTATGGTTCTGGTAGTCTCTTCTAATGTGTTTATTTGTTAGTTTATAGATTCTGCTGAGTTTCATCTTATCTTCGCGGATTTTAGGCTTGAGATTTTGTAGTAGGTGGCGATGTTTAATTAAGTTTAATGTTTCCTCGGTGAGAATTTTGTATGATATGGGTTTCCCTTTTAAACTATCTGTTTTCATACTTTCTAGTAAACATTTTTCTAATTTATTGTATAAGACTTGACCCGTATATATTTCGTCCTATTTTATTAATTGTATATTTTCTTCTAGTTTTTCAAGGTAAAGACTTACTTCATCATGGTTTTTTAGCGTGTAGATAGGGTTTTTATATTTTAGACGACATTGTTTCGTTCGTGTAAATGATATTTTTGATCTAACCATTCTGTAGTCGGTTGGAAACATAATATTATTTAAAACATGAACATCTTGGAATCGCTTTGGAAAATTCGTAAGTATATAATCTATTTCATTCATGGTTGTCTGGTCAGGAGACTTCCACGTCCGTTTTTGACTAAACTTTTTCTTAAAAAAAGTGTTCATAATGGATAAATTATATTCTTGGGCGTGATGTATTAATCGTTGTCCTCTGGGGCTTCTTATTCCATACCCAAACTTTCCAAGCTGTTTGTTTTCTTCGAATTTCCTCTCCACTACTTTCGCGTTAAAATCACCCATAGTTATTACGTATTTCCTTAAGATTTCATGGGCTTTGTGTAAAGTGTTGAAGAATGTCTCGATCTCCGATTCTTCAGACTCTTCAGTATGTGCGTATATTTGAATGATAGTTATTGGTAAGTCATTTATGTAGACATCTAAAAGTGCTACTCGATCGGACAACCCTCTTAAGCTTTTGATGCAGGTTTTAAGATGTTTTTTTATAATAAAGCTGACACCATCTCTTCACTTTGTTTCTCCTTTGTAACACAGAATAAAGTTGTCGTATTCATCTATACCGTAGCCTAGTCTTCTCATTTCTGATAGTCCGATAATATCAAATTTAATATGGCTAAGCGCGTTCATAAGTTCAATGATTTTACCCGGGCTTGCCAGCGTTCTCACGTTATATGTTTCAATGTAGAGGTTACATTTATTTTTCTTATTATTTGTTGAGGTTTTCTGTTTTCTTGGAGGGTTGTAGTCAAGAGAAAAACTAATTTCATTTTTCTCCCCCGCGGTGACCAGCCGTGTTGGGTTTTGTGGTGATAGAGGGGGTGCCGCTAGTTGCTAGTTGTTGGATTTTGGAGTTCCATTATTTGTGGTGTGTTCGAATCTGTGATATTGTTCTTCTTTAAAGCTTGGCTTTCAAAGCTATATTGGTTTGGAGAAGTATGCAGGTTTCGTTTCTTGGAATGTTTTTCACTGATCTGGTTTTTATTAGGTTTATGTTCGTTCAAAATGATTAGTTTGTCGTACTTTAATATCGCTTTTATGCCTCCTGCTTTATGTTTTAATAATTCCATTTGTAATTGTTTCCTTTTTTCTATTATTTTGGGTGGATAATCTTCTTTATAGTATATAGCACTATTTTTAATATTTTTCTTGTTTTGCAGTAATGCTATCTTTTTCTCCAAAGTTGTGAAAGTAACTACAATCGGTCTAGGCTTCTCCTTTTTTCTTCCTAGTCGGTTTACTGATTCAATTTCGTTTCGCTCACAAGGCATATTAATTTTGCTAATGAATGACAGAATTTTATTTTCTAGCTCCTGGTATGATTCTTCCGCTTCCTCGATTCCGAAAAATACCAAGTTTTTCTTCCTGATCTGTCTCTCCTCTCTCATTTTGAACTTGTTCGTTTAATTTACCATAGTTCTGTTCAATTTTTTTGAAACTTACGCTGATATTATTGTTTATACTGTTTGTAATATTAACTTCCATTTCCTTCATTTCTCTCTTTTGCTCGGCTAGATCAAATTTTTATTGATTTTAAAATGTTTGCTAATTCTTCCATTTTGTTTGCTATTTACCGATAGATGTCGCTACTTTCACGATCCGGTATAGATTATTAATGGTTTGAATCTTGGTTGTAGACGTTTTGCTACTCGATACCAGATGGCGCTGACTCTGATTTGAAAAGTGACTTTGTTGGGTGGAAATTTGGTTATTATCGGCACTAATTTCTTCTTTCTTTGCTATTTCGTATTCACTTTGGTGTTTTTCTTGTATGTTTTTCACTGTTCTTATATTTTTGTTATTTTTCACTGCAATGGTCTGTCAAACTGTACGTTTTATGCTACTTGTTTTTGTTGTTTTTACCAATTTTTACATGAATTTCACTCGTTACACTATATTCACAATAATTTCTGGCACACTTCTGTCTGGTTGTAAATGTTTTTAAGTCCTATTAGCACACTTAATAATTTTTATTTACTTTTTTTATTGCGGAGTTCACAAAAACAGCTGTTGACAACTCAACGGTCATAATAAAACTAGGTAACATGAATTCGCTAACGTTTAGATAGAAATAGAAATCGTCTACTATCCAAAGAACAGTGGTGGCCCACATGGTAACGGCCGCGACTTACAAGTTTTAGGTCGTGGGTTCGAACCAGGTAGGCGCTTTACTTTGTGTAAATTATTTAATCACAACTGCTCTCAAAACGGTGAAGGAAAACATCGTAAGGAAACCGGAATGTCTTAGAACAAAAAATGGAAGACATGTGACATCCAACAACCCGCACTGGGCCCGCATGGTGGATTAAGGCCAATTTCCTTTCTCACAGAGTGAAGGCCTGAGTCCCAGCAGTAGGAACATTAAAAGGCTGATGATGATGACTATCTAAAGGCTCTAGAAAAGTTTCATTCGGCGTCAGCGATAGCGATAGTCGAAATTGCAAAAAGGTAAGTGATTGATTGCCTTTTTGAAAATCGCCATTGCCACGTTTTCGATGTTAGAATATCACTTATCTATACTCCATTTGAAATAACATTAGCAATTTTTACAACCCCTTTTTACAGTCCGTTCAACCGATTTTGAGTTCTATGCCGTAAATATACAGATGGCATAAAATGCATTAACCTGTTGCCAAAACTAACTGTTTAATACAACTGACGGTTGAACGGGCTATAAAATGGGATTATTTATATGTTTAATGTTATCTCAAATGGAAAATAGGGCCTCAGAGGCTCTAGACAATTGGCATTTTATGTTAGCGAAGGCGATAGTCGAAATGTCAAAATGTAAGGAATTAATTAAGTGATTTTTTGAAATCACTTGTCAAAAGACAAAATTGTATGGGAATTTTGTCTTTTTGACAATTGCCATCACCACGCTTTCGTTGATAGAATTTCACTTGTCTAAGGCTCTGGTGGTATCTCGTGCAGAGATATTGATTTAACAAGCATTTGTCTGCTTTTACACCGGACTGCGTTTGAGGAAGATATTATGTTACAAAGCAACACATACCGGTAAACGTTTATTCCATTCTTGTTCAGTGTTACTTCTCTAGAAGATGACGCGTGTCGAGTACAGGTTTGGGTTGCATATTGTATTAAATTTGCTTCACCTTTTGCATTTGCATATTTTGGGGCATTCTGCATCCAAGCCTGAATTTAAATTTTAACTGAATTTAAACTATAATATGTTTATTTATTTATTCAAGACCTCTAACGAAATATGTACCCAAAAAACACAACTCAGTTATAGGCCACTGCATACATTTTAGATTATCGACTAAATAAAAACTAAAATATAAACTTTTATTACAAGAAAAACAAATCAAAACATGACATAACTATAAAAAAAACACTCTGAGGTATCAGCTAAATAAGAGGATCTAAATAGTTTCTCCGGATGTCATGAGCATAAAAAGCTAACTGAAAATAAAATTCAATAAAAATTTATAAAGAATTATTTATATCTAATTCAAAAATGTTAAAAATACTTATCTACCTCCCCTTGAAAATCAAAATGACTTTACCGAATAACCTGTATATCTTAAATAATTTTTACTTAACTAAATTAAATGGGATCTATCGGCTAAGTACTGCCAAACCATCCGACTCAAGCCATGCATCGGGTTTTAATCATAAAAATCGATAGGCACTACTCTATTTGTGCCCTGGTTTAAAAAAACCGGTAAAGAGCGATTCGAAATCGCCACCGTGCTCCGAAGGGTACGTGCCTTGGCAGGAAAAATAATTTTCCATTACCAAAGTAAAACTTTAGGAAAAGTTTGGCACTTTTAGTTCCTGAGCTAAGCAGCTGTGAAAGACGGACAAATAGCCGAAGTCACACCATAGAGTTCCTTTTTATTATTTTATTTCGAAAATCTAAAAAAGGTACGTTTTTACCATCGGATTAGTTGAACTAGACAGTGGCCAGAACAGTTGCGCAACTTGTTTTAAGTGCAATTTCGGTCATGTATTGAGTAGGTGCTGCTCTCATCTCTGCAATGGATCTGCCTAATACCAGCTTGATGCACTTGAGTCGATCTAAAAATGGGCCAAGAGGCTCATCGGCAATAAGATACTGGTCTAGTCTAGGCTCCAGGACCTTGAAAATTACATACCGCATTTATCGGGTTTAGTACACCAACACTTAAGTTTATTCGTGCAGGGTTTTATTGGAGTTTAAAGCTTTACTTAATTAAAAATACGTTAGGGTCCATTAGGTAAACCTGCCTTGGCTCCTTGTGTATTTCTAGGTAATGGTACATTACCTGGACGAGGTTAGCACAGGAGAATGGAGATCGGGACAAGATAAGTGCGGCCTATGCCTTACAGAGGGCGAAATCGGGCTGTTGATGATAATGACTACATGATCATTACTGTCTATAGATTATAATAGGTGGTCAAATAACTTATCCGAACTTGAGGAGCTCGTGGCTAAATAATAACAGCCACACGGGTCGATCATTAAAGTTAAGCAACGCTTGACGAGGTCGGTCCATGGATGGGTGACGATTTCAACATACCGAGTTTCCTCCGTGCCTCGGAAAGCTTGCTAAGCCGTTGGTTCCGGCTGTCATTTGAAGATCTTTGACAGTCGTTACGAGTAGTCAGAAGCTTGAGATCTGACACCAGTCTAGCCAAGGGGTACCGTGTTACCCAGTTAAAGTGTTGTGGAGGTCAGATAGGCAGTCGCTTCATGTAAAACACTGGTACTCAGCTGAATCCGGTTAGACTGGAAGCCGAACCCAACATAGTTGGGAAAAAAGGTAGGCAGATTAAAATAACTTTTCCGAATTTCGTAACAATATATAATAAATTTTCGTAAAGATTTAAATAGTACATTATGGTATAAGTGTGTAATGTTGGTGATTACCGCTGAGGCGCCATTGAGACCCGAGCCGTTAGGTGAGGGTCTTAAGAGAGCCGAAGACGGTAATCATCAATACACTCTTGTATCATACGACGTTTTTCAACACACTTGTGAAGAAAATAATACACAAAAATCATTTTCAACAGTGAAAACGAGTTGTAAAAAAGTTTTCGCAATGGCGGGTAAAATTAATCAGTTATCCTATGCGCGCGCATCTAACAATGGCGATCAGCCATAGACTAAAATATTGAGGTTTCTTTTTTTTGGCTTTTCGTGGATAGCGTTTTAGCCACGTACAAAATGGGGAATTTCAAGTTTTCTTTATTACAGAGAAAAACAAAAGTTATATTTGAGTGAAAGTTTTATTTATTAAACACGAACAAGTTTAAATTATCTATTCAAATACGAAGTTGCATGAAATGGGCAAGCAATAGGTGCATTAATTTATTTGTACTAGTGAGCACGATCTTTTTGTATCGAAACTTTTTTTAAAACAAAGCAACTGAACCAAGAATTTAAAAAAAAATCTATATAACTCACTTGTGAATAATAGCAATAAAAAAGTCACAGTTTAGTTAAAGGTGTCATTATGTGCCTAATTGCGGTGAAATTAGAGCCACTTTATGAGCAAGTGTGTTGAAAAAGGTATTCCTAAGCCATTACTTCAGCTGTTTGAAATAATCATCTATGTCAAGAACGCCATGAATTTTGTTGAATTGTCAAAATTGCCACAGAATGTTAGTTACGCAAGGTACCTCATACATATATTTACACAACATTTCAATTAATATCCAATCTGTTAAAATAAAGATCATATTTATTGCCGTGAAATAATTAAGTAATTGAATTACTAATCCAGCTATAAATAACTCATATGATCCGTTTAAATAATGTTCTGAATTTAGTTAATTGCCCGTAAATAACGAATGGAATTGATGAATAATTTCAGCAAAACGATGGCTTATTAATTGATTGATTAAACGCTTGAATAAAGACGGAAACACACTTACTTATATTGTTTTTTATCTTTTGTATTGTTGTTTAGTTTTAAGTTTTCTTTTTGTTTTTTTTTTTTTTATATTGTGCGCTTTAGTGGCTCGTGACAAATAAATGTGATTTTTAATGTTTCTTACCTACGTGTCGTGGCGTGGCGTGGTGCAGGATCCACCAATCAAACGACTCTGTTCCAGCCTGCGTCATAACACAACGAGTTTTGTAGCCAATCAACTGCGACAGAAGGCGCTACGCCACGGCACGACACATAAGTGTGTTTCATTTTTTACTATAAGCCTATACTGAAATCAGTTTAATACGTAATATTTTGTAGCCTGGTTTCAAACCTACATTATTGTGAGCTATTAATTAAATCAAAAATATTGCAATTACCTCGGGCTCTTTAAATCAAGAGTGAGTAATTACTTATAGGCAAGCGTGCTATACCGTCGACCACATCATCTCTTACCATCAGGTGAGTTAGTGTTCAAGCGCGAGGCTACCCAAAGTAAAAAAAAAATGAAAGCTACCTATAGAGTTTATTTATTTATTATATGCTTTATTGTACGCCTTAAAATATAATAATAAAAAGAAAGAAACTTAAAATTAATACACATACAATAGGCGGCCTTCTTCTCTTCTCTTCCAGGCAACCTGGTATGGGCAGTAATTGTATGGACATAGAAATCGTAACATACGTATTTTAACGTATTGTTAAAATACTATATTATAATAGATACAAGGATAAATACATACATTTTATTCGTTCTTTTTCTCGTTTTTGGGCAGAAACC
Organism: Orthosia cruda; assembly: GCA_964057195.1. Lineage (NCBI taxonomy): Eukaryota > Metazoa > Arthropoda > Insecta > Lepidoptera > Noctuidae > Orthosia > Orthosia cruda. The sequence continues at coordinate 19,691,165 of OZ059827.1, forward strand.
TTCCAAAGGCGCCTGATTTTTAGAGATAAGACCGGGGAGTCTACAACTCAGTCAACCCTTCGAGGGATATATCGGTGTCAACTTATCTTACGTGACAGCAACAATATTGTAACAGCTGCAATTTAAACTTAATTAAGATTAACACTCAAACTCTAATCCTTTACTAGTTACAGAAACAATTGGCAAGCGATTATCGTAAGCAAACTTTTGGTGGCATTACAAAGTCCGTAGAATTAATTGGAGTTAAGTCATTAAATAATACTGTAATTCCAGTGTTATTTAGTTATTTAACAATGCTAATAAACTAATGTTTATTAATTCTAAGAAATTACTTACTTAAAGTCATATTTAGTTTGAACTAAGCTGTCTTATTTTATTGAGTAAGGTTAAATTAATCTGGCAAATATATTAAAACATTTAAAAGACGTTAAATTGGACATTTAAATGGTATCATTGTTAAGACATCCATTTTAAGTTTAAAAGATTTACATATTAATATTTTCCAGAATTATCCTACGGTTGGTCATTGGGTCATTCTTCGTCTCATTGATATTTCGTCTTCTCCATGTTAAATGATATTAAAATCACAAAAAATAAAACCGTATTCCAAAGCAAAACACTAAAATGTGTGAAAATAACTTTCGTTTCAGAAGTCGGTATTGCAAAATTATAAAACAAGAGGTATCAAAGACTTTTCACTTTAGTGTTGTGCTTTGGAAGTCGGTTTAATTTTTTGTGTTTTTTATTATTATTTTATTTTATCTTTACAAATCGATACTGTCTCGTGTACTGGATCGACTATCCATTAGATTAAAACGGCCAAAATTTTACGGTGTATTACTCTCATTAGGTTTCTTTCTCGAGGCTTTCCTCACGGTGGTATATTTCCGTTATTAGTAACCATGTTTTTTTTGGGATAAGCCGTTAAATTCAGCGATAGTGTAACTTATCTTTCAGTGAAAAAAAATTGTAATGAAATTAGTTCTCCGAGAGAAAAAAACCGCTTTTAAATTATCAAACGACGTAATCTTTTTGTTTTGTTTTTTAGGGTTCCGTAACCAAAGGGCAAAAATGGGATCCTATTACTATGACTCCACTGTCCTTCTGTCTGTCACCAGGCTGTATCTCATGGACCGTGATATCTAGACATTTGAAATTTTAACAGATAATGTATTTCTGTTGCCGCTATAACAAAAAATACTAAAAACATTAAAAATACAAAATAAATATTTATGTGGGGCTCACATACAAAAAACGTGATTTCTTTGCCGTTTTTACGATAATGGTACGGTCCCCTTCGTGCGCGAGTCCAACTCGCACTTGGCTGGTTTTTTTATTTGCGTTGTTTCATTTAATTTTAATCTCTCATGAAACTTAGAGCTCAAGTCATTTACACTTATAAGACTAAGTTAACGACATCAAAACTTTACACTCGTGCGTGCTCTAAAATCACAATTAGAAGCCTCTTAACCAAATTATACAATAACAATACTACAGACAAACAAACGCTTAGAAACGTATTATATAATATGTATACAGTGTAATTTGTTGCCACGTAATTAATTTTATACAATTGTCTTAATTTGCTAACCTTTAGCTTTTAGGAACTATTAACATTTGTAATGGGGATGAATGATAAACGTTATGAAAAAGCAAGTGTGGTAATTAGTTAATGTTGTTTAAAATAAACTAGCTTTTGTACAAACTGTGTATTTTTCTGGTATAAAGGGTAGCCACTCAGCGAACATTCTAAAACATTAGTATATATTTCCATCAGTGAAGGAAGTTTTCGTTATCAGACCGACTGTTTTCGATCGATTTCGTTATCTGATGGCAGCTCGGAACACTTAAGTGTGTCGCAGCACAGAAACAAATTTATGTGGTGGGAGGTGAGGGGTGGGTATAGCGAACTTTACAGTTAGTGATCAAGTTTAATCGACCGATCGATCGAATTTGCTCGCTGGGTTCCCAGCGCTAACGAAAAAAAATTGTTTCAAATGAATGTCACTAGATGGCGCTATATGCATCGATTTGTTATTAAATTGTGTGTAAAATTATTATTTTCTAGAATTTATCATAAACATTGTATGTTCTTGTTTAATCAACTCTCCTAAAATTATGGAATATTGAGCTCTTAAAGATTATTCGAACGAATCATTTCATATTTATTCCAATAGATGGCGCCATTTCAAATTTTTGAGGTATACCACTCGATTCTTTAAAGCTGCAATGGAACTGTAATAACGTGCAAGAAATACTATAAAACAAATCGTCAATATATTTAAAGAAAAAATTGTCACGAACCGAAAAAACCCCTTTACTTGCAAGTCGCTGCTAACACCATCTATAGCCGTGGAACGGAACCGAACGCGATCGAAGTGCTTATAAAAATAATCATCTTAATCAGACGAAAAACGCTAGTTACGTCGGCATGGTTTCTTTGTATGGCATCTGTATGCCAGTATTATATTATCTGTGCCTATACCTACTTAGAGAAATTACCTATGACAAACAGAGGCGACTCCACCTCTTTATAATAATATTTAGATAAAATGGTGGTTGTAGCTCAAATAACGAAAATGCAAATAAATACCACAATGCTTTGTGGTCTGTTTAAATCATTCACAACGAGTTGTCATTTTACACAGAAATAAAACGAAGGAAATTTAACGTCAGGATATCAATAAATTCTATGAAGCTACATATTGTTTTAAACTTAGAATTTTTTGCGTTCAGTTACTTTGTATAGTGTCAGTGCATGCCATACTAAAAAGGATAGGATGGACCCCTTTTCCGCACTTAGACTCCCATTTGGTCCGTTGTGCGTGTAATCCACTACGCGGGTCCAGTGCGGGTTGGTGGATGTCACATGTCTTTGATTTTTTGATCTTAGAACCGAACCAAACATGCCGCCACATATTGCACACAATATTTTCATTCACCGTTTTTGAGAGCAGCGGTGATGAAATAATTTACACAAAGTAAAGTCGAACCCACGACCTACAACTTGTAAGCTGCGCGTTACCACTGGGCCACCACTGTTCTAAAAAGACTATACCCCACCTTTTTTTTTCCGAAACCATACTAATATTACAAAAGGGAAAATAAATCTGTCTGATCTATTATCCTTTCACGCCTTAACGGCTAAACGGATTTGGGTGAACCTTAGCATACTGTTAGACTATGGCCAGGATTAAGACATAGAATACTTTTAATCACGGTGGAACGTTCCCGTGGCATAATTTTTGACTATCACGCAAATTAAGCCGCTGCCAAAAACTAACATAAATAACTTACACACTCGCGAAGAATTAGAGCGGAAAATGTTATTACAAAATATTTGAACACATAGGAATTTCTACAAAAATACAGCTCACAAAACAATTACACTTAAGGACGCTATTACATTTTTCTACAAATAACAGTGCTTTTCAGGTACAATTTTAATGTATATGCAATCACAGATGTGAAGATATCATGGTCTTAATTTAAAGATAATATATTCAGCTCCAGATTGGCATCAGAAAAATTGCATGACATCATACAAAATTTTCGCACAAATACGTTTTGCCCATCACGATAATCGCAAAAATATTAAAAAGTAGGGTCCGAATAGGTCCCAGTTTAGTTAATTTTACAGCATTTTTATCTTCAAAATTATAAAAAAATTGCGGTATATATAGTCCTTTATAGGTTCAGTTAATTATTTTTTACCCAAATCAATATATATTATAATTATTAGCTAAAATAAAAACATTTGTCGACTTCTTCATACATTTTGCACTCGAAGCTTATCATTCCGCGCTCAGAAGCGCTCGTGGAAGGACGAGCGTATCGCTTTTTTGCAAAAAATAAATACGATAAATGTAATAGAAAAGTTTGTAGTGTGCATGCGTGAGTCGTATGTCGTGATCGAAAGGAGTTGATATTTTACCGGACCGAAATAAAAGTATGTTTGAGTTTCCTTTTATTATTAGAATGTTAAGCAGTTGTTGACAAGGTTAAGAAATGGATGGGTGGGTTTAAGCAGCTCTTAGTAAGGTTAGGATTTGGATGGGTAAGGTTAAGCTGGCGGCGGTGAAGGTTAGAAGTGGATGGGTGGGAGGAGATTTATGATTTGAACCGGTTTGTATGTATGACGAATACGGGGTCAAACCAAAATACAAGATGGCGGCGACGAAAATTTGGCATCTTTTCGTCACAGGTGTCATTGTCATGTTTTTTGGGGTCGGTTATATCGAATGTGGGGTCAAAACCAAAAAACAAGATGGCGCCGACGAAAATTTGACCGCTTTCCGATATGGGTGTCATTTTCATGGTTTTTGGCGTCGCTTATATCTAATATGGGGTCAAAACCAAAATACAAGATGGCGCCGACGAAAATTTGACATCTTTGCGTCATGGGTGTCATTATCATGGATTTTGGGGTCGCTCATATCGAATACGGGGTCAAAACCAAAATACAAGATGGCGCCGACGAAATTTTGACATCTTTTCGTCATGGGTGATATTTTCATGGTTTTTGGGTAGTATGTAATTAGCTGATGCTCATTATGTAATACTCCAAAAATTTTTGATGGTAATATTTTATATAATATGTATATAATATGTAATGCAAAATGTTCAAGTCATTTTTAGGGTTTCCCCTATTACTAAGACTCCGCGGTCCGTCTGTCAGTCTATCTGTCTGTCACCAGGCTGTATCTCATGAACCGTGATAGCTAGGCAGTTGATATTTTCACAGATGATCTATTTCTGTTGCCGGTATAACAACAAATACTAAAACAGAATAAAATAAATATTGGGGCTCCCATACAAAAAAGTGATTTTCTTGCCGTTTTTTGCAATAATGGTACGGAACCCGTCGTGCGCGAGTCCGACTCGCACTTGGCCGGTTTTTTAATCCTTGTGACCGGAAATTATTTCGTTTTAGGTACCTACTTTATTACGTTGTGTTTTTTTAAAAATACCTACTTACTACAACAAAGTGAAAGCTAATTCTCTTTTCGAAAGTCGGTGTCGGTATCTATTGTTTTTCGTTTTTCGACACGGAAAAGTTATAATTTTTCTCTTTTTAGTTTTTGTTGGTACCCCATATTGGGTAGGTATACTAAATAAATCTGTTAACCCCCTAAAAACGTACAAGCGTGATTTTATATTATGGTATGGTGAAAACAAAACATAACTATACGATCACACTAATCGCAGGTCATTTGCTATTTGTTATTGAAGAGTTCCATTGTCTATCTCCGAAGATCTTTATCATATTCTAATATATTATACAATAAAACCTTCCCTGACAACACATACATTAATCGACGTAAACCCGATAGTATCGGATAAGTAGTTTTAAAGAAAATCGCGGATACATACGGGTCGAATAGATAGAGCACCTCCTTTTTTTGAAGTCGGTTGAAAATAATAACCTACTTTTTACGACGACGGTTTGTAACAGTTACCAAATGCATTTTCAAAGTGCCAACTAACCTTCCTGAATCAACTTCAATAAAATTAAAAAATAATAACAAGGACCAATATTATTTCAGTGATGTATAAAATCGAGCGCTCAGTAGTTTCAATGAGTGCGTGCGCGTAATGTTGTTGTGTGGTACTCGATACCTAAATTTGAGTTCGTCGAAAATGTAACAGCGTCCTTAAAAGCTTGCAGTCGTCCATTACACGGAACTACTAACATACTTAGTGATACCACTAACATTTTTGTGCAACAACCGACGTTATTGCCAGTGCCAGTAACCCGTTATTGGCAAAGCTGTTAAACCGCAGCATGCAATAAGATAACCGAACTTTACCGAGGCTATCCGAAGTAAAATCACGGGATTAGTATAAAACTGATAAACTGTGGGTAGACAAGTTTGAGGGTTGTACACTACACGTCCGTGTCCGTGTCAAGTCAAATATATTTATTTCAACTGGGCCAATAACCGGTGCCTTTGAACATCAAACGATTATAAATTAAAATGTATAAGTTATAAGTTATAAAAATTTATTCTACCGTGCATTTGGAAAAATTGCTTGTTAAGGAGAAACACGCACAAGAAACAACCTTGATCCGTGATTTGAGTTCCCAGTTCAAAATGATCTGAATTATGACTGTATTTGGAAGTTGTGCGTAAGCTTCCCTACAACTACTTCGGAACCGAAATTTAACGGATACGGATCGGATGTAGTGTGAAACAGCCCTAATGAGGCAGCATTAGGGCGGTTCTGGACTACATCCAATCCGTGTTAATCAGTGCAAAAATGTACACGACATTTGAGTCCAATTTTTACCATAAAATATCGCCATTCTCTGTTTCTATGGTGTTTCTCAATATATTTAAGCCTGAAATCTGAATATGCCATTTTATGAAGCCACAAAACGCTGCATCTTAAGATCTTTTTACGGCCGCACACCGATTTTTATTACGCTACCATCTTAACTCGATGTAATTTCAGCCTCATATTATTATGCATGTAATTTTAAAAGCACGCTCTTGTGTCGTTTTATTCACTCCTCTGATAATAAAGTAAAATTGTATAAAAGCTTTAGAAAACATATATTTTCCAATATAAAACCGACTTTTAAAGTAAAATTTCATGCGAAAATAAATCTGAGAAATGCTTTCGAGGTTTTGTTTCGGAAGTAAGAATGCAGTTTTCAAAGCGAAAAATCTTGTGTTAGTTGTACAATTTCAGACTCGGAATATAATCTATGTTTTCTAGACTATAAAAGTGTATTTGTAAGCCAACGTTGTACCCGTTGTCAGATTTTTAGGTAATGTTCTGTTTTAATAATCAAAATGGAACTATGTATAAATAATACAGTTGCATTAGTTTGCCATTTTCAACATGCCAATAGTCCTGCAATAGTCTAAGAACCCGACCGCGACGCCAGATATTACCAGGCAGCCCAGCAGTGATATATGATATTAATAAGTAGATATCATTCATTCAAAATTAAGTTTCATAAAAAAAGTGAATTTGATTTTGAAAATGGAAACTACTAAAATCTTGTATATTGAGATTTGGGACAAACAAACAGACGGTAGGGATGTTTTCTGGCTAGGAAATGATAATTCTATTTAGTCCGGCAGTGAGATTATCAGATAAAATTAGACCCGTATTTTTTGCTTTATCAAACAAAAAATTACAAAGATAAAGCGCATCAAAGTTCAGGAGGGGGGCTAGTGACGTCATTTTATCAGTATAAAGTGTAGCACACCGTGACTTCACACGATATTTCAACGCACTGTATCGTCATGTTTTTTTGTTTACGTAGCAAAAGAAAAATACGTGTCCAATATTTTTAGGTTATCTGACTGACGGACTAAATAGATATTTTTATTACATATTTGTCGCATCTGCAATAGCCACAGCGCAGAGAATCACCACACAGAAACAACTATAGACGCCGTTACTAATAAGTAATACTATGCTAGTCTTATATTTGTGGTAATACAGAATATTCATACCCGCGCAATTTTCGGATGTCACAGGCATAGTAAAAATTATCACGGGCCGTCAATTTCTATGAGTAAGTGTCGACACTCACTGACCCATTTAATTGTGTGAACAGTTTTGACAACGCCTTCTCTAACAGTGACTGTCGAGGTGTTCCGTGTTATGTTGCAATACAAAAGTCAGAAAAAAGTCCATTGCCCTCACTAGGCAAATAGCTGAACAGTTTTATGAGCCTATAATTACCCCCTTTAAACTGGCAAAGCCACACTGCGTGGAGGCTAAAGTACTCGTTGGTATGTAAGGTAGCAATACTTCTTCATAAAGTGCTACAGTGTGACTTTTAATTTATTAACTGGCTATCTTTCGGGGGTTAAAGTACTCATGAACAACATTAATGGCAACAACATAATTTCGTATTCATATGTAATTTCACCCTCTGAAAGTTTTCCTGAAAATTAAATTCCCCTTGTGTACCTGCAAACATACTTACACTACTACTACTTACGAACGTACGTTACGTACTTACTTACTGCATACTTACTGTACGTACAGCTTACTTAAGTGTATGTATTTTATCACTTACTGTAATCAGATGCGTTGCAACGGCTCGTAATATAATATAGTGTGTTAATATAGATTTTTTGAATCAAGATCCTTCGCGGGCGTACTCAGAACCACCACGGATGGTTTAGAAATGCATAAATGTCAAACATAATACTTAATAATTATTTATATTATATAGATATTTATATAGATATCTCGGCTGTGCAGCGTTCGGGAAGTTGCGCGGTATCTTCTCGTCCAACTTACCAAAGTGTCTCAAGACGAAAGTCTATGACCATTGTGTGTTGCCAGACATGACATATGGCTCTGAGACGTGGTCGCTTACAATGGGCCTCATCCGAAAGCTTATAGTCACTCAAAGTGCAATGGAGAGGGCTATGCTCGGCGTTTCCTTACGTAATCGAATCAGAAATGTAGATATCCGAAAGAGAACCAGGGTTGCACATTGCTCGCAGAACGGATGGCCAATGGGGCAGAAAGGTTCTGGAGTGGCGAACCGGAAAACGTTGCGTTGGTAGACCTCCCACCAGGTGGACCGATGACCTCGTGAAGGTTGCGGGGATCCACTGCTTGCGAGACGCACGGGACCGGTCAATGTGGCGTCGCGTGTTTCGGCTGATATGATCATGATAATATAGATTTCTGTCCTTATGCAATACCACATAACCAAACTGACCCTGTAAACAACAGCAAAAATATTCGATTCGAGTTAGTATACTGCAAAAATAAATGAAAACAATAACAATGACGAACGGGTTCACGGTGGCAGAAGTTTTTAATCTCTTTTCCGTGGCTTTGTCGCGCTACAATTCTAGGGAATGTTCTCGACAAAAGTCCGCTTAAAATTATCTCACAATTGACACTGATTACCTCCTGTTTTTTTTCCTATTTACTGTTCTGAAATTGATTTTAATGATTTGCAGAAGGGATTAAAAGAGAGTTGTGGCTTTAATTTAGATTCCTTTTTTCCCCTATTGCACTTATATAAGGCTACTGTTTTACCTATGTATATTATGCTAATTATACCGTGATTTTCTCGTTGGGTGGATCATATGAAAAATTATCGTCTTGTACAGTCGGTAATAGCTGTTATCTGACCCACCCTGCCGTTAGCTGACCCAGTAAAAGTTAGACGATTTTGAACCTTCTGCAATTAGCAGTAGACAAGTGTTATCCGACACGTACGAGCTGAACTGCTGAGCTACTGCTGCGTTGTGCTGCAAGAGCGTTGTCACAATTTTGGTTTACGTAAAACTACTTATATTGAAGCTATCTTATGTCTTAGAGAGCATAATTATTGAGCTATCTACCACGATGTCAAATTTCTATAGTAGTTGTTATAGTTAGACACTATGGTTAGAAGCCAAAAATCTCATCCTTAATTAAAAGCTTGTCAACACTCCGCGTCGCCTGAGCTTGGTTCGTTCTTTAATTCTGCTTCGTTTTGGACTGACTTTCCAAAAAGGAGGAGGTTCTTTGTTCGGCTATGTGTGTTTTTTGTTATTACTCCGTCAATGATGGACCTGATACTGATATTCTGTTGCATCCAGTAAAAGTGAAAACCGACTTGAAAAAGAGACAATCACTGTATTTTGATGGCTTTATTATCTCTTGCACCCGATTTTTGAATTAGTTCAAGTTGCATGTTTGTCTAGGTTTACTTTAGCTTAAAATCCTATCAAACTGGGTCATAAAAGTAAGGTTTGACAAATTCTTAATTCTAAACTCCACTCCACTCCAAATACTTAATTCAGAAACTGACACTCTATCTTAGTTTTCTTCTTTTTTTTGTGCATTTCTTTTAAAGAGGTTTTAATTACATTTACTAACAAGGGTCAAACTTAACAATTCCTATTGGTCACTAGAGTGGTATAAATACTCGCCCCTTCCACGACTTCCAACATGATACTGCCAATTAGATCGAATTTGCAATATCTTAGTGGTAATTATTCACACATGGCCTACTACCAGGACACTGTCTACCTACCAGAGAACAAAGTTGTTTGGACCATACTCTTATAAAAATTGACAAAACTTTGTGCTCGGCATATGTGGGTGTTATTAATACCTCGATCACAGATCACGCAATGGTAATAACAAACATAACCCAATCACTAAAAATTAAAAAGTCCGCCAAAACCAAAACTGTTATTAACTTTGATAATGCCTATACTAACTTGATAAATACTGACATGTTATTTTTTAATACATCTAATGACCCCGAGATCATAGCTTATAAATTCATAGACGTAATAAAAACTTCACTACTATCTAATACTACAACTAAGTCAGTCCCAAATGGTAAGCGGGTTATCAAGCCTTGGATGACTGCTGGTGTACTTCGATGTATTAATCTCCGTAACAAAATGCAAGTACAAACTAAGAAAGATCCCTTTAATATAATACTACAAATCACCTTCAGACGTTTTCGTAACTATTGTACAAACTTAATAAAGAAACTAAAAAGAAAATCACAAAGAGAACAAATAAATATGTCAATAAACAATCCAAAACAGCTCTGGAAAAAAATTAACGAAATTACACAATTTAAAACACCTAAATCAGACAATTCTAATCTTCTTAAAATCACACCACACCCTCTAGATTCTTTAAACCGTATTAACCAGTTCGTTACAATTGGTCAAACATTGGCGGAAGAGATAATAAAAAAATCAAATCTCCCTAATCCTAGCCCTTCATACCTGCGGTGTAAACAGCATACTACATCATTCGTACTGCTCGATACTGACCCGCAAGACTGGAAGTGGATGGCTTGCTTATGGGTCTCGATTCTGAAAGCTCACCTGGGTGGGACGGCATACCTACTAAATTTTTGAAAATTTCTAGAGACTTCTTAGTCCCTTTAATAAGCCAGCTAGCTAACCTGTGCTTTAGAACCGGGATATTTCCAGATGCTTTTAAGCGATCGATGGTTACGCCTGTGCACAAGGGGGGGGGCGGAATGATGTCAACAACTATCGCCCTATATCGGTTATATCAAGTATCGCTAAAATTCTAGAAAAATTACTAAATAATAGACTAATTAATTATCTTAATAAATATACCATTTTATCTTCCTCGCAATATGGCTTCAGGAGGGGCCTATCTACACAGGATGCTGTTAAAGCATTAACTGGCGATATAGTAAATTGTGTAGACAAAGGCCTGAAATGCCTTACAGTCTTTTTAGACCTAAAAAAGGCATTTGACACTGTTTCTGTCCCCATCCTTCTGCACAGACTTGAAGCAATTGGCATAAGGGGTACGGCTCTCTCTATTTGGTAGTTACCTATCTAACCGAAAACAGCAAGTTAGGGTTGGCAACCTTATTAGCGATGAAGAAACGGTATGTTTTGGAGTACCACAGGGAAGTGTGCTTGCCCCGACGCTGTTCCTGATTTATATAAATGAGTAGTGTAATATCGGGAACTGTGGCGGACGAGTATTTTCATATGCCGATGACACAGCAGTAGTTTTCGCTGGTGACTCGTGGGCTACCGTGCGTGCTGCTGCTGAACGTGGATTAGCGATACTAGCAAGTTGGTTAAATTCTAATCTTTTAACCCTTAACGTATCTAAAACGAACTTCATCTGTTTTACTCCTAATCAGAGGACACAGCCAGGTGCTGAATTCGGGATCGTGATTCATGAGTGTACAGGCCCCCACTATCCCTGTAATTGTCAAAGCATACAGCAAGTCAGATTCACCAAATATCTTGGTATAACAGTAGACCAAAGGTTGTCCTGGCACACCCATATCGAAAATACCATGACCAGGGTCAGAAAACTTATATGGATTTTTAAAACGTTGCGACATGTGATGCCACCGTTGTTACTCAATAAAATCTATACTGCTCTGGCACAATCGGTCATCACATACTGTATACCGATCTGGGGAGGGGCCACCAAGACCAAATTTCTAGACCTAGAAAGGGCCCAAAGGTCTCTCATCAAAGTTATGTATTTTAAACCCTTTCGATATTCTACAGACAACCTTTACAAGATTAGTAATCTGCTCACTGTAAGGAAACTATACATATTGAACATAACCATACATCTGCACAAGACCCTCTCATAGGAGCCCTCTAAGCTCGATAGAAGACGTAAAGACATTGTGGCCCACTCCCCTTGGGTCCGTACGATTTTCGCCAGGCGTCAGTATAATACACAGTCAACTTATATCTATAATAAATTAAACCTCAAACTGAATATTTACCCCATGTTGCGGCACGAATGTAAAAATACCCTAACGGAATGGTTAAAATTACAAACGTATGATGAAATTGAACTTTTATTTACCAGAGTATGCTAAAGAAGAACCAGTACCCATCCATAACATACATCAGTTAATCATTTATTAATACACACACACACTTACTCACTCCCACACACCCTGCTCAACCAACCCACCACACTTACACACACACACACACTAACACTACACGTACTTGAACATACTACAGTAACAATAATTTTGTAATCATTATAGGACCTAAACTTTCATTTTTCTTTTCCTTTTTAATTAAGTCTCAACATTGTCGATAGTAACCCACGGGAAGTTGCGAGGTAACCCCATTACAAGTATCCTTATAACTTACCGGGGTTGCCTCAATTTTGTGCTGTAGAACAATTGTATGAGAAACAATAAAAACTTTTTATTTTTTTTATTTATTTTAATTATTCACACCATATCGCTACACTTCAGGGCGGCATGTTACATGGGTGGACATAAATCAACAGCTTGTTGTGACAAGCTGATGTTAGGATGCGTCGAGGGGTTATGTTGTTTGTGTTGGTGTGTTTGGGGTTAAATTTATTTGAAGTATCGTGGTGTGGGAAGTGCGTCAACTGATTTTGTTATATTTTGCGCTAGATTAAATTTTTAAATCAAAATGTACGAAAGTGTACATAAACATGAAAAGAATTGACGGGTAATGATTCAACAATCTGAAAGAAAACAAGAAAATTTAGTTTATTATTACAACAACAACGAAAAATATTTACAAAACAAAAATAACATGATGGTGCAAAATGGGCATCAGCTCAACATTATAACAGGTGGTAACACTTAGTATTGCCACGTAAAGCTTCATTGAGCGAGCGAGAGCGAAGCGTATCCGTTACAGCTTAGTCAAAAATGCTCTCGTATGTCCGGATGTCCAGTTCAGCTCCTCTACAGTTGAGCGAGCGAGAGCGAAGCGTATCCGTTACAGCTTAGTCAAAAATGCTCTCGTATGTCCGGATGTCCAGTTCAGCTCCTCTACAGCCTCTACAGGTCGCATTTTTAACCGATGCTCGTGGAATATTGTGAGCAGGTTCATTAACTATGTTTTTTTGTCGATTCAATTTCTGTTAATTACAAAAAAAAATCGACAAAAAAAACAATTTGGTATCATTAAAACGACGAAGAAGAAGAACCACTTCAAGCTGATTCTCAGTAAACCTGATACACATCTTATACCATTAATAAAGTATCTTTTAAAATAAACAAAGTCAATACTATTATCGATCTATCATCCCAAAGTTAATTATTATTAAAACGTAAGCCATATTGACATAGGAAAATATAATAAATCTTCACAATAGGCCAATTAATGGAGAAACAAAAACAGTCGGCAAATATGTTATCCGTCAGAAACAATAAGCAAACAATAATAATGAAACATAAGAATATCGACCCTCGATTACAATAAGCTTAATTCAGAATAAATAAATCGTCCATTTCTTTGTAAAGCTTGTATCCACTGTCTTACGACCATCGTTATCATTGAATGAATGTCTATTCAATTCCATATTTTTATATGACAAACAAAGCCGATATTAACTACTCTGCCAATTTCTAAAGTTACATCAAAGAGCAAGTATGTTTTATTAGTAATTTAAAGAATTAGAACTGTAGACACAAGCTTAGCTTAGATACTTCGATTGATACAGTTGATACTAGGACGACTGTCAGCGACAGCTAAACAATTTTTTTTATTAGTTAAGGACAGGCTAAATAGGATAGTTGACAAAAAATATATATTTAGTCCGTCAGTAAGATCACATCACATCATCAGCCTATTAATTGTTCCCACTGCTGAGGAGGCCTGTGTCCGGCCTCCTCTCTGTGAGAGGGAATGGGCCGTAATCCACCACGCGGGCCCAGTGCGGGTTGGTGGATGTTACACAAAGTAAAGCGCCTGCCTGGGTTCGAACCCAAGACCCACAACTTGTAAGTCCCGGCCGATACCACTGGACCACCACTGCTCTCAGGTTAAGGGTCAGGGTCTCTGGGTCAGTTAGATAACCTAAAAATATTGGACACATATTTTTTCATTTGCCACGTAAACAAAAATTTATAACGATACAGTGCTTTGAAATATCGTGTGACGTCACGGTGTGCTACACTTTATACTGACAATGTGACGTCACAAGCAATATAAATAATATCTTTGTAAATTTTTATTTATTTGATTAAGTAAAAAAATACAGGTCCAATATTATTTGATAATCTCACTAACGGAGTAAATAGGATTATCATTTTTCTACCCAGGGAACATCACTATTGGATTGTGTGGAGTGACAGTTACTAAATAAATAACCACAAACAAAATACTACGCATGTAATTGTACTCCTCTCCTCGCAGGATTAGGCTGCGGTTGAAATTAAACCAACATTTCACCCGTCATGGTTATTATCCCCACAGAACAGAAAAAACGCCTTCTAAAGATGATTCCGAAGCCTGGATAGATTTCGGTAGGGTTTTTACGTAAGAAACAGCAATCAACAATCTTCATGCGATCAAATGTTTTATGTCATAAAAGTCGGCATTACCTACAATGTAGGTATGGTAGATCCTACACAATCGTTTGCTAATCGCTCACTGTTTGTCAAATGCACTTATTTCTAAAAAAGCCGCCATAAACTCTAAAACTTCTGTATTGAAGAGCAATAAATTGTTCACAAATAGCTATCGTTTTACTCTTGCAAGATACGTAATAAGCCTGCCGGCTTAACAAACCCCGGAAATTACCAGAAGAAGGAAAAAGGCCGAAAAATACTTTGCCCGACTCAAGTGTCAAGCATCGTGGTTCTTGTAGACAACTCTATTTTTCCAACCCACAAACAAATTAAAAAGACCATTATGACGTCACAACACAGTGAACACACCCGCTTACAGTCAATAAAGACCATTATTACCGGTTCAAAGTCTCCTAAGAGCCGATAAAACACAATGGCTGCCTATTTAGGGGTCCGCTTGATGTATTTAGTCTCTTTCAGCAATAGTTTGGCGACTATTGGTGATGCTGGTTGGAAAGATATTGAATTGAAGGAGAAACTAGGAGATAAATGGTCTAAAATATTTGTTTAGGCTCAACTATTGTAAAAAGAACTTGAATGAAATTAGGTGTCTTCTAAGTTGAAACACTACCCTTCTTCTTACCGTTCTTACCATACCTATTATTGGAATCAAATATAACAGTTCACAATGTTAGGACCCATTAATATAAATGATATTTTTTATCGGTGGTGCTAGACAACTGGGCTTAGCTTAGTTGTAATTTACCCTTTGTGGCTATTGGCCTTGTTTGTTCTGTCTCCTATTTGATATGGAGGGAAGTGGAAGTTATGTATTTTTCCTACTCCTCGTTATTTTTTTCTGATTAATTTCGTTACGAGATCCAAGACAGTAAAATTCATTTTCCGGGACTTCATCGAGTTTCATTGCCATGACGTTTCAGTCAGGTGAAAAGGAGACTCAAAAGAGGATAAAAACTAGTAAACAGTAGGACCAACGTCAAAATACTAATATTTTGGAATTTATCATTAACAGACATGATAGAAATTAGACTCATATTCCAAGACCATTTGGAGGCACGCCATTCGATTGAATTCACTATGACAACGGTAAAATCCTCCATTAATGTCACATCATAACAATCTTTAACTGTAAATTGAATCTCACCAAAAACATTTTCATGTAACATGTTGCCAAGACGAGACTATATGGCTCGCACTGTCAAAAAGTTATCGGATCTCATGTAGATGGGTCTACATGAGATCCGATAACATCTAACTCTACACGCCCTAACTTCACAAACTCTACACCTTAGTCAAAATATGTGGCTTGACCGTTTCGCTACAGATGATTTGAGGTGAATTCTAGTTGCAGGACATGAATTGCTGCGTATCGCGAGTTGTATTCCCGCTCGGAACAAATATTTGTATGGCCTACAGATAGTTGTTCCAGTCTGGTTGTTTGAGTATGTGAGTTTATATGTTTGTAAATGCACCCACTATACAGGCGAAATTCCTAGTGTGGGATAAATACTTAAAAATTCAGGTGTCATTTTAAAAGGAAGTCGACTTACCTTGTTTTGAATTTACTGAAATATTCATAGAGTGAATATGTGTTCATACAGAAAGATTTCTATTCAGCGCTCAGTTCATTGAATACGAACTGTTTGCATACCTAATAATTTTCATTCAGATGGTTGCATAAAGATTTGCATGTGTGAATTTTTATTGAATTTTCTGAATAATAATCCGACAACGATCGCCTCTTCTAATAGAGTTCCTTGAACCAATAATTCGAAGACGTTTGACATTCACCAACAGTACTGGGCTCGCGTGGTGGATTACGGTCCAGTCTGAGTATCAGAGAGGAGACCTGTGTCATGATAGGCGATTATACCCATAGAGTTAAAAAGGTAGTGGCCTGCTACTACTTTATTCTAAATATTTCTTTGTTTTTTGTAGTGATTGGATTGGAGAAACTGAAGTCAAATCGCGTAGTCACGTTAAGGCTCCTACAGATAAACGTGACGTGACAATGTGACAACGTGTTTACATAGAAACTGTTTTACAGATTATGCCCGTAGAACAATATCTTAATAGCATTTTTGTAGAAAGATTTAAAAAAAACACAAAAAAAAATTGTGACACCGACTTCCAAAAACGAAATTAATTTTTGCTGTTTTGTGTTTTGCTTTGGAAGTCAGTTTATTTTATGTGTTTATTTTTATTTTTTTAGTTTTGGTACACCATCACTAAGAAGTGAGCAAGTTCTATAGTAAGATAGCTAAATGATTGACGAAATACCCATAATAACTCAATTTACACATTCGTGCTGTTATTCGGTAATGAGGTCGGTTATATGTTCCATATCTTGACAACTGCTGAACCAATTTTGACGAAACTTGTACTATTCCCTAAGTTGAGAGATACCTAATCCAAGAAGAATAATCACGATCTGATTACTAGTTTTGGAGAAATGCGTGGACAAACATATATATATACATACAAACAAACATACATACACTAATGAAATTTGGCACACGTGTTTAGAAGCCCACATAAAATAACTTATGTGAATATTGTGCAATTCCAACAATATTACAAACATACGTGTCGATATCATTTTTTAGAAGTCGGTAAATAATATATAAAAAAAAAAGATAGGCAGTCGTCATTAATGACGTCCACTGCTGGACACAGGCCTCCCCAAGCTTCGTCACACAGAACGGTCCTCTGGGTCTCTTCCATTATCAGGTCATCGATCCACCGTGTGAGACCTTTCAACGCTGTTTATTTTGGTATGTGGTCGCCAATACAGAACATAGGCAGACGTTTTATGTAAAATAGTATTCAGCTTAATTTGGCTAAACTGGAAGCCGACAGTTTAGCAAAGCTATGCAGATTATAGTAAATTAAGTATTTCTTTATTTATAAACACTTTATTGTACACCAGAATATAAAAGAAAAACTAAAAAAATTTACAACGGGCGGCCGGGCCTTATCGCAATCCGCTTTCTGGACCTTTATTGATAAATGATAAATGATTTTATTTCTGTAAGTTGGTTTGTACAAACACTTTTACATGTCGAACATATTTTTAAAACTAGATGAGGTCGGCGTTTCCTAGCTGACTACTCTGAGAAGAAAGGCCGAAACAAACTCAGAGGTCACAGTCTCTTTTAAAGTCCTGACAAAATCTTGATTAGATCATGTGAAGACCATGTAGACTGATGTCTGAAATGGTCTTTTGAGGAAAGAACCTGCCAGATTGAGTGGACCTGTCCAGTCAGTGCACGCATTTGTCAATAACCGAGCAGCTCAACTCAGAATTTAAGGAGCTCAACGATTCGACGAACAATACCAAAGAAAGGACATTTGGGTAGGCCGCATAAACTACTCAAACTGCCAGACCATGATTAAAAACTAAGATAAATTTAAATAAAAACAAAAAAAAAAAAAAAAAAAAATATCCACATAGTCTTCACATTCACAATAATTTAAAAAAAAATATATAATACTTTAAAAAGTAAATATTCTTGTCATTGCAAGAAAACCAAAAAAAAAAAAAAAAAATTTATAATAACAAAATGCATAGTGCAAAATATAATAAAAAAACAAAATTGATTGGAGCAGCTCAATCCCAAGCCTTTTTGTCCTCAATGTAATCTTTTGTTGTATAAAACGCTTTCTGGCACAACTTACGTTTAATGAAAGACTTGAATTTATTAAGACTTAGATCTTGTACGTGGCTTGGAAGCTTATTATAAAAGCGTACACATTGACATCTAAACGAGCCACCTATTTTCTTGAGCCTTGTTGTAGGTACTACAAATTTGTGTTTGTTCCTAGTATTTATGTTATGGATATCACTGTATTTTTTAAACAATTTTATATTTTTATGGGCATATAAAAGATTTTCATAAATATACTGAGAAGGCACAGTCATTACATTAATCTCCTTAAATTTCTCTCTGAGAGAGTGTCTTGGGCTTAATTTATAAATTGACCGAACAGCTCTTTTCTGCAAAACAAAGATAGTCTGGATGTCGGCGGCATTTCCCCACAACAGAATACCGTACGACATTACACTATGAAAATAGCTAAAGTAAACTAAACGGGCTGTCTCTATGTCAGTTAAATTACGAATTTTTCTAACAGCATATGCTGCGGAGCTTAGCTTCTTTGACAATTTATCTATATGTGGGCCCCACTGAAGCTTAGCATCCAAAGTTAAGCCTAAGAATACTGTGCAATTTTCAGGATTCAATTCTTCGCCCTTTATCAACACATCGGTTTTCACCTGCCTAACGTGAGGTAGGGTAAACTTAATGCATTTGGTTTTTTTTTCATTAAGAAGTAAATTATTAACATTGAACCAGTGAACTACTTTTGAGATCGCGCTATTTACATCGTCAGTAACCAGCTGCTGACGTTTAAGTTTAAACAAAAGTGAAGTATCATCCGCAAACAACACTATATCATGGTTATCCTTTATGAGGTAAGGCAAGTCATTAATATAAACAAGAAACAAGAAAGGACCAAGAATCGAGCCCTGCGGGACTCCCATTGTTACCATAGATCCAGGAGATCTTTTTACATTAACGTCAACGGTCTGAATCCTATTACTCAAATATGAAGTAAGAAGATCCAGAGCGCTGTTCCGGATCCCGTAGTGGCGGAGTTTCCTGATTAGCGTTTCATGAAAAACACAATCAAATGCCTTGGACAAATCACAAAAGATTCCCAAGGCATCGCACTTATCTTCCCATGCATTATAAATATGTCCTAAAAGCTCAACACCGGCATCAGTAGTTGAACGACCCCTTGTAAAACCGAACTGTTTGCTATGTAATAATTTATGTTTATTAAAAAATCTTTGCAATTGCTCTAAAATTAATTTCTCAAATATTTTGCTAAACGTAGGTAGTACTGAAATAGGTCTATAATTTGTAGGGTCTGATGTACTACCTGATTTAAACAAAGGTATTATTTTACTATTTTTCATAAGGTCAGGAAACTCCCCACAGTCGATACAATTATTAAAGATAATAGCTAAACTAGGTGCGACAATGTCAATAATAGTCTTAGCAACTTCTACAGAATGACCCCACAGATCTGCAGTCTTTTTAACATTTAAAGTGTGAAAGGTTTTAATTATGTCTTTACAAGTAATATGTTCAAAACGAAATTCCGAATTGCAAACATTAACATTTTCTTTTAGCAAAGACTCAGCAACAGAAGGTGATGAGTTTAAGTATTTAGTAGTTGAAATGGGAATATCTGAAAATAAATTTTCAAAGGCCACTGCGACTTGTGAGTCTGATTTTATGATGTTGCCATTAATAGACAGGCCGTAGTCAATATTTCGGTTACCAGATCCTCCCGTTTCACTATTAATAATATTCCAAGTCGTTTTAATAACATTACTACTGTTTTTAATCTTCGAGCTCAAATAACGCGACTTGGCCAAACAACAAACTTTTTTAAATAATTTTGAATAATTTCTAACATATAAATTAAATTCAGCAGTGTTTACATAAGTCCTTTCACTGTACAGCTCATAAAGCCGTGTTCTACTTTTATGAATACCAATGGTAGCCCAATCATCGAATGATGCGTTACTATTAACGGAGATAGTCTTTGGAACAAAGGTCGAATTAAATTGTTTACAGTATATACTAAAAAAATCATCATATAGATGATTAGGATCAGCATCAATTGACAAAATTGGTAACTTATTAATGAGTTTAACTTTAAAAGCTGCCAAGCGACTTGCAGTTTTGGGGTTAACAGTGATATCCTTTTTAGCCACTTTGTTGTTTTGGTTTGGTATAGTAATCCTCTGCCCGCAATGATCAGAATCTAGTAAATTTATAATTTCTTTGTGGACTGGTATAACATTAGTATAAATATTATCTAAGCATGTAGCACTAGTTGGGGTTATTCTTGTGGGCTCCAAAAATAGGTTTACAAGATTGTAGGACTGAAACAGACTTATTATTTTACTACAAGAACCTGAGTTTTCTAATAAATTAACATTAAAATCACCACAAGTGATAATGGATTTATTCGAGTTACAAATCTTGTGTAACACTTCATCCATTACCTTTTCAAAGCAGTCATACAATCCTGAAGGCGGTCTGTATACGCTTAATACAATAAACTGCTCCAATTCTATACAAGCTATTTCAACTGTCCGCTCAACAGATAGGCTCACAATATCCTTACGGTCTTTAAATTTAAGCTGGTTACTTACTAAAATCAATGAGCCACCATGTATAGCATTAACTCTGCTGAATGAACTACCAACCTGGTGATTATTAAAATTGAACAATAACTGGTGGCTTTTAAGCCAATGTTCTGTTATACAAAGAATATCAATACTGTTAAATTTCATAAATAATTCTACTTCTAAATCTTTGTTCATAAATCCTTGAATATTTTGATGCACCAGGTTAATACTATTTACCGAATTTAAACTTTTATTTGATTTTATTTTGCAATTTTTATCCTGTATAATTTTGCAAGAGGTTGTCCCTATTGTCCTAATTTCTAATTTAAATTATTATCAATATCAATTTCTGATACCAAATCATTGGCTGAATTAAAAATCGAATATATGCATTAAGTAAACAGCATAAGAAATGATTTCATTTTATAATCTAAAGTATGAATCTCTAGATTATTTAAACCAAATATTGACGTCTGGGAGAAACTTTTATCCGAATAGCAATGTAGGTGGGATAATTCCATCAAGGGCCGACACCTCCACCAATTATTTCCATCAGTTCGCGTGCGGCTGGCCAGGACGTGGATAGAGGTGGATCACTGTGTTGCCCAATTTCTCACAGGGCATGGTAACTTTTAAAGTAAATTATTTTGCTTCAAGCTCGTTGCCTCGCCTTTATGTCAGTGTTCTACATCTTGCTGTGAATATGTACAATCTGCACATCATATCTATATCTTTATCTATTCTTTGACAGAATGAACGCAATACTATGTTAAGTAATGTACAGGCTACATCAGAAGCTGTTTACTATACGGACCTTCTGGAAACTAAAACTAACTTCCATGCATTTTTGCCATACCTATTATTGGAATCAAATATAGGACCACAATTCTAGGACCCATTAATATTAATGCCAATCTTTATCCGTGATGCCAGGCAACTGGGCTTCTCCCAGTTTTTTTAATTTTTTTTTATTCAATTTTCTACCGCGGACATGTGGCAGTCCGCGCTCTTTTTTATTGTGTTTGTTTTTTTTCGTAATTATTACAATTGTTTGACTCCTACGTCGGACATTATTTTTAGGCTTAATTAACTAACTTAAATTAACGTGAGTTCATCACTCACTAAATACTATATATATATATATATTATATACTGCATCACGGGTGCTTTCAGGACAACACCTACGGCAGCGATTGAGAGATACCTCAATATCCCTCCTCTGCATATGATGGTTGAATTCGAGGCAAGGAAGACTTTTCATCGACTTTCTGTGGCTGGACTATGGGATGCCTCTAAGCCAAGGACCAACCATACAAAGTTCGATGGGAATGAAGGCCTGAATCGGGTAACAAGCATGTTATCCGATAAAATGCAAACTATGTTTGTGTTTGAAAGGTCTTTCAAGGTCCAAATCCCTACAATAGAGGACTGGACGAAGGGAATCGATCCACCAGAACAAGATAGTCTGGTGTGGTACACTGATGGATCTAAAATGGAATCAGGTACAGGGGCGGGAATATACGCAAAAGGTTACAAATGTAGCAAAAGCCTACGGAAGATGGCAACTGTATTCCAAACAGAAACTTATGCCATAATAACCTGTGCTCAAGAGAATATAGATAGAAGAACCAGAGGTAAATCCATATATATTCTTAGAAAGTCAGGCTGCAATCAAAGCCATGGCATCCTACAATGTGGACTCCGGACTTATTCTGGATGCTGTCCAAACCCTAAACAGGCTTGGGAAGCACAACAGGGTAAGACTGATGTGGGTCCCTGGACACAAACAAATCCATGGCAACGAAATGGCAGATGAACTGGCAAGAGAGGGCTCAGCAAATGATTTTGTGGGTCCAGAACCATGTGTAGGCATCACGACGTGCCTCGTAAAAGCCGCAATTAGGGAGTTTGCAGATCATAGACAGCGAACTCATTGGCTACCACCGGCTTAGCACCGGTCTGCAACACTCTAAGAAATTCCTAGGCTCTACGTTCAAAGCCCGGTAATGCATTTGGAACATGAGCAGCGGGCAAATCCGCTACCTGCTTGGGGCCCTTACTGGCCACTTTGGAACTAACGACATGCTCATGAAGATGGGTCTAACTGCGACACCCATGTACAGGTTGTGTGGGGAACATACGGAACGCATGGAGCACCTTCTTTGCACATGCGATGCACTGGTTAGTAAGCGAATGAGTATCTTAGGGGTTGGATATCCAAGACCAGAAGACTATAGGCTCATATCTCCCAGTCTCGTTGTAAAACTCATGAAAAGAGTTTTCAACGAGATTGGGGAGGAGTAATTATCTAGCGGACCACAATAGATCCCAATGGGTCGAAGTGTCCGAGTTGTCTCTCGGCCCCTCCACAAGAGCCCTCAGCCACTTGTATTGTTAGCAGGCGCGACCCCTCGCCGGACCCATATCCCTGGCTCGCAAGAGAGGCTTTCTCCCCCTGCGTATGAACCAGGAACAGGGTGTTTTGGCCAGTACTCGATATTTGCGCCCCTGTGTAACTTTTCACCTTCAGGGAGTGGACCCGCGACAGCGACGACTTGGAGGAGTATACACCGGGGTATATCTCACTCAGTGCAAACGCCACGTCCATTGGATTGCGGTGTGTGCAGAGAAACTCCTGGGTGATACCAGCCACCAGGTCTGGACGGGTATACCTAAGCTCGAAAACATTCTCCCTGTCCAAAAACGGAAGCTGGTTAACGTCTCCGACGAGGACAAGCTCGCTCGCTCCAGACAACTTTACTGCCATGACTATGGCCCTAAAGTAGTTCATAAGAGCCTAGTCTACCGTAAGACGGTAGCATTTTTCTTGGCTCTTGAAACCGTTTGCTAGGATTGAGGCCATAGTGCGCACCTTGGTCTTTGCTCGGTCTCCTAAGCGGCGCGCAAGCTTTTCCCTAAGATCTTTGGCAGCTTTTGTTGTCGTGGTGTCTATCACGTCCCTGTCCCCTTCGAAGTGCTTTACCAGCCAGGTTGTCTTACCGCAACCCGGAACTCCGTTTATCCACCTGATATTGGGTACCACCCAACTTTCCTGCGATGCCGGGATACCGGAGGTCCCCGAAATGGAATGTGCCATTTCCAGGATCTTATCGTCCGGCATGATTTTGGTACATTTGGCGGTAATCACTATCGTCATTTGGCACACTGAACTTGAGTTTGCCTGAGCGCTCCGTCTCCTCCTTGTCCAGGACACAAAACCACTCCTTGCGCTGTATGCTGCCATAAACGACCCCGTCATGTCCTCTTTAATGACTTGGGATGTGACGCTGTCGTACACCGCTGCCCCTGCTTCCTCGAGCAGTACCCTTAACAGACCCTCTGTGTCTCTCTGGAAGGTCTGCACGATCTTCCTGCATGTCGTAAGATTGACCGCTCTGGTCGCTCTTACGATTGCTACGTACTCGAGGAACGCGCTCTTTACGTGGTCCGTGGTACCCGACTTTACTGCGAGGGTCGGCGGACTGACTTGCCCTTTGTCGGCTCGAGTTGGCTTAGGCTTTTGCTGGGTTGGTTTCTTTGGTGTTTTTCTGAAGAACCTCTCCAGTGCGGACTCCTGCTTGTGAGATGGTGATGCGTAGCTGATTCTTGGAAGCAGTGCACTGAGGAAAGTGCCAAACGCTTTCAGGCGACTCCTCGACCAGGCCCGGACCTCCGGGTTTATGGTGTTGCACTGCTCCTTTGCGGCTTTTTCGGCTGCTGCCTTCTGCTGGTACCTTTCCGATCCGCTTTGAGTGGTGGGGCTTGTTGTGCGGCTCATTGCGCTGGCTGTTGGTTTTCTAAGGGGCTTTAAGGAAACTCAGGGATTCCCCTCTGTCCTCGTAGACAACAACCTCATGATGTTCTGAGGCCTTTAGACAGACAAAGTGGTCTGCGACGTCTCTCTCTCTCCTCCCACCACCATTGCGTCCACACTTATAGTTCGGTTTCCTTTTATGCTCGTTTTGGTGGTGCTTCCGTTAATCAGGGCGGCAAGGCCCGGTGAAAGGTCTATTAGGGCCGCAGCTTGACTTCTCCCAGTTGTAAACGACCTTTTATGCCTATTGGCCTTGTTTGTTATGTCTCCTGCTTGATATGGAGGGAAGTGGAAATTTGTATTTTTTCCTACTCCTTTATTATTATTTTCTGATTAATTTCATTGCGGGATCCAAGACAGTTAAATTTATTCTCCAGGACTTCGTCGAGCTTCATTGCCTCGGCGCTTTTCTGGTGGTCGCCACTGCTGATTCTGGCTTTCAGGAGTTGTAGTGGTTTGGGAATAGTGCGGTGGGATAGTCCCAAATAAGAACCTAAAGTATCATGCGACTCGCTGAAAAGGTTCTCAGAAAATCACTCGCCACATACAAATATTTTTATCCAGGAAAAGCAAACGAACATCAAGTTTAATTTATTCAGTAAGGTTCACTACACAACGCGAAACAAAACGACGCGTGACATGACGATGCTTGACGAGGCCAGTGGCCGAAGTGCAAGTTTTTAAACGTACTTGATCGCGTTAACGGTAACTTTAATAATTATATAAAACTTAAAAATTGTTTTCACCTAAGTGCGTTATAGACTTTGAAACCATCCAACCAAAGTGCCCAAACCAGTTTCATTAGAAAGGTAATAATGCGAAGATGGTTTTACAGAAATCCAAAAAAAATATAAAAATATATACAAAATTTCGTTTTTGTGCAGCAAATAAACAAAATATGTTTCTTTTTTTATGCTTTTTCTAGCATAGTAGCACACTCAGGGTTTTATGTGCTCTCACAAAATGAGAAACAAAGAAAACAAAACTTGCGAGCTTAATTATTTTATCTACTTCCATATCCAAATCTGAATATGTATTTTATATATTTTGTTTTTATAACGTATTCAACTTGAAATTCGTGGATTTTAAGATCTGTGTTTTACCTCCTGTTTATTTCCTTCAATAAAAAGTAGATTAAAGTGAAAATAACAGGGTTCACGAGAGGCAATAAATGTTAGTTCATCTTAACATAAGGATGTAGATAAAGTGACATACTATAAGCGATTAGTTACGATTGACAAGAAGTTCAAAATTTAAGGCATTGACGAGAACATGGGGTGTTACCAAAATTACACTTGGTCAATCCCTAATATTTTAGATTTTTACAAATGTAATAGTATGTCACTTTGACTAAGGGCCGATTTCGTAATTAAGCATTTCATTTGAAGTTGAATATTTATTAAATTTTACTTTAGCCCAAAAACCGTTAAAATGATGAAATCACGTTCGTAACGAACATCATTCTAACAAAGATAAACGTTCTTAACTCAAATAATCATTTTTGAAATCGACCCTATGCCATACAGTTCTGCCCTACTAGCCAAGTTACTAACGTTTCGTATCAAATCTCTTTTTACAGTCGGTAACGCCTTCTATTTGTATGGTCTGACCACGTGACTTAACGTTCAGATTCCCATACATTGATTCATTTCTACTAGCGTTATCGATTGTAGATTGCCAACTTGGCTACAGGCACTGTTCTACTACCATCTCGTTGAATGGGTGATATTTTTACCACTTATTTTTTTAACGATACGATAGGAAAGAACAAAGGCGATGCGCTATCGGTACATGGTGGACATCCAACCCATACGCACAAAACGTTTTGGGAACACTTTTATGTTGTGTACAGCTAAGGAGTGGAAATCCCTGCCCGAGTCTGTGTTTCCCGACAGCTACAATCTACGGGTCTTTAAGTCAAGAGTGAATAGGTTTTTTATAGGCAAGCGTGATTCACCGTTGACCACATCATCGCTTACTATCAAGTGAGATAGTGGTCAAGCGCGAGCCTATAGTGTATATAAAAATAACATTTTAACTCATGATATGCGTTGAACCATTAAAAAGTAATGCTGAGTTTGCTTACCCGGTATTTATCCTGACATTTGTGCATGTCAGTGCCCTGAAATATAATCCGCCCAAAAATAATTGATTGAACTATGAACAGAACTTGTATGCATGTCCCTTTTCCCATTACGATACGATACTTTCTTGTCTATGCATTTTTAACATGACATTTCATTTTAATCGTATTGTATTTACGAGTACATCAATTGTTCACCGCCGCCATTAGGAGGCCGTATTGCTATTATTATTCGTGCGAATTTTGTCCGCGCGTTTTTTTTACCGCGAGTGCGTACAGCTTCATAAAATTCCCTAAGTTGGCAAAAAACGGGTATATAAATAAACGGGTATATTGATAAAATCAACTTGTAGCTAAGTTGATTTTATCAATATACCCGTTTAAACCCAACCCAACCCTAACAAGACAATTTTTTTTATGGTAAATTTATGTTTTTTTGTTCAAAATAGGAAACAAATCGCGTTTTCGTGGCTCTAATTTTATATCTGATGATATTTTACATAAATATAGACACGAAGAAATTTTTCTATGACATATTATAGAAAACGTTATTCTTGTCATCAGAAAACTTAATTTCCCTTACACTGATTAGCGAATATCTCGTTATCACGTTCACAGATTTAGATTATTTACACAGACAAAATGGTTCTACGTTAGACCTTTCATTTGAGACCAAAATTATTAAAATATCTCCATAAACTTAAAATCATGTTTTCAAGTTAAATAATTTATTTTGATAATTCTTACACTTAACCACGAGTTAGCGACTTAACTATCCCACATTGGCGGGTTAAATATTTAAGTAAATTTATAAGTTTACCTCTAGAATAAGAATAGAATAGAATAGTTCTTTATTTGCACAGAAAGTAGGTACAAGTTACAGATGTTAAGTTTTAATGTAATGATCCTTATACTTACTATTGAGATGACGACTTACAGAGAGTTACAGCTCCAGAGCCTTGAACATCGTCGCCGAGTTGCCAGCTTGTCGATTTTTTATCGGTTACATTTCGGGGAGTGTGCTACGAAATTGCATAATCTAATTCCGCCTAGCACGTTTCATCATCGGGTTACAATATGTACGGCGATGCGCCATCGGTATATGGTGGACATCTAAGCCATGCACACTTAACGTATTGGAAATACTTTCATTACGCGAACAGCTAAGGAGTGGAATTCCCAGCCGGTGTCTGTGTTTCCCGATAGCTAAAACCCAGGGATCTTTAAGTCAAGAGTGAATAAGTTACTTCCAGGGAAGCGTGCTTCACCGACGATCAGGTAATCGCTTACCATCAGGTGAGATAGTGGCCAAACGGGAGCCTATCAGCGATAATAGAAAAGAAAAAGGTCGACCAAGTGCGAGTCGGACTCGCGCACAAAAAAATCACGTTTTTTTGTATGGGAGCCCTACTTAAAAATTAATTTTATTCTGCTATTAGTATTTGTTATTATAGCTGCAACAGATATACTTAAATCAGCTGTGCAAATTTCAACTGCCTATGTTCATAAGATACAGCCTGGATACATACAGGCAGACGGACAGTGGAGTAATAGGGTCCCGTTTTTACCCTCTGGGTAGGGAAACCTAAAAACACTGTTCCCAGTAAATGGCCTCATCTGATTAACTTTAACTGAGGTGAGGACTAAAAGTAAAGCACCTATGCCTTCACTTTTAGGCCTCACCTCAGTTAAGTCACCTACGTCAGAAGAAAACATGTTGTGCCGACGCCAAATTAATTGGAATAAAGACAATGATGATTAGTTATTTGGAACTAATTTAGAAACGTCGAAACAGGTTATTATTCTATTGATCTCGTCTAACAAGCAAATAATTTACCGATGGGTAGAGGCTCTCCTGGGATAATAAAGGTCTTATTTTTAAATCCCGCCGACCCAAAAGAGGTAGTATTAGATTGGAGCTTTTGTCTGATTCTGCTTGAGACCCTTTTTTGAAGCGCGTTTTGTATTTTGAAATTGTTGGACCTAATTTGTAGAAATCTCCTGAGATGTATAGCTACTGATTAATGAATTCTTTATTCAAATTCTCTATTGAAAATTGTATATAGATAGCATAATACATTTATTTACACCAATAGTATAATTAGAATAGATACATTAAAAAATTAGGTGTCAAAGTCACAACGACACGTCAAAAAGCGTTGTCTTATAACTAGTCAAATAACCCACCCCTAACTGTTCCCGGCGCAAAGGTGCCCATAACGCTTGCTGCATTGCCACGTTGGATGGCAATGGCTAACCTTTGCACCAAGAACGAGCTGGAGCGGGAATCACCCGTTTTGTCACTTAGCCTATGCCCTATATCGCTAATGAGCTTCTTGGCCTCAGTGCCCTATTATGCTAATAGTAATTAGGGCTAGTAGCATTATGCGAATTAAAATTATGCCGCACAATTTTTTTGTACATTTTTCTTGTAGATACTTATGCCAACATAAACAGAATGCCGAAAAAAAATTGGCAAAAAATTATTATGGCAAAACAAATTATGCCAAAACAGTTATGCCATAGTATATTAGGAAGAAGAACATTATGCGAAAAAAGGGTTCCCAAAATATACACATTGAAAGCATTATAATCAAGTCAAAATATACACATTGAAAGCATTATAATCAAGTCAAAATATACACATTGAAAGCATTATAATCAAGTCAAAATATACACATTGAAAGCATTATAATCAAGTCATTGATAACTATGTGATATCGGGTTTTCTAGAAGCTTATGCAAATTACAGCACAGTACAATTTGTAATTTCACTGCCTTTCAAATAGAGCTTCCAGTGGTCACAACTCGATTAATTCCCCGTGCAGCTACAAACTATTTCAATTAATCAAAACCAAATACTAACAGACTCAAAGTTGTCCATTGTCCGATATTTTAATAGAGGACTAATTTCACGATATCATCTCATCTCGGCGTCCACCGATCGATCTCTGGCTTGTATAAATAGACGGCCACAATACCCTCTTTTCATGCCTCTATAAATTTAGGCTGTATATAATGCTGTGGGGATAACGCATTATGGTGTACTAGCTTTTATTCATGGTTTTACTCAGGGTTTCTGTTGTGTTCAGATTGATCTATCCGATAAGAGCAGTGTATTTTTCGGAGATAAAAAGTAACCTTTGTGCTGCCACCACAGACATAAATCTAACTAGATAACGCAAATCCCTCCATTTGTATGAAAACCAAGCGTGCCACTTTATCACACAAAATTTAAAAACAAATTTACTTACTTAATGAATGAATACATTTCCAATGCCTCAGCCAACTTTTTCTAAACAGTCTTTACGCCACAATATGACATATAAAGGCATTTTTATAGATTTCGCTGCATTTTTTGGAACGAGAAGTACATATAATCGCGTCGTCTAGTTAGATTTTTATCTGTGGCTGCCATTATATGAGGTGGTTGGTTGATTATGGCGAGAAAGCGATTAAAACGATTGAATGTAGTTTATCACGTACGTGTAAATTTCGGCTAATTTATGTGTAAACAAAAAAAGGTAAAGAAAAGTAATTGCCCAAGTTACACGACAGTGGTGCCAACATTTCGACAACAAATTCATATGTTTTTCGACTGTAGAAAAGCAAAAAGATCTACAAAAGAAATCAATTGTGTTTGCATTTGCGAAAATTCTGAGAACCAACCAACCATGAAAATATTTATCAGTAAATATTCGACAGAGGAAAATAAAAAAGGAGGTTTTTTGTAGAAATTGACAGTCTTTCGCTTCGTATGTGAAAA
This sequence comes from Orthosia cruda, assembly GCA_964057195.1. NCBI lineage: Eukaryota > Metazoa > Arthropoda > Insecta > Lepidoptera > Noctuidae > Orthosia > Orthosia cruda. The sequence continues at coordinate 19,721,866 of OZ059827.1, forward strand.
TTACTTCCGTACACCGTGACAACATGAAGTTCTGTTTTTACTTTTATGTATTAGAATCCTTGCCCCTTCACTGGTGTATGCAAATCTGGAGCTAGCTGTCCGTAGGCTGTACTTCACAGCCGTTGTATTGGTCCCCCGTCTTCTTGAATTTCGTATCACAAGCTAACTGAAGTCTGACAACAGCTTGCCTTTGAAATAACACACAAACTTAAACATAACATCACCCCTCAGGTAAGATAGAGTGAACTGTGTAAGTTCCATGCTGATGTTTTGATTGTATTTTAAATTGATTTTTTATTTATTTAATAATTAATATACACATAGTATAATACATAAAGCAACACATCTCGACAATAGAGTACAAAGTGACTGCTTATTTCTTAAGAAATTTCTACCATCAGAACCGCGAAAAGGAAAAATGAAAATTAAATTTAGACAATAGTGTGTGAGAACAGTAAGAGAAGAAAAGTGAACGATTAACATATAAAAACATGTGCACCTATACAAATAGTGTAATGGTGGATATATACAAATATAAATACATATTTTTTTTTTTTTTTCTAATATTTGATTGTATTGTTGATGGTTTGCAGCTGTTAAGGTGTTATTTACGTAATTTTAAATAAATAAGTAAATAAAATAAATGTTATAGATGGTGTTATATTGCATGATGTCTAATGTTATGGAGACCGGTATCAATAAGCCACAAGTCCAGACTCAGGGCTACTAATTAAAAATCCCGTATAAAAACCCAATAACACCCAAACCGGGCATCGAACTCAGGACCTCAGCAATAGAACGACTATTATATTTTCGTCAACATATCTCGACACGAAATATCGAATTCAAACGAGTGATTTCGTAATTCTGACAATCAAGGACTTGTTCTTGACATCTAAAGGGTTGGAATAGTAGTTTCTTATAATTGTCTATTTCAACATTTATCACGAACATTAAACCTGTTCCTTCATAATGATTGAGGTGACCATCATACCTCATGAGTTTCTGAGGTCATGATAGGTTTGTTGAAAGGCATTTGATAAAAAGCAACCGGACCAGGAATTATTGTTATCCTAAATATAAACAATAGCTAGAACAAGTAATCATAACAGATAGAAAGAACAATGGGAACAAGGTCTAAAAAAATATATTTAATCCGTCACTTAGATTCATCGTCATCATCACTTCAGCCGTAAGACGTCCACTGCTGGATAGGCCTCCCCCAGGCGTCGCCACTTTGATCGGTCCCGTGCGTCTCGCATCCAGCGGATCCTCGCAACCTTCACCAGGTCATCGGTCCACCTGGTGGGAGGCCTTCCACGTATCGTCTTTCGGTTCGCGGTCGCCATTCCAGAACTTTTCGGCCACATCGGCCATCTGTTCTGTGAGCAAAACTTAAGTTTGGCAATTCTTTGGGCTATGTCGGTAACTTTGGTTCTCCTGCGGACCTCTACATTTCTGATTCGATCACGCAAGGATACTCCGAGCATGGCCCTCTCCATTGCCCTTTGGGTGACTGTAAGCTTTCTGATGAGGCCCATTGTGAGCGACCACATCTCAGAGCCATAGTTCATAACAGGCAACACACACTGGTCATAGACTTTCGTCTTAAGACACTGTGGTAAATTGGACGAGAAGATACCGCGCAACTTACCAAATGCTGCCCGGCCGAGTTGGATTGGACGGTTGACCTCTTTCTCGAAGTTGGCCTTAACCAACTGGATCGTTTGTTCCAGGTAGACATAGTCGACAACAACTTCGAGTGTAAAGTCTCCAACCTTCATAGGAGTGGGTGCAACATTTGGTTTTGTTCATGTTCATTTTAAGACCCACTCTTTCGGAAGCTCTACTGAGGTAATCGTCTTTGTAAATTTTATTTGATTTGATAAAGCTTAAATATGTGTACAATATATTTGTCGACTAACCTAACTAACGGACTGTTTTTTTTTTAACACATCAATCAGCCCTATTCACAGTTCTAAAATTTACGGAATACGATACCCGATGCTAAAAACGCTGATACGGAAACTTTTTCACTGTTATTTTCTGAGGCCCGAAAAAAGGTAATCCAAGAAATTCGTGGTCACAAACAACGCATTACGTGAGATCACAATACATTCACGCATTTACTATATTTACGATACTCTCGCTTCTACGTGGGTAGAGAAAAGGTTTCTTACACTTTTAGGCTGCTCTTTACTATAAGTAACTGTTATGAAGGTTAGAAACGCAAATAACAAAAATAGAACCCAAATATTTAGCTAACTGCCGCGTAAATCTAGTGGTTGAAAGTGTTAGAAAATAAAGAAAAAGATTATAAGTGAGAAAAGTATGAAGTAAAAAAAAATATATTGTCTTTCAAATTGTTTCAGTTACTTAAAAAACATGACGTATCATGTAAAATCGAAAAAAAACTGAATGAAAAACTTTTACGAATAAGAAAAACAGCGTCACATCCGCGCAAAACTGCCATCTGTCAGCATAATGCTGGGACTAGTGTGCGAGACAGAACTGTGTGTTACTGAGTTTTACCACCTGGTATTCCTTGGTAGCCTGGATTCTGTATGTGTACCCGGTTGGTAGCTATATAGCCTTGCTTCCTATTATATGAAAGTTAAACATAGTTTTGGTAGGCTGTATCTAATACGCCTCTTCCACAAATTACAGATATTACTATGTAAGAGATATTTCACTCTCCAAGATCAAGTACACAATTTTGAGCTCAATATCCGGGATAACTGGGTTGATCCATGACGGCTCGTTTTTTGAGAAGCTCCCGCGACCACCATGCCGTGAGGGTTACACTACCCTAACCATGCGAGCTCTGCGGGCGTGCGGTGACAACCGAGCGGCGGAGCGGTGCCGGGACCGCGCGAAAGTGAAGGAATTAATCGCTGTAAGTACGGTGTGCCTGCCTCTATCTGTTCTCCGTCTGTCTATCACTACATACGTGCGCCTAGCCATTTGCGGCATATTGGCGTGACGTTAAAAACCTGCGTGAAGAAACTTAAATGAAGCAATAGGGGACAAAAAAAAGAACTAGGATCGAAAAGGGTCGTTGAAGGTGGCCTTCTCTACTTTATGTCATGGGAAAATGGCGTGAGTTTATGTACTTACGTATATATGTAAAATCCTTATAATTTACCTCAAATAAATAACATGTTTACAAGCAAGCAGTAAATTCCTTACTTCAAAAGTAAAGTCTTTGAAAAATAATTCTGTATTGGATTTACACGGAATCAATTACTTGGCTCACATGAACTCATTTGTATTTCTCTGTAAACAGCAATTCGTAATGGAATTTCACTCGTCGTCAGTAATTACTGCATATATTAAACCCGTAAACCCCTTTACTGTAAACACAAGAGGTTTCTAAAGACTTGAACCCCTATATTCAAAGTAATTTTCTCCATTCAATTCATTCAAACTGGCAGTTTTTATTAAGATACTAGCTTTTGCCTACGATTTCGTCTGCGTAGCATTACTGCTTCGAATGGTCTTTTTTATATCACACAATAATATTTTAGGTGTGTGGGCCGCCTTACTTTGGTTCACCATATAAACTTCCACCCTCCTTTCCATCCTCTCAAAAACTATCCCATGTCCATCCCAGGGTCTCAAACTATCTTCATAAAAAAATCATCTAAATCGGTTCAGCGGACAGATTATCGAAAATACCTTATAAAGAAATCAAAGTTTTTATTAAATCACAAAGCAATAAATCCAACAACCTTGTTGATTACTGCATCTCTACAACTGAATAAGCTATTATTATTTCAATACGACAACCATAATCACCAATCTATATATGCTTCCAAAATTTCCTTTTTCTGTAGTATATCAACGGAATGATAGATGCCATCACTCACATTACATTCAAGATATAATCCGAATTGAACTAAACATTTCTATGAAGACGCGAAAATTCCCCAAACACTTCCAATACATGATCCAAATGTTGATGACACCTGTGGTAAGAAACGAATGCCAGTAAAATTACATTCGTTCGTTTTCTATCATTCGGTCTTTGAATTCGATCGAGCCATTTCGAGCGCGGTCGACCGACAATTTCATACTGTCATCGTTGTTTGACATCAAAATTGTTTTGTATTCCCTTTTTGAATTGCTACCTCTGTCTTTTGTTTTATTTGTGGAAAATATTATATCATATTCAAGTACAAGCAAAAAGTTTAATTAAAAACTGTAAGTACAGTTTTTTTAGCCTATGTTACCCGGGCCATAATAACGAATCGATTGACAACTTATTTATCAAAATCGAATGAATCTTTCAGGCACTACGGAGGAACATACGTAAATACGTACAGCTTCTTCTTCTTCTTTTAAACAAAAACCTCTTTATAAAATTTTCACCCAGCAGGTGGCCACCCCGACTGCGGCGACAGTGGCGAGCATAACGTCTTCCAAAGTACAGGTGTATGGGCACTTGGGACACTACAGCATGTGTGCCATATTTTGCAAAGGGGCACCGTACTGACACTGGGTATCAGACGGGTCTATAAAACCCCATTTTGCCAAATTGTGTCTGCAGCGGCCTACTTGGGTGCTTACAGCTGAGGAGTGGATTCTAAATTCCCTGCCGGAATCTATGTTTCCTGATAGCTACTACCAACGAGTCAAGAGTGAATAGGATACTTCTTGGCAAGTGTGCTTCACCATCGACTACATCATCATTTAACATCAGGTGAGATAGTGGTAAAACGCAGGCCTATAATAAAATATTACAAACAAACTTGAAACTTATACTTGCATAAATCTACACCACTTAACTCAGCAGACCAGGTTAAAAGACGTCATAATTTGGTGGCAGACTCATCGCGGGTTCTCACGGCTTTTGCAGAGCATCAGTATGTTGCTCAATCTGCCTTTGTGTACAATAAAATAAATTCAAAACAGAATTTCCATCCGGAGGCTCAACATCAATGCAATAATATCATAATTGACTGGTTAAAAACATTAACATACGAGGAAATTGAACAAATATTGATCAGACCATGCTAAAAAGGAATACATAAAAACAGACCACAGATACACACACACACGCACACACATTCACACACAAACAAAGGCGCACACACACACACGCACACACACACACGCATACACAATTGAGCTGCTATCTTGACAGTATCATTATATACCATAGTTTTTAATCTGCATTCTGTTTTCTTTTCTTTTATATGTTTTATTTTTGTTTAGTTTATTAGTCCATTATGTAAATGTAAAAATAGGGGAAGTAGCGAGTCGGCCCCAACACAAATATTATTAATAATTTAATGGGGCTGCCTCATAATGCACATATGTAATGACTTTGGAACAATAAACAATTTATTTATTTAGATTCGCCGTAGTCGGGTAAAAAGGAGGTGCTCGTACTAAGTAAAAACAATATCAGCCGCACGGGTCGATTTTTGAAGTTTAGGTTATCTTGCCGAGGTCCGTCTATGGATGGTTAAAAACCATTCCTACATTCCAAGATTCCTCTGTGCTTCGAAAAGCATACTAAGAAATTGGACCCGACTGCCATTTTTTGCAAAGGGGCACCGCAAATGAAATTAAATCTTTGAAAGATACTTAGGAGATAACAACAGCCAAAAAAACTGACTCCAGTCTTGCCATAGAATACCGTGTTATCCAGTTATTGTTTTGTGTAGGTCAAAAAAGCAGCCAAGCTACATGCCGGGGACTATATCACCTACGCTGATGGCTAGTCTGCACTGATGCCTAACTGTAGGCTTTCTCTCGGATTGACCTGCGAGACGACATTGTCTCCATTGCCGAAGTTCAGTTTGGAGAACGATATTTGTATCATATTGTGCAACAGTGGCTATATTGGTTTGTATAGTTCTGTTTGGACAGGCTCACGATTGAGCTCTATCGATTCTATGCAAGCATAATATTCTGGCAAGGCCAGTCCATATTTTACTGAATTCGAATTCCACGAACCAGTAATAATTTTCTGCCCAACCAATATAATCGAAATTTGGCCGGTGCATAATACGGTGTCTCTAAATTACTAACAGGAATCTCGTCACTATAATGCGATACTAACCTAGTATAAACCTGACCCATATTTTCAGTATATAAAGCTCGCAACAAACTATTGTACACGACTTACGAGTTGAAACTGAAGTAAGTAAAGCTGATGCTAAGTATTAGCTCTATTGGGTCGTGGATTACACGAAACTTTCGCTAACGGCTTTTGACGCGACTTATATTCGCTTTTCGTCGTCTAGCCTTTTCTTGACAAGTGAGTCTAGACAAGTATCATTCGATGTCAACTATGGTGATGGTCGTAATACCAGAATATGAGGGATTTATCACGTGACAATTCGATAGCAATTGACATTACCATACATTTTTGACATTATTCCAATCGCTACCGCCACGTTTTCGTTGATAGAATGGTACTTGTCTACAGCTTCAGGTTGGGGTTGGCTTAGACACCCTCACGCCCCTAGCCACCGCAGGAGTTGCCCCGGGCGTCAGGAGTGACAATCCGATTCCCGGCCACCGTAGGTGCGGGCTTGCGGACGGCAAGTAATGGGTCGCTTACCGTCCAATAAGAGCCAGGCCCGAGTTTACGGGGGTCTAAAGGCGGAAAAATGAGGTCCATCTATCCTATCCTACTCCTGGCAAGACTGTTTGTGAGACTTTAGGGCTTCAGACTACCCATAACCACTGTCAAAGATCTATGAATGAGGCACTTTGTAGTGCTAATACTGCAATTTATAATTCGTGATATTTTTTCGTGAAATTTGACCAATACTGGAGGAGGAAATAGGCGAGAGCCAAACCTCGTATTATGTTTTTTTACTTAGGATATTCAGTCGGATGTCTGCGACCGCATTATGCATGTATTGGCTTTTTGTTTTTGTAATCCACCCTTTCAATGATTAAAAATGGCAATGATGATCTTTGATTTTTAAGAGAGACAATCTCTGATTAAAGATTGTTCTCTATTCGAAATTACAATTTATACGTATCTAAACCATATAAAAGAGTGCACTTTGCCATCCTGACATTGGCGAGTTGAGTTATCGGCACGCGGATAGATGATCATTTGAACAGTGTCTATGCAATAGTCAAAGACCGGAATCTGCATAAATTGAGATTGAAATACTGGAAATACTTTATTCATTTCGAGCGCTTGGGCTCCTAGTGGTATTTTATCTGCCAAATAAAGGAATAGGGATGTTTTCTGGGTAGAAAAATGATAATTCTATTTAGTCCGTCAGTGAGATAATCAAATAATATTGGACCCGTATTTTTTTCTTTATCAAATAAATATAAATTGACAAAGATGTCGATGAAGTGTATCTAAGTGGGGCTTGTGACGTCACTATGTCAGTTTAAATTGTAGCACACCGTGACATCACACAATATTTCAACGCATTGTATCTTCCTACTTTTTTTGTTTACGTGGCAAAAGCAAAATACTTATCCAATATTTAAGGTTAACTGACGGACTAAATAGGTATTTTTTGTCAACTACCCTATTGTCGAAGTGACTTAAGGTTTGATCACCTAACATTTCGGTAGCCCATGTCAAGCGCATACACTTTGAATAATCGTTAGCAGATTGATATACACTTTTTCTGGATCGCCTTGTCACCGCCTTACGCGTTCATTCTGGACATGACCTAAGAGTAATCGTGGTTTCTACGGCACAGTGCAGTATATTGCAAGCTCTTTTATAGATCGATGTCAGATAATGTTTTCATTCCCCACATATTTTTGTACGTTTTTAAGAACGATGAGGAATATTCCGTGTTAAATATGAAGAATTATGATGATCATGCTTTTTTTTTTCATAATGTGGCTTTTACACGCTTTAGCCCTAACCTGCTTTAAAAAAAAAAGACGTGTGGCACTCGGGGACTGCCGCGGTAAAGCTATTGCATAGCATTTAATTTTTGAGAATTTAAGTAATTTTCTTTCACCTATTGTTCTTAAAATCTACTTTCTTTTCCCAAATAGTAAATGCAGATCACGGTCCACCCACAATAATAAACCCTTAACGCCACCCTCTAACAACCCCCTTATTATCATATTTTTTACCTTTTCCCCAAATAATAAATTTAAATAGTGACCCCTATTTATACCACAATAACCCCTACTTATTCCCACATACATAAAGTCTACATTGAACGCGTTGGAATTTAAAATAGGATACAAATAAATAACCTCAACTTCAATAGAACATAAAAATATTTCCTACATCCGTCATAATAAAAATTCTTATTTTAACTTGTCATCAGCCGAACACACGGGCTCTTCTGGTTCCCAGTCGCTCAACGATGCATTGGCTCTACAACAGTCATCTCAGATATCACCCCAGATCACGGGTTATGAAGTCCATTGTGCTATGCGCAGTCTGAAATATAATAGAAGCCCAGGCGAGGATGGCATTTCTACTGAGGCTCTCAAGATAGGGGAACCAATACTACTTCCACATATCACAAATCTTTTCAACTCAATATTGCGAACTGGTTCATTTCCTTATCAATTTTGTCATCCTACAGTAATTCTGTTACATAAAAAAGGAGACAAGTCCGAAATCGGTAACTATCGACCTATCAGTCTAGTTTCACATTTGTACAAGACATTTGTAAAAGTGATTGAGAACCGCATTTCAGGACAACTTGACGCCCAACAGCCACCTGAACAAGCAGGGTTTCGACGAGGCCTCTCCACTACTGACCATTTGCACTCCCTGAATCAGATGATAGAGAAGTGTACTGAGTTTAGAATTCCTCTATATCTAGCGTTCGTGGACTACGCCAAAGCGTTTGATAGCATTCACCACGCTTCACTATTTGATGCCCTCCTCAATCAAAACATAGATATCACCTATGTCAACTTATTAAGGGCCATATATCGTAATAGTACAGCAGCTGTAAAAAATTACTACCACAGGACCACCCTTTCCTATTAAAAGAGGCGTCAAGCCCGCTGTCCCCCAAGCTGTTTACTGCCACTCTTGAAGAGGCTTTTAGAAAACTAGCAGATCTTTGGGCAGATAAAGGCGTTGTCGTTGGCGAGAAAAGGTTGACTAACCTTCGTTTCGCCGACGATATCGTCCTGTTCTCATCTTCGGCAGCTGAACTTGGCGTAATGCTGAGTGACCTTAACAGGGCGAGCCTCGAGATTGGACTTCGGATGAATATGTCAAAGACCAAACTCATGACCAATAGCGTCCAGCAGAAACTGTGTTTAGGGGGTGTGGAGATTGCATATGTTCCAGAATATATCTACCTGGGCCAAATAGTATCTTTCCAGGCTAGACAAGAAAAAGAAATTGCTCGCCGCACCGAAAACACCTGGAACAGCTATTGGTCAATGAAGGCGCTCATGAAGGGAGACCTCCCAATTTGCTATAAACGCAGATTGATGGATCTGTGCATTCTCCCTATCCTTACATATAGAGCTCAAACCTGGTCTTTGACAGCGCAGCAGAGGTTCAGGCTTGAGGTTAGCCAACGAGCTATGGAGCGCAGCATTCTGGGAGTCAGAATAACAGACCGCATCAGAAACACAATGCTGCGCTCCAAAACACAAATCGCCGACGTCACCCAGAATAAATAAATAACTTGTCATTGCCAAGCGAATTTGAGCCTTTAAATTAAAAACGTTAAAAACTCGAAAACGTAGCGAGCCATACCCCCATTTATTTCCGATTAATAAAACTCTAAAAAACAAAACAAAAATATAAAGTGACCCTTATTCACATTGAAATAAGGTGGCTTTTCTTTGACAAGCAAAAATGACCCTTATTCTCACTAGCATAAGGTCCACATTGTTCACCATTGTCACAGAAACAGCTCAGAGAAACCGATAAAAGGTTTTTTTTTACGACCAACAAAAATTTTAAAACCCTCATATCTCAGAAACGGTTGGAGTTAGCGCATTTCTGACAAAAAAATTGCCACCCTGCTCCTCGCTACTGCATCCAGGAGAACAAGATAGGATTAACCCCCCCCCCTTAACCGTTTACCTCCACCCGGAAAAAAAATATAAACTGACCCTTATTCACATTGAAATAAGGTCGCTTTTCTTTGACAAGTAAATGTGACCCTTATTCTCATTAGCATAAGGTCCACATTGATCACCATTCTTATTTTCGTTACGGAATTTCTGGATTCGGTCTCCACGCTCAAGGCCCGCGATAGAAGCTATGCAATAGCTTAAAAATGGTTATGTAACGGATTGTATTTAAACGAGCGAAAATAAATTCAAATTAAAGGTGTAAAAATACTGAATATGGCTTACTGAAATACTAAGTGGGCGACAAACAGTGGGCGAATAATACAAATGTTAAAATAAGCGACATGAAAATTAAAGTTTGTCGACGGAGTCCCGCTGTGCGGGGCTCCTTTTTCTGTCTGCAGGGTCTAAAGTAACCTAACATAAAGGAGATGACGGGAGTTAAGTTCGCTCGCCTTACTAGCTTACTTCAGCGCCCGTCATCCCCTTCGAACCTAACTTATCCGTGTCGGGGTTCTCTAAGCTCCCGAGCTCGCTTCGCTCTCTCATAGACTAATTCGTTGAAAACACGAATACATCCGAACTCCCGCCCTGCACAGCGATGTCGCCTCGATGGTTGTTCAGCTATTTTCAAAAGAATAATATGCTAAAATATAACCCAAAATACAATTAAAGGATGTAACAATATTATTACCGCAGCTCACAAAAACCACCTAAAAGGACCGAACCGGATAAATAGTTACTTACTTTTATTATTCAAATTCAAATTTATTTTCAAATTTATTTATTTGGAACAAGAAAAACGTACAGATATAAACAGATTGAAACGATGATAACCGCAGTAGTATAAAACTGTATCGCGGTTATCAACGCCCCTCTCCAGGTAAGGAAGTAAAACTGTTCCAGTTACAATTATATAATAACAACAAAAATGCAGACGTGAATTATTAGTAAAATAAAATAAGTAAAATAAAATGGATTTGTGTGGATCGAAGAGAGGTTGTGTGTGTGTGTGTGCTTGTGTAATTTGTGTATGTTTTGTATGTGTGCGTGTGATGGGTTGTGAGAGTTATACTTCCGCAAGTTCTTCTGTTTCGTCATAATTTAATTGTTTTAGCCAGATATTTAATTTAATTTTGAGTTTTTTCCTAGTTAACGAGTAGATATTTATTTTCTTATTTATTCTATTGTACATTTTGGAACTAATGTGTTTAAAGTGACGACGTGCCGCTTCAGTTCTGCGAAATACTATACCACATATCCTATCAGACCGGCGTTTTGTGCTGCCGATACTCGGATCATAGGCCAGCTGGCAATGTTTACGGAGTATGGCCTGTAGTATAAATAATTTTCTTACAGTGAGAACCTGACACAGAGAATACAGCGCCGTTGTTGGATATCGCATCGGTTTCTTTGCCAAAACCTTAAGTATCGCACGCTGTCCGCGTTCAACTCGTAACATTGTCGTTTTATGAGCTGCTCCCCATACAACAAGGCAATAACCTAATACCGACTGAGCTAGCGAGAAGTATACAGTGATTAAGCTGTCAAAATCAAGAACCGATCTAAGTTTCTTAAACACATAAATAAGCTTCCTTAGACGTGTAACTGTGGCATCCGTTTGCTGTTTCCATTTAAGGTAACTATCCACTAAAATACCCAGGTATTTGATAGTCTGAGCACTGTCAAGTTTAGGACAGTTACAAGTAGTGTTTGGAGAAGAGGTAGCACATGTATGAGCACGAATCACGATAGGAATTGCAGGTTGACTAGACCTATTGGTGGAAAATGCAATGAATTTGGTCTTACTAATATTTAGGGTTAAGAGATTTTTGGTTAACCATTTCATGACACAGTTTAGGGCCAGTTCTGAGTTTATTTGAACCTCACTCCAATCACTACCATGAATTATTAGAGCTGTGTCGTCTGCATAGGTAATAATTTTGCAGTTGGGTAGGTGTAACTGACACAGCTCATTCACGTATATGAGAAATAGGGTTGGCCCCAGTACACTGCCCTGTGGAACCCCAAAAGTAAGAGATTCTTCTCTGCTTACATAGTTTTCTATCTTAAGGGACTGTTTACGGCCTGTTAGATAGCTACTGAATAAGTCATATGCAGTACCGCGAATTCCCATACCATCCAGCTTCGAAAGAAGGGTGGGGACAGAGACAGTGTCAAAAGCCTTTGAGAGGTCTAAAAAGATACCAATAGTTTTACGCTTATTTTCAAAATTGTCCACAATTGTGTCGGAAAGTTCTAAGACAGCATCATCTGTGGATTTACCACTTCTGAAACCGAACTGATTTGGTGCTAATATGTTAAATTTGTTGAGGTATTTAGTGAGTCTAATATTTATAACTTTTTCGAAAATTTTAGAAAAGGTGGAAAGCACAGAGATAGGTCTGTAGTTTGAGACACTGTCTCTGTCTCCGGATTTGTGGATGGGATGAACAATCGCAGTTTTGAAAATGTCGGGAAAGGTACCTTTAGCGAGGCACAAGTTAAAAATATGGACAAGGTATACTTGGTTTAATAGTCGCCGATTCAGTATATTTTTCGCCCGGTTAATAATTTAACTTATATAAATAAGACTAAGACATCCCAAACGAATGAGAATCCAGATCTAAGCGCATTTAAGTAGGTATAGGTACCTACATAGATAAGTATGAAGATTATATAGTACGAATCCAAGAAAAAGGGCTCTTAATCCAAGATGAACGGTTGCTTGGCTCAATTCCAGATTTATGACCAATTAGCACATTGCCTGATTAATCGCTGCGAAAACAATACAACAAGTCCCACAGCTAATATTGAGCGCTAATTATACAATGGCAATCTTAATTGCTTTTCACAACACCATATTGGCACGACGTTTTGTTTAATCGAGAAATTTTTCGGATTATAGTAATAGCAATTAAAAGGTTGGCGTATTTTTTCATATGCAACCAATTGATTCTGTAAAAAAACTCACCGTGATAACTTAGAAGTGAGCTTAAAGTAAGCTGTCATTCCAATGGGGATGTGAACTGCCATTTTTCACGATACGTGGCGCCATCTTCGCTATGGCTATTGAAAACTGTCAAACCCATACATTTAATAAATCAGTAAAAAAACTCGATATTTGCCTCTGTGTACTGTACCAGGATGTACCAACCCCGGTGTTCATTTGTTGCCCAAAGATATAACGCTAAAGAAAACTGGGTAAAGGCTATACATATTTATAGGTTATGTTATGTACCTGTCAAAGTAACTCTGATAATGTTGCTTGGTAATCTTCGGCGTTATAGTGGAGTTTTTAACGTATTGATAGAGTTCTACAGCAGGAATGTCATTTGCTTGGCCTTCAGAAGTTTCAGGGCTTTGATTGCCGAAAATAAAATAAAACTTCTAACCTAAAACGTAAAGAATAGAACACCTTAAAGTAATGCTCTCTCATTTTTTGTTAATTTTTCTACCATGAGTCAAGTAAGAATTAACTCGTTACAGCTAAAAAAATCTCCAAATCTAGAACATATCACCGATGAAAAATATTTGGTTATATAAAAGTCTGCCTCTCAATAAGATCTGTTTTCTATCCAGTTGTCCTTGCTCCTCATTTCTTTAGTTCGTCTTTCAATTCCATACGCTTCCAGGGACAATACATATTATCAATAATGACGGTAGACCGGTTTTAGCACAAAACATAACAAAAAAATGTGATGCGCCGCCAGTGACATCTGCGCTCAGCTTTGCGTTCACATCCCCATTGGTTTCTAGAGATGGACAGAAATTCACTTCACCTAAGTTATCACGGTGTGTTGTTTACAGAATAGCACTGTAGGTGAGTACGAAAGGCTTGGATTCTGAATGTGGGTTAAGTATGAGAGTGAAGAAAACTAAAGAAATGATGGGTGAATTGTATGACAGATGATATGGCTAGAAATGAGGTGACAAGGTGCTGTGTTGACACCAAATAAATTGGAAGAAGTTGACCTTTAATTCAACATTTTTTTGGTGTAACAAAAATTAAAAAAAAAACCGTCTGTAAGAAATTGCCGATTGCACTTATTTGTCCTATGTTTTAGGGGTTGTAGAGAGAACATGTTATAATAATACTTTGAGGTGATAATACTGGCTTCTATTCCAACGCCACCTATCGAATACTGAATCTAGTATACTCGTAGTTCTATTTGGCTGGTTAGAGTATACCTATCATTGAAAAATACTGGCCACGTATTTTTTGCATTAAAAAATCAATAAAAAAAATTAATTCACAAAATCAAAAGACTAATTGCTTAAGAAGCGAACTAAAACACAGATGTATTCTCCGGCTGCAAAGCCTGATTTTCTTCTCGATTACGTCTTTTTAGTTCGCTTCTGTTTTTTTAAGTTTTAATATTTTTGAAATCGCCTCTTAAAACCCTCCATTTTGATACCCTTGCGATGGGTTTGAAATAAAAATAATATTGGGCCCCCACAATATGGCGTCCAAAACCCGATATTTTTCTATTTTCCAATTTTAATGTAGCCAGTGACACTCCCAAGGGTTAGACAAATCGATAGACTTAAGCATCATCAAAACCGGCCAACGCGTTTGGTCTCTAGAACGCCACATAGGATCAAACATAGGACGTAACATAGAAAGACTGATTGAATGTGCTTCACTACACGCTTGAAATATTTTTCCTACAAAAACAGGCTAAAGGATATAATGAGGTATTGAGGTACTTACAGGATACTTGGAACACTGCATGGAGTCGGGTGATCACCACACTTGTCCATTTAGTCTTATTTCACGATAGTTTTTCTTCGCGCACGCGAAAGTTAGCCGGCCGGCATTTTTATCGAGTTCTTACTGGTTCGTTCTGTTACCCGCCGTCAGATGGCGGATTGAGGTAATGTCTTTTGTGCACTAGCAGATGTAGGAATGCGTTTTGGCGGCAGATTTGAAATACACAGATAAAGGAAAGGAAGGGACTAGGGAATTCATCCCAAAGCCTGTTCATATCCCCCCTTTTGAAATCAACCAGGGATTTCACAAGATAAGATAGATAAAGTTCGAGACTTACAGCCTATGCGGATTCATAAGTCACGATGCTGATAAGATAGATTCTGAATTTAAGTTTAAGTTAAGGAGGTAAGAACTAAATACATTTATAAATGTTATGTATAAATGTGAAGTGTAATATATATAAATGTTAGGATATATGTAGATAATTAATTATTTAGTTCGATGGGAAGTGGACAAACTTTGACGGCAGGTCTTACAAGTAAGCCTTTAGATGTTTTGACTGTCATCACACGAGTAATATTATCTTTACCCGGATGGAGCTGTACAACGCGACCTAGTCTCCATTCGTTAGCAGGTAAGTTAGGTTCAAAAATGGTTACAAGATCTTTCAGTTTTAGCTGACGGTTGCCGTGTTAAAACCACTTCAGTCGCTGTTGCAATGTATGCAAATAGTCCCTTTGCCAGGTGCGCCAGAAGCTTTGTGATAGGCGCTGTAATAGCTGCCAACGAGTACGTAAAGTCTCGTTTTCAGCAAAAACCGGTTCAGGTAGGGAGATTAAAGGTCGACCGATGAGGAAGTGACCAGCTGTAAGAGCGTCAACCTCGCCGGGATCAGAAGATAGTTCCACTAACGGTCTAGAGTTTAACATGGCTTCCACCTTTGTTAGAATAGTATAAAATTCTTCAAAAGTAAGAATTTGCGAACCATTACACGCTTGAGATGGTATTTTGTTGATTTTATACCGCTTTCGAAGATGCCTCTGAAGTGAGGACCGGACGGAGGATTAAGTTTCCACGTGATACCTCGAGAAGCGAGCTGTCTGGAAATACCATCGCTTTCACGGTTGAGCATTTCGCTGACTTCCGACAAATAACGCTTGGCACCCACGAAGTTAGTACCACCATCTGTAACTATGGAGTGGTAAACTATGGGGCAAAGATTAGCTTTGTAAGTTTTAGCGTTACGACTCCTACCTTCTTTTATGATACCTCCAAAATTGATGCCAATTGTTTGGAAACAATGACCCAGTTGCATACGAGAAGGTGGAACGTCACCTAGTACAGTTTGAAGTGGAATAGATTTAGTTTTAAAACAGGTCACGCATTTCGATAACTGCGATCTGATAAGAACTCTAACGCTGAGTATCCAAAATCGACGCATAAATAAAGATTTGAGTAGGCGAAGCCCACAGTGAAGATAAGCTGTGTGTAAGTGGTCAATAAGAAGAGTACTCAATCGAGAAGTCTGAGGTGAGAGGGATGGATTTTTGACGCGACCTGGTAACGATGCATGCTTGAGACGTCCCCTCACTCGCAAGATTCCGCGAGTGTCAAGATAAGGGGAGAGCTTAAATAACTGTTTGGTTAAATGTTTATTGGAATTTATTAAAGATATGACATCATTAAAATTTTGATGTTGAACATACTTTGTTAAATGATTTAAAGATTGGCTTAATTCAGTGGCTGTCAGGTAAGGTATTACGTTACACTCAGAGAGTTTAGCTTTCGCGTTTTTAATGAAACGGGAGATCCATGCAACCACTCTTTTTAATGGAAAAATAGAGGAGTGGCGTTTCATAAGGGATTCAAGCACGTCAGCTTCGGGTGTCACACTAGCATGACACGTGCGTGATGTTGGCTTGAGTTCGAGCACATTTTCTAACACTTCTACTGCTGAAACAGGCCAGTTGAAGAGTTCGTTAGACAACCACTGAGAACCATACCACCACATTTCGGCAGAAGATAAAGATAAGCAAGATAAGCCACGACTATAGATGTCGGCTGGATTGTCATGTGTGGACACATGTCGTCACTCAGTAGGCAGAGGACTGTCGTTAATTAGAACTACTCTGTGCACAACAAAGGTCATAAGTGTATGTGGCTCAGTATTCCACCACGACAAAACAGTCGAGCTGTCCGTGAATAAGATAGATTTATTTAAGATGAGTTTTGAACTAAGCAAGGAGTGAATGCGATTTATTACTTTGAATAGTAATACAGCATTGCACAGCTCTAAAAGGTTAACTGTTACTTTTAGAGGTGCTACCTTGGACTTAGCAATTAAAAGATAAAAACGCCATAAATCTTGAAGGAGCTATTTGGCTTCTAAGATACAAGGTGTGAGCCACCCAAGAGGGTCAAAAATACAAGCAATGCTGGATAAGATGGAACGCTTGGTAAATTAAGCGTCCTCGATTGGGGACTGTGGGTAACTGAAATTATCACTCACAGGATCATATTGGACTCCTAAGATTTTTAACGTGGATTTATCACTTTCTTCAGAGAAAAGTTTAGGATTTTGATAAAGATCTAACGATTGACCGTTAGTGGTTTTAGAACTGGCATCGAATACCACTCTCAATTTAGTGGTCGTGCTCTCCGGGCGAACGACGCAACTGTGAGGGATAAGATAACGATTGAGAGTAAGTACGATGGCTTTAGGTACGGTGTACATGTGATTTAAATTCTCGTACTCACGCATGAAATTAATATAATCGGATTTAAGTTCAGTTGTAAGATATCTTTTTCTCCTTACTCACCAGCCAGCTCAGGGGTAGGTATTCTGGATGAGACAATTGCAGGGATGATTTCGCATGAGGGTCGATAGAAGTAAAAGTCTTTATATTTGGTCAACTAATTTAATTACTTCACAGGCATCACTACTGCATCACAATTTTATATGTATCTCACTTACTTGTGGATGGTATATAAACTACCCTTTAAACTTAGCTTCAGATATGTGATGTCACAACCAGCATCGTTCCTGTGCAGATAGTATCCATTATTTCATCGGTCAAAATATCAAGGGTGTTCGGAGCCTGTTGTTGAATGCGGTGTTGCTGTTCTTATATAGTTTCGTTGACCATGTTTTATTCTATTTTATTATTATTAAAATTAATCCTAAGAAGCCCTGTCGATGGGAGAAAATGCGGTATTAGCATCATACAAGCACATGTCTCACAAGCATGAAAATATAGTTCAATTCCACAAATACTCACAGCGCTTGCTGGCACATTATTACTTTAAACTTAGGGCTGTTTCCCTTTCGCCTCCGAGTCATTTTAAATTACTTTATTTAACTTTTCTTATGGGATTTTATTCCTGGACTGGTTTCGTATCCATTCGTAATGAAAAAGAAATGTCACTCTCGTCGGCCATAGACATTGATCATTTTATTGACCCATAGAGATGTCATGTCTATATTTTCTTTAAGTATTTATGTATACCAGAAATTAATAGCCTAGATATGTAGGAGATTGTGTGCTTGTTGAATTATATTAATGCACACAATATTTAACGGGTTTCGTAAAGAATTTACAATAATTCCGTCCCGATCTCAGCGCCATCTAGTCCCAAAGTGCCTCAACCACCTAGGTGAAAAAAGTACACTCGAGACACCAGATGTCGCTGGGAGTCGTCGCGGAAATATATTTGTTACACAGTCTGACGATTAAATTTATTTTCAAGATGAGTCAAACGCGACAAAGTACTATTATAAGTTTCCCCCAAAGAACGCTCGCCATCCTTTAAGAGGATAGGTACGACGTATCGTCCGTTAGGTTCACGATAGGTCAAATCAGTGTACATGCGTTCGCAGATATCATTCTCAGGGACAGTGATGTCCACGCGCGGTGGTTCCTCCACTTCCCAACATTTTTTAATTTGGTCATATAATGTGAATGTGGTGGCCACTAAAGAGCACGCGGTGTTTAAAAGCACTGAATACGCGTTTACTGTCCCGGTGAGAATCGACCCGAAAACGCTACGCAAAGCGGTAGGTAAACCGGGCCCCAGATTGATACGTTGACCGTCATAGATATCGGGGAATAACTCCACCCCTATTAATAAATTGAATTTCGCGGGTACATCGTAGTCGCGATCAGCTAACACCAAATGGTTGCAACATTCTCGAACGACTGATGGTACTTTAACGCTAGGTATTAGAGCAGTGATGTTATCTAATACGACTGGCTTTATATTAAAATGCGGAGCTTCACCGTGCACGGGCCGTATAGTGAATTCCGTCACCCCCCTTACTTGAGTGACTGAGTTTTGTCCTAGTCCGGCTATACTAAGCTTACACCGGCGGATTTTTAACCCGAGCGATCGTGCGCACGCTGAAGTGATAAAACAATCCTGCGCCCCACTGTCTACGAGTGCACGGACGGTACATTGAGTGCCGGCGGCAGTGTTGAACGCGCGCGCCTGACATGTACCTAGTAATACCATATCGCAGTGGGGAACGGCGGCGTGGGCATGAGCAGTAACATTCGCTCCAGTGGTTGCACTGGCGCTTGATGGCGCTGGGTCAATATGCAATAGGGTATGGTGACGTAATCCACATAACGTGCAAGCCATTTTAGATAGGCATTTATCTATGATGTGATTTGTACGCAAACAATTTGTACACATATTATTTTTACTTTGTACTAACGCGAGTCTAGCACGAGAATCTAAGGATTGAAAGGTAGGGCACTGATAAATCAAGTGCGCCTCACTGCAATGAGCACAAGGCACATTTGCAGGTGGGTTTGATTTTGCGAGATAAGATGAGCGTTTTGATCCGCTGCTATTTTGCCTACTAGCCGCAGGCGGAGATTTTTTCCCCTCAAGGTTACGAGGGTTAGACATAATAGTATGCCTGATATTAGATTTAGAAGATAACTGACTAGTTTCTAAGACTTTTACGTAGTCTTGAAGAAACTTTAACAATTCACAAAAAGTGGGTATTCGTGAAATGTTTTGAGATTCGAGCCGATTGCGCGTGTCCGAGTCCAGCATGCGCGAAGTTAAACAAAATAAAATGAAATCACCTAAATTTTCAATTTTCAAAGCTTGGAGTGCATGGTATGCCTCATAAATTAAGTTTGTTAAAATTTGTAGATCTTCGAAGTTACCCGATTTTAAAGCTGGCTGATCTAAGAATTTATCTAGATATGTTAAAGCTATAATACGCTTGTTTTGATAATAACTTCAAAAACAACTTCGTAATTATCCGCGGTCATCGGGACCCCTTTGACAATAGACAAAGCCGGGCCTTGTAAACAAGACGCTAAATAGTGATATTTTTCTATTTGAGAAATCGAATTGTTATCATGAATCAAGGTTTTATAAATATCATAAAACGTTTGCCAATTTTCAATTTTACTATCAAATTTAGGTAATTCAAGTTTAGGGAACCGTGCGTTACGCCCTGGTTGTGCGGGGTCGTAAACCCCCGCAAGCACGGGTGGCACCGTCTGCTGCGCTGCCCCAACGACATTCCCGTTCTTATCAGTAATCTGCAACTCAGCCGCTTCACTGATTACGGCATAGTACAAATCATCAAACGAACTCAAAGACTCTTGGCACACCCAGGCATCGGGTTTCATGGCTAACTCCAAAGTCTGTATTTTACCACATATCAAAACAAATTCTTCGCGAATTGAATGTATTCGAGTATATCTCGCCTTGTACGACGATACCTTTGAACGATCTTGAATCATAGTTTTTGATAAGTCATAAAGGATTTGGATATCACGGTAAACATATTCGCGTTGAGATTGAAGAAGTTTAATTTTGCCTTCCTCCATTTTGTTCTGTGTGCGAAAAATAGGTATGAAAATACGAACCTAAGTTGAGATTTTACTAGGTGTTTTTCGATACGTTTAGGTGAAATGGTTGTGAAATAATGTTTATAAGTTAATAAATACGTTCAATAGCTATAGATAATGTAATTAATTGCAATAAATTACGTAAAATACATAAGTTATTGAAAAATAATACGGATAAAATTAAGATGACCTCTGAATCCGTATAGGTTATATGGAAAGTATGACCAATGCAATTTTAGTAGGATAATATTTGTAAAATGCAAATATCTAGCAAATCTCAGAGTTTTTTATTGAAATTGAACCTGAGAATGCCTGAAAAAACTGTAATCTACAGGTATTCGCGCTCGAAATGGACCAAAAATATGAATGTGCTTCACGTCCAACCAAGGACGTGGCTTGATATATTTTTCCTACAAAAACAGGCTAAAGGATATAATGAGGTATTGAGGTACTTACAGGATACTTGGAACACTGCATGGAGTCGGGTGATCACCACACTTGTCCATTTTGTCTTATTTCACGATAGTTTTTCTTCGCGCACGCAAAAGTTAGCCGGCCGGCATTTTTATCGAGTTCTTACTGGTTCGTTCTGTTACCCGCCGTCAGATGGCGGATTGAGGTAGTCTTTTGTGCACTCGCAGATGTAGGAATGCGTTTTGGCGGCAGATTTGAAATACACAGATAAAGGAAAGGAAGGGACTAGGGAATTCATCCCAAAGCCTGTTCACTGATAAACACATTATCCTCCTTCGGCAGTCGCGTAAAAAATAACATAGATAAAGTGCATGAAAGTTCATTTGTAGGGGCTTTTGACGTCACTTGTTTGTATAACGTCACACAAAACATCACCTACACTATATTAACGTAATCTTTTGTTTCAGCAACAAATGATAAAATACGTATCCAATGTTTTTTGGTTATATGTCTCGGGCGGATCAAAGATAAATGTTCTAGAAACTACGCAATTCACCTGAAATATTTCCAAAACGCCACGTTCACATCAAGGGAGAACGCCCGAAACATGTATGTTTAATAAATTCTAAAGGTGGTTCCGTAGCAACCTATGAAATGTTATGAAAACTTGTTGGCCAGAAAAATAGTTAATTTAAAAATGAAAACCCGACTGCTTAAGAAGCGAACTAAAAAGCTGTAAACAAGAAAAAATCATGCTGTGCTGTCGGAGGATACATATTCGTTTATAGGATTCTATATTTTTTTGCAATTTCTTTTAAATAATGAGAAGTATTTATTTTTGTAATCACCTCTTAAAACCCTTTATTTTGATTCCCCCCTGGCATTCCAGGAAATGTTATAGGTACAAATGGCAGGTCTATAGTTCCAAACCACGTACTGACATTAGTTTAAACACCGCGGCTGTGAATTTTTGATAACATTTTGTTGCCTATGGCTGTTAAAGACAAAGCCTCGTAACAGACAGACGGATATACGGTCGGCAGCTTTGGATTCGTGCTAGGCTCCCATTTAACATTTTGAGTTCGGGACCCTAAAATGGACCTAAGTAAAATAAACGTAGGTAACATATTCCCTTTAAAATGTCAAACATGTAAAATATTTACTTAATTAAAACTATATTATCAGCTGCATGACTCCTAGAATAGTATACTTGAATTTATAATTTCAAGATCTACTTTAGCGTTGTGTATTTTAAGTGACCGTTTGATTAAAAAAAAGCTCTAAAAACATATGGGTTACAATGCAATTTGAACATTGTAATGTAAGAAATAGAGCATGCTGTTCTATAATTTGATAATTATCTCGAATTCTGAAGTCAAATATCGTTGAAATAGCGTTATAGGTACAAACAAAAGGATTATGGTTTCAAACCACGCACTGAAGTTAGTTTAAACACCGCGGCTGTGAATTATTGATAACATGTAGCCGAACTAACTCGCTTACTGCTAAAGTGGCAACTGTAGATGCTTCAATTACTACCTATTTCGGGAAATTAACTGCAAATTGAATTCGATTTCGGTAGTTTTACAGCAATTGAATTGTTAAAGAGAAGAAACCTAGTAGGAATTTAAAGTAACTAGTTGAACCCAAGAGCAAAGAGAGGGAACGGATTTCACTTGCGTGACCTTATCAGAAATGAAGATATCCGCAGGATAATCAAGGTTACTGAGACAGCTCTAAAAGTTGCCAATATTACTCGCAGAATATTGGTCGATGGCGAAACAGTTTTGGTGTGGCGAACGCATACCGAAGGACATTCATGGAAGTTAGAAGGCCTCCGACAAGGTGGACCGATGACCTGTTGAAGACTTTGGGAATCCGGATGCGAGACGCAAATAACCGGTCGATGATGTCGGCTATGTACAGCAGTGGACGTCACTATGCTGACATGATGATGATAATGAGTTGAACCCAACACCGGTTTGCCATTTTTTTGATTTTTTTTAAGATACTTATCGGTGTCCGCACTTCAGTGGTAACACTGACCTAACGGCCTAGTACGGAGTAAATGGAGTTTGAATAGAATATGAGACTAGCTTATACTTGTTTTACCTCTGCCACTAGAGGGTTACTGTTCTCCTAAAATGTAGCAAAATTTTTTTTTGACAACATCTTATTTTATCAACTACCAATTTCCAAAATGAAACACCATCCATGCAATTATTATAAATCCCTTAAGCGTACCTAATAAAATTTTATCATGAGTAAAACATTTTTAGTAACCTTTTAAACCTTTGTGGTGTTCTGATTTACAGATCCACATTTTTTAACTCTATTTACAATTCATAACACTATACAAACCATACCTTCATATATTTTGATATTTTATCAACTTTTGTAATTCATTTTTATGTTTTCTTTCTTTTGTTATCATCTAAAAAGCATACTTTTAGTTATATCTGATTGTTTTAATAACTGAAACTTAAATTATATTGATAATTTGTAATTCTTGCAATATTTTTCTACTGTGACATTTTCATCTGACATGACATCTGTCTGTCTATTTTATTTTTCTTAAAACCATAGACCGTAACATAGGTAACTATAACATAGGTGACTAAACCTCCTTTAAGCTAGGTTTACACTATTATAAGGGTAGCGTAGACTGACCCCTTTGTGAACCGTTTTTATTCGTTCTGGTCTTTATTTCTTAATTAAAATTTGAATTTGAAATGTAGATAGAAAACATAACGAAGAAAAACGGGCGTCAATTTTTAGTTTCGGATCTGGACTGAACGCCGAAAGTCGGTTGACTACTGGGTATTCCGAAGTGGACTTTTTTATCTAAAACTCTCTAAACCTAAATATCCAGCTTGTGTAAGAGTAATATAATCTGAAGTGCACTAAAAAATATATATTGTGAGTGATATACTGTATATGATTTTACCTACGTATCAGACTACTATCCGTTTCACTCCTGGCTGCCTGCCTTCCTACTCTCTTACGCCTCTTCCTACTGTATGCCTACACAACTGCATACCAAACCGTATGCCTGAAAGACCGTCGTGGTGTCTGCTCACCTGTCTCTGTCAAGCTTACCACGACTTTTGAAGAGTTCCAGTCTGTCCAGCCGCCTGCCTAAACGATATACTATCTACCTGCCCGATTGCCTGCTTGTCGTCGTGGAGCCCACTCATCCGTTTACCTCGGGCATACCACGGCTTCCAGCCCGTCCTGCTGCCTGGTTAGCTGCCTAACTTCAGCACTCCACGTCGTGCGAAGCCGGCCCTTCTGTTTTTATTCTTAATATCCTTTTATTAATTTTTTAGTTTATAATTATTTAATTTTATTAACGTGGCATACGTTTAGCTCCCTCTGAGCTAAACGTAACGCTACACCTTCCACTTAATATCTTCAGATTTCTACTAACTGTTCATTATTTAATTTCATATTTCGCTACCCTCGTTTCCTTTATAATTCAATTCTTAGCTCTCCGATCAAAATATCTCAATTTATAAAGCCGGTTAATAAAAACAAGTTGATTTAATAAGCCAAAGCGTTCGTTAAGGAACGAAGGACGAATATTAAATATTTGATCAGAGCTCGACAAGTCACCAAACAGCAGTTTTAATTCAATAAGAGCTTAGTGTTTCGATTTTGCTTTGAAAATTGTCCGTGTGTCTTTAGTAAGGATGGGCGAAGACTGAATCGAAACTGTATTTTAGGCCACGTTTCTTTGTTTGCACCTGCTTGTGAACAATCGCTCGATCGTTTCCCATAAAGTGATAAAACTTGCATGTGAGTTGCTTGGAGGTACAAACACGGTTTTAGAAACAATCCAGACTAAGGCCTACCTGCACCAAAAACATTAAATTCTTTCAGAGCTAGACTAATTTTTGATTTACACTACGAGTATAAGGTGCGAGTTTAGCGCGCGACCGTGATGCGACTTCGAGACGTGCGAGTGAGACACCCTGCTTCGGTCGCGCGTCTCGATCTTGGGGTGTGTCTTCGCGGGCCAGACCGACATGTATCGCACACAGATTCTACTTGATTTTAGTCGCTAAAACCTGTAATATTGTTGTAAATTATTATTTTACATTGCAATGGCAAGCCAAGTTATCAAATATACTATTGGAGAAAGAAGAATACGACGATATGATATTATATTATTAGTATAAAAATAAACAAAGATTGGCTATCAACGAATTATATGTAACTAGAGGCCAAAAAATATCGTTATCAATATGGAAGTCAATCAAAAATTGGTAATTTAATTGTAAAATGACCAAATGTTCGGACATTTCGAGCGCGACGCGCGACATCACTCCTCCTTAAGCGAGACCGGCTAGCGGTCTTCGTTCGTGCGTTGCAGTCTCGCGCGCGTACTCACTCCCATACAAGTGGTGTCGCGCGTCTCCTGCCTCGGTCGCGTGTCGCGGTCTCGCGTCACAGTCGCGCGGTTATCTCACGCTTTTAGAATTATGTTATAAACACGTTTACCATTAAATGCATTTAATTGATTTTATGTGCAAGTGGGTCTTAGTAAAAACTATCTTAAATTTGACTATTATTCTATGACAACTATAATAATAGTGTGTAAGTACACCATAGTTGACACAATGCTTCTACTGAAAATTAATCACGACAAATCTTTTTATCAGTTATAGATTATTTTTTTAAGCGTGTTACGTATTTCGCTGTAAGGCGGTTATCTATCTACGAGTATTTACATGTTGTTAAGATTTAAGGATAAATATTCAACGATATATGATCAATGCAAAGCGTCAGATTTTTCACACACTGCTCTATTAGAGGTATTATTACGATCTGTGTGCCACCTTTAAAAATTGTGTCTCTGCTATAGATTTTTTTGTGACCTTATTTTTCTTGTGCGCCTATTGGATGAAAGTTAAGTTGGTCACGTAGGAACAATTAAAGGTTTGTCTTTATCTTTAACTATTTTATTCTTTTTAATTTTTTTATAGTAAAATTTGAAATTATTCTTTTCGTTTGTCGAAAAGTAAGTACCTATGAAGGGAATAAAAGATGACTTCGGTTACATTATCTAATATTTAACTCTATGCTTCAACTACTTAATTTCAAAACGTTGGTCACCAAAACGATAGACCCATTCATGGTCATCTCAGTGGTCAACGCTTTCTAGCTAGAAGAGTGAACTTTTGTAATTCGACTATTTGAGAAGTATTACAAGAAAATCCCAAATAAATTAGTATAAGTGTAAGAGAATGTTGATAATAAATATTAATCACTGATCCTACATCAGTGATTAATGTTTTCCTTAAAACACTTTTGAGTTGTGTAAGAAACGATAATTAATAGATTACACACATATATGTTTGCGATGTCCATAAGAAATAAAAGGAAACAGTAACAAGGGGATAAGAAACACAATAGTTACCGCTAACGAAGTAATCTTCAGAGTCTTATTCAGTTACTTTTGCGTTAGCAGTCAGTGGCTATAAGGTCAGCACACAATGAGACTTGATGTGACTGCCGAAGGAGGGTAATGTGTTTATCAGTCTATGTATGTATGTTTGTTTATTTGTTTCTATGTGGCGTTCTAGAGACCAAACGCTTTGGCCAATTTTAACGATTCTTACGTCAATCGATTTGTCTTAACCTTGCGAGTGTCACAGGCTACATTAAAATTTAAAAATAGAAAAATGGCGGATTTTGGGCGACCTACTGTGGAGCCCATTTTTTTTTCCAGGCCCATCAAGTGAGGTATCAAAATAAAAGGCTTAAGAGGTGATTTCAAAAATATATAACAGTTATATATTTAAATAAATAAAGTAAATTGAAAAATCAAAAAGCCCGACTACTTAAGAAGCGAACAAAAACGACGTAAACAAGAAGAAAATCACGATGTGGAGTCGGAGGATACATCTGGTTTTGGTCAGACAGCTTGCGATTCATCCTCCGACTGCACAGCATGCTTTACTTCTTGTTTACGTCTATTAGTTCGTTTCATAAGCAGTCGGGTTTTTGGATATTTTGAATTTACTTTTTTTAAGATAGCGATGTATCGCTTGATAGACCCACCCATGCGACTGCTTTGCCGTGATAAAATATAGAACTTAATGTATACACAAAGAGTTAAATAATTATTTCAGAGAGGGAAATCGAATTTTAAATTCCGTGGGTAGTATTCGAATTCTGTCGCTAAAATGTGTAGTAAATAAAGTTCCATATCATCGTTGATATTGCAATACGTTCTATGTCAGATTAAGCAGAGTTTTTCAGGAGAGACATAAAACATTTTAGTGTCGTAACGATAACATACAGTGATTATACTTTTAAACTACCAATACTATCAATAAAGATGTTTTACATCATATTTGACAACAAAATAGTAATATTAATAATTCAGTTCAGAGATTCAGAGACATATAACATAATGCATTTCAGTTTTAGTTGGTTTTAGTCTAATAAATTCATTTCAGTTACGATATAGGACATTTTTGTAATAAATATATACTCATCATCATCATTTCACCCGAAAGACGTCCACTGCTGGACGTAGGCATCCCCCAGGCGTCGCCACATTGACCGATCCCGTGCGTCTCGCATCCAGCGCCTTCCCGCAACCTTAACCAGGTCATCAGTCCACCTAGTGGGACGCCTTCCAACGTATCGTCTTCCGGTTCGCGGTCGCCATTCCAGAACTTTTCAGCCCGATCGGCCATCCGTTCTGTGAGCAATGTGCCCTGCCCACTGCCACTTAAGTTTGGCAATTCTTCGGGCTATGTTGGTAACTTTGGTTTTCCTGCGGATATCATCATTTCTGACGTGATCACGCAAGCAAATTCCGAGCATAGCCTTCTCCATTGCCCTTTGGGTAACTTAAAGCTTTCTAATAAGGCCCATTGTGAGCGACCACGGTCTAAATATATACCGGTTATACGAAATTTTTTCAGTCAAAATTAAATCATTTTGTACTTGAATCAAAACGTTAAAAAGTATCTATTTTGAAAACATCTCCCCAATATTTGAAAAGGTTGTAAGAACATAATGCAATATCAAAATTAAAGTGGTGTTGTCACGTGATGTATTGCATCTGTTTCGAATCCAGGGATATGATTAGCTGTTGATATAGAACGTTTTACGGATGCGTTCAAAACTAAAATGTAAAATCATTTTGTAGAAAAACTAAAATCATAAAAATTTGACAGAACGTATTGCAATATCAAAGAGGATATTGTGTTACGAGGAAGCGCATAGCTAAAAAATAACAAGCGCACAGGTGTTTCTCCAAAGTTAAGCAACACTTGCCGAGGTTGGTCCTTGGAAGAGTCCAATACATTCCCAGATTCCTCCGGCTTCAAAAAGCATTCCTTGTACATCTTTGACAATTGTTACGGGTAGTCATGCCAAGGGTTATCGTGTTAACCAGTCACTTCTGTGTTGTGAAGGTCAGATAGGCATTCGCGCCATATCCAGAATGGTAGCATAATATCATTCGTGGATGATACTCTTTTTTTCTTTTATTGGATTTTTGGAAAAGGCTGCACAAATAGTGTAAATCCCTGCCTACTTAACTAGGGGAAACCTTTATAAATGAGTGTGTGTTTCTTTTTTTTCTGAGATGGGTTTCCTCTTGACTCTAGTCTAAGTCATAGGTGACAGAGACAGAGTCGACGGCGGAGTGACCTTACCCAGAAGAAGCCTGTTTACTCTAACTTTGAAGAGATTCGGGTTGAATGCGTTCGGAAACACAGACGCAGGTAGTGAGTTCCATAAATTTGCTGTGCGCATTATCATAAACATCCTTCGTTTGGAAGCGCTTGGTGCAAATTGGTGGAATGGCAACAAGGTAAGAATGGTAACTTGCAGTGCGTCTAGATGTCCGATGGTAGAAGGGGGCTGGTGGGATGGGGTCGTGGAGTTCTTGAGCACACTCACCGAAATACAGTCTGTAGAAGACCGACAAGCAGGCAACCTTGCGGCGATGAGCCAAGCTGTGAAGCTTGGTATCATGCAACCAGTTCAATGTCGCCGATGAGCCTCTTGGCTCTGCGTTCCACCGAGTCAAGCGCGGCAAGCTGATACTTTGCTGAGCCATCCCAAAGTAGTCTGCAATACTCCATGCAGGATCGGACTTGCGCTTTGTACAGGGTTAAAAGCTGTACAGGCGTAAAGTATCGCTTCACCTTATTTAGGATGCCCAGGTTTTTGGCCGCAATTTGGGCATTGTACTCAATGGAGGCGCCGAAGTTGAGACTGGATGTCAACTCCATGCCTAGGAGCTCAAGCCGTTCAGTCACTGGAACAGACGCACCCCGAAAAGTAGGCACCTGATCGAAAAGACTCCTTTTAGCGGTAAAAAGACACGCCTGTGTTTTGGTGGCATTTAAGGAGACCAGATTGTCATCACCCCACTGGGAGATAAGGCTTAAGGGGCTGAATACTAAAAATAGGCTTTCTTTTAAACTTTTTTTAGCCAAATCTATTGAAGATGTGGCAGCAGAAAAAAGCTTGTTGTGGCCGAAACACGTTTACGCACAAAAACCTCGTTACAATTGAATGGCAAAGTAACCTCTAACCGTGATCTTCAAACAAATTTTCCGGTAATATTGTCCAGCGTACATTGGTACAATTAACAACAATAACGTATCATAACAGGACGCAAAACTTCATTGTCTTATATATTGAAGTTTCAATCATTATTTTTAAGTAAATCATATTATTATGTTTTGTAAAAAAGTCTATACAAATTCCATCGTGCTTCTCTTTCCATCCAGTGCAATTCGACAGTGACCGCTTTGCGGCGTTGCTAGATGGACGTATGTCGCTTTTTTCCGCAAAAAGCAAAAATAATATTCGATTTATTTCTCGTCAATTCGATCTGTCAAAAAAAATATCAGGTATAATGCAGCCAGATCATGTAGCCTGGTGGCTTTAATTGGAACTAACGAAATCACAAGTAATATTGTCAAAGTCTGTATCGTCTGTATTATTTTTATTTTCTGGCACTACCGCTGTCACTGGCATCTATATTTTTGTTGTATTATAAACGACTCACGTCGTTTAGTTTACTTACTAAGTCCATAACTAAAAAGTATTTGAACCTCTTTGAAAATACAACAAATGTTATCTCAATTTGAATTAAACATTATTTAAAATATAGGTGAGGTCGAATACGATTTTAACCTTCTTCGTTCATGTGAAAACAATAGAAGCAAAAAGCACAGAACATGGAATGGTCGTACCAACCGCGCTGGCAGTGTCTCGAAATGACAGAACTAATAAAATTCTCCGTATCTATGTGTTTCAATCTTTGTTTCTTTCTAATATAGAATTGACCAAAAAATTACAAATTCGTGAGAAACGATAATCTTTTTCTCACGAATTTGTAATTTTTCGTCGTTTCAACCAAAAAACGTCCACATGTGGACATAAAGCTCACCAAGAATCACCACATTGATCAGTCCTGTATTTTTCGCAATTAAATATCCCAATTGCAATAACGGGCTACAATAATAGTTTGTTAATCTATTAATATTGTTAAGCTACTTATTAATTGATCTTATCATTTTGCCAAATCGGCACTGATAATTATTATTTATTAACAATAAATCCGCCGATCGCCCTGAAGAGTAAACTCATCGATATCCGATATTCTGCTCATCCGAACCTACGGTTCTCAGACATGGTCACTCAAAGACTTACACTTGGGGATTGCCAGAGAGTAACGCAGCATTCTGGATGTAAAAAGAACAGACCGAATACGGAATACTACGCTGTGTTCCCAAACGGGCATAATAGACGTGGGTAAAAGGGCTGTTCGGCACGGCTAGACAGTGCGGGAAAATAATGTCTGGAATGACTTGGGTGTACTCTTATGAATTTAAATGAGGATGGCCAAAGAAAAGATTGATGGACTGTGTGGGGAGTGATATAAAAGAAAAGGGAGTCAATTATAGCGTGATGGGGGACAGGACGATATGGAAGAAGAAAACGTGCTGCGCGTGCGCAGAACCCAAGTAACATGTACTTGGGTTCTGCGCACGCGCAGCACGTTTTCAAGGACAAGGGCAGGAAGATGATGATGATTTCGGAGTTTTACCAGTAACAATTAGTAAATCTTAGGTTTTGTCGGTAAATAATAGGTTTCGGTTTTACAGTAAATTATACGACACATATACGTGGTCGTGAGGCATACACGGTATTTTGTAAATATTTTTTTTTTTTTCATGGTATGCGTCGTGCCTGGCGCATATAAACCTTTTTCTTTCTTTCTATATACAACAAACAATAGCAACAAATCATTTCAGCAGTTCTGTAGTGATACGCATACAATCACATACAGCATTTTTATTTATAAAGATAGATAAAGTTTTGCATAGGTAGTAGGTACTATTGGGAACAAACAGTACCACTAAGTAAATGGTGGTACTATAGAGAACGAATTTTCCCGTTAGCACCACCGGTGGTACAGTTCGGTGGTACTAATAGGAACAAAGGGCTTTTTGCGCCCTGTCTATTTGTTTTTAAACTCTAATACACAGAAAAAACGGCACCACGTGACCTCACCACAGTGGGCTGATGTATATCAAAACCCAGTAAGTGCCTTTAAACTATTATATTCCAGGATAACGCAAAAATATACTATGATTTGAAACAGGCTATGGAAAGTTATCTTTATAGTAACTAAATTAAATATCAATATTTGAAGAGAATACTAAACAAGGAATATGAACCTACGAATTGTACAAATGATATTAATAGTGTCCTAAATTCTATTGGATATTTTAAATATGCATAAAAAAGACAATGCCGAACCTAGTAAGTTCTGGATATTTGCAAATTTAAGGTATTTTATAATTTGATCGGACTTTCCTATTGTAAATAATGATTAAATTGATTAATGAAAGCACCAAATCTCAATTCAAATTTAAAGTTTTAGTTTAACGTTACAAAGTCCATTTCAGTATAGTAGAACTCATAAAAATAATATAAATAAAATTATCTGGCTATAAAACCGTTATAAAAAAAATGTCACCTACTGTGTTCTTATATGTGGCAGTCGCATATAAGCAGAAATAATTATAATATTTATTCAATTTGCACGGCAAAGACTCGTATGACACTAGCCAGATTACCTATTTTAGTGATCTTTATTTTCGTAGCAATAAGGTTGCATTCATAGGCAAAATAACAGTGAATGATTTGATGTCAGATGCTAGCCGCCAGTTTGAAATAAGAACTTGCGCGGTAATATTTTTGTAAAATCCATCGGAAGAGTCCGTTTATAATGTGGGCCTCTGTGGTCGGCCTTGTGTATTTAATTTTCAAATAATTTTCCCTCCAATTTAAAGTTTGCCCCTAAGCTATCGATGACAGTGGGCGCGGCTTAGAACCTCAGATGTCGATTGTCAACTGTTCGACTACAGCCCCTTAAGGTCAAATCTGTCCGCTCTACCATAGTCTCTCTCAAGGAACGAACTTCATCCACGCTGGTTCTTGCGCTGGACAGGTATCTCTCTGAAACAGTACTGTCATCTGCGTAGCCAACAATACCAAGCTGAAGTAGGTCATTGATGTGCATCAGGAAAAGAGTTGCAGAGAGCACAGACCCCTGAGGAACTCCGGAATCAATAGCCATAAGGTCAGAGGAGCAGCCGTCAATGACTACTCGGATCGACCGTTCGCAAAGGAAGTCTGATATCCAGCTACAAAAACTAGCGGGGATGCCATACGCAGGAAGCTTACTGATCAGACTTGCATGCCAGACCCTGTCAAAGGCCTTCGAGATATCCAGCGATACAACAAGTGCTTCGCCGTGTCTCTCGATGGCTTCGCCCCAGCTGTGCGTGACATACACAAGAAGATCGCCAGTAGACCGTCCCCGGCGAAAGCCATATTGACGGTCACTGAGGAGATTATTGTCTTCAAGGTAGGTCAGCAACTTACTGTTCAGTACCCTTTCCATAACTTTACACAGAATGGAGGTGATGGCGATTGGACGGTTATTGACAGGGTCTGCACGGTTGCCTTTTTTGGGCACTGGTTGCACATTTGCAAGCTTCCAGGACTTTGGCACCGTTATTTTTACAAGAGAGAGGCGGAACAAGCGTGTCAACACAGGAGAAAGTTCGGGCGCACACAGCCTCAGTACTCTCGCTGGAATGCCAGCACATGGGTGCCAGACGACTCCGTGTATGGCACCCTTGGTACCCCTGTGACGGGTCAGGACAGTGGCCCCGCCACCTACCATATTTCGGCCGCAAGGGATAGGGAGAGCGGCCAACGCTATACCGACACTCCTCTTCCCCTGCGGCCCCACCGCGTCCGCCATCAGACGGTGGCGACCCCATGCAGGTTGCGGAGGGTAGGGCGAGCGGCGCACCGTTATACCGGCACTCCTCTCCCGCCGCGGCCTCCAACCCTCAGCCGCGATGCCTATCATACCACATCGCGGCCCGCCTCAGTTGCGATGCCGCCCATACAACACCGGATCCTACTAATGACCGCTACGCCGTTAGCTTATCGGCAAAAGCCCTGACGAGCGGCCACTCCTCGGGTTCCTCTTCGCTTCACCGAGGTTGTCCAAGCCACGGCTACAGAGCCCCCCCGCGCCTCGACAATGCGGGAACCCACCAGGGGGACACTCGATATTTCCTACACCAACTTCATTACATTTTCAAACTAAATATTCAAATCTGGAATTGTATTAAGTATACATTTTGTACCAAATACTGCCAAACTTATATATAATAAAATCAATAAAGATTCATTATTATTATTCGGCAAGGCTGGAAGCTGACCGCAACATTATTGAGACAAGGCGTAGCAGATTGAGTATAGCTAGTTTAAAAATAAGTTACTACAGACACGGTACAGACTACTGAGAGAAAGCGGTGTTCTCGAGTTATATCCCGTCAAAAGGATATTTCTCGCAAACGGTACGCTTAGCAAAAATATGATGTACCAAACAGTGCCTTTTGCCCCAGTGCATTTCAATCACTGTTCAACGATACCACACAAACCCTGTATGTTATTGACAAAAAAAAAATTTGTTTGGTCATGAACAAAATGGGGGACTGACATTTAATTGAATATGGAATTTAATGTGACGTCTCATATCCTATAACCAGCGGACAAACCAGACGCTTCCAACGAAATCTCATTTATCAAATTATGATAAGTATTTAGAGGTTATGGGAGAACAGATGAAAATACATACTCGTACATGGTCAAAAACATACTCTCCCTTTTGCTTTGCCGAGTAAAAAGTGCAGCCACGCGTCACGTCGCGCCTTTGTGTGAGCTGATCCTTACGATAGCATTCAGTGGCTTTAGTGGCGTCTACATTATCCTGTGTTAATACGGTTTTTCCTATTGTTTGCTTACTTCTAAGTAGGCAATCTGCCTTTATTTGTATTTGCATCTACTGAGTTCTACGGGTTAATTTTGTTTGGATGGGTTAGAGACTGAAATAGTATACGGATTCGTTAGAAAGTTTCATAATGATAAAGGTTCATAGTGTAATTATTTTTGAACACTTTGACCCTTCCGGTATGGGACACGTTCTGCGCAATTTGGCCTTGCACTATGCACTCCATATTTCTATTCTATTCGGCTCTACTTTACTCTATTGTATTCTACTCTACTCCACTCTACTCTAGTCGAGTCTATTCTATCCTTTTTTTATTCTATTCTGTTCCATTATATTCTGTTCTATTTTTATCTATCCTATCCTATCCTATCCTATCCTACTCTACTCTACTCTACTCTATTCTATTCTATTCTGTTCTACCCTACTCTTCTCTATTCTACTACTTTCTATTCTATTCTGTTCTATTCTACTCTATTCTATCTCGGGGGAGGCTGGATTAATCCAACGCGAATGTATACGTACATTCGTGGTGGAGTGATTCGGACTGCCAGGCACTTCTTCTCATGCAACTGAGCGGGTGGGCAGGTTGCGGATAGCCCAACTCCGGCTGCGGGACCGACCGCTGGTGGTGCATCACTGCCAGTGGGTGATCCCGCGGTCGGGGCATCTCCTAAAGAGATCCCGGACAAGAGAAGTTCCCGAAAGCCAAAATCCCAGGCTTAGGGTAACCCGCATACCATCGTCCAATGTGCCCATCACCTAACAAAGCCATCCCTCCCTATCCACACAGATCCTGTCGATCCCCAAATCCCTAGGTCAACGCCCAGGCCTAGGGTGACCCCCCAAGGAACCCACACCCACATCCATAAAATTCCTTCCCCCCTATCCCTCAGTCCCGTCGCTCCCAGAGGAAGGGTAACCTCGGTTCCAAAAAAGCCCACCCCCCGACAATATGAAAAACAATGCAGGAAGACAAACGCACTACCCAGGTGGGTCCCGGCCAAGCCGGGGAATCCCACACCGCTTCGGCGGTTAGCTCCCAGCGTATTATGGGGGGAGCACCTAACTGCAACGTCGATCAACTGATGCCGCGCTTTTCTGCGCGGCCGGCAGCTGACCAAGCGCCCAATTCACAGGCTGCGATTAACGCGCCCTTACACTCGACTCCGCCTGCGACCTACGCGGCAATACCCACTACACTGGGCATGCCCCCCGCAAACCTCTGGCAACAGAGCATCTGGCAACAGAACATGCGGGGCAGCCACACCCATGTAGAAAGTGACCCAGACCAACACAGTAAGACTGACACGGGGAAGGATGACAGACCTGGCAGCTCTAACACTCTCCCGGCTGTAGCCGATGAAGTACGCCTGGCAAAGTGCGGAAAAATCCCAGCCCGGGGGAAGGAAGTAGGCGACCGAAAGCGCAGTGCGCGCGAAGGCGACAGCCAGCGCGGAGCGCGATCGGACGCTGAAAGGAGGGTACGCGACCAGCCACAAGTACGCGCAGGGGCAACCCAGCGTGGAAAAGGGCCGGACGCGGGAGCACGCGATCGGTCGCTTGCACGTGAAGGGGAAACCCAGCGCGACGAGCGGCCGGACGCGGGGCCACGCGACCAACCGCAAATACGTGCGGGGGAAACCCAGCGCGAAAAGCGGCCGGACGCGGACCAAAGCGAGCGGGGGCAGGTACGCGAAGGGGCAACCCAGTGTGAAGAGCCACCGCAAGCGGGAGCATCTGCCGGGGCCGCCGCCCGATCCCAAGACACCGACAAAACACAAAATCTGACACGACCTAGACACAAGAGGGGTAAGCGTTCTCATTCTCCCGGGCGTACCAACGCGCGTGAATCAACTGGTAAGGGGCCGGAGAAGAGGACGCGCCCGACGACACAGCCTCACCCAGTACGCTTCAGGGGGACGCCAAGCGCGTGAGAACTCACTCCGCACAGGGGGGGCAGAGAACCTACGCGCGGGCCACAAAGGACATCCCTGCGCGGCTGGCGGTAGCAATCTGCCTTCCCCACCCCAGTAGAGAGCTAACCAGGGTGGAGGCCGAATATATAAAGACCGCCCTATAAGACAGACTTATGGACGCGGACCCGTCGACACCACTCCCGGCCTTCCGCGGATACCCACGGGTAGCGGATGGCACGGTGCAGGTATGGTGTGAAGACGAGAACGCCCTGACCTGGCTGACCCAAAATGTGCTCCTCATAAAACTCCCCGATAATGACCAAACGCTGACGGTACTGAGACAGACCGACGTGCCCACCCATGTCCGAGCCTCGCTCTTCGTCCCTCGCTACAGAGGTGATGTGGGCAAGCCCCACGGTATTCTAATCCGTCAGAATACCTGGTACAACATCGCCAGGTGGTCACTATACAGGGCGACTACCATCGGTGGTGACCGCTACGGGACAAACCTGACCCTGGGGCTGCCACCGGAGGAAGCCGAAAGGGTCCTGGGGCGGGAGCGACGGATATCGTACTTGCTAGGGTCGATATACGTGCGCTTCTGGCCCACGACCCGCTCCTCCGACACCCAGACCGTCAGCACTGACACAAAACAGACAGAACCGACGATGACACAGACGAGCGACACGGACATTGTCCAACTCGAGGAGGAGATGGCCCGAGCAGCAATGGCCGATGACGCCGAACCCACAATGCCCGCATCACCCGGCTGGAATGTGCAACTTCTTGCCTCGTCGCCGGGGGATACGCACGACGACGAACTTTACCGGGAGGTGAATGGGACGGGGATGGATCCGTCTCCGACTTAATCTACTCCACCTCTACCAACACCCCTCAACGTCATCCAAACAAACCTCCAGCATAGCCAGACTGCCACGGCTAGCTTACGCAGGGCACTGGAGGTAAAACACCGAACCATCGCACTGATCCAAGAGCCGTGAATCAGGAACAACAGAATATGTGGCCTCGGTAACATTGGAGGTAAGATAATTCTCGACACACATGGCTCTGATAAGCCAAGAACCTGCATCTACATACCCAAAGAAATTCCTTTTACGCCACTGACCCAATTCTGTTCTAGAGACCTGACAGCTGTCAGGCTCCAAACCGAAGGTAGCGTTCCGGATGTTGTACTGGCCTCGGCATACATGCCAGGCGAGGACACAGACTGCCCGCCAAAGGAGTTCGCCGACCTGGTGCAGCACTGTGAGCGCGCCAGTTTGGACCTGATCATCTGTACCGACTCAAACGCCCACCACCCGCTCTGGGGCAGCGACACACCGAACTCCAGAGGAGAGGTACTATCCACCTTTTTATTCTCCACTAATCTTAACATCGTTAATCGCGGCTCAGAACCGGCACTTGGGCACTTGGGTTACGGTCCGTGGACAGACGATTATAGACCTAACACTCGCCACTGAAAACGCGACAAACCTTATCACAAACTGGCACGTATCGGACGAGCCTTCTTGCTCAGACCACAGAAGAATCCGCTTTACACTAACTACAAACACTAAAAAACCCGCACCGAGGCGAAACCCAAGGCGTACCAAAGTGCCCGGGTATAAAAACCTTCTGGCCTCGCTCCTAGCTAGGCATCTAGCACAGGTAACCATAAGGGACCAAGCACAATTAGAATACACCGTAACAAAATTATCCGAAAATCTAACCGAAGCTTACCACGCATGCTGCAAATCAAGAGCACCACAATGCAGGAACGAGAGGAACCCCTGGTGGAACGCTGAACTTGGTAAACTCAGAGAAGCGCTGCGTAAGCAATTTAACAGAGCAAAAAACACAAGACTCCCGGCAGACTGGGAGTTATACAAAGAAACCCAATATGTATACAAAAAACAGATAAGAACCGCCAGGAGATCGGCATGGCGGAAATTCTGTGAATCCATTGAGACAAATAATGAAGCCGCCAGGGTACGGAAGATACTATCAACCGATGAGGACCGAACCCTCGGCACGCTGAAAAAACCCGACAACTCATACACACAAACTGATCACGAGACCAGCAAGGTCCTCCTCGAAACTCACTTTCCGGACTGTCAAATCCTTGAGGACAAGACGTGGGAAACTGATATCGAATGGAATCCAACGGAGCAAGACTGGTCAAGAGCCCACAATATAGTAACAGTAGACCGGATAAAATGGGCTATCAACACTTTTCAACCTTTCAAGTCGGCGGGGCTGGATGGTATCTTCCCAGCCCTGCTGCAGTGGGGGGTAGATTATCTAACACCATGGCTGCTGGAGATCTATCGAGCCAGCATAGCACTTAGATACATACCTCTAGCATGGCGAGAGGTGAAAGTCATCTTCATACCCAAACCCGGCAAAACCGACTACACACAACCCAAGGCCTATAGACCCATAAGCCTCACATCCTTCTTACTGAAAACCCTCGAAAGACTCTGCGATAGGCACATCCGTGATGGGCCTCTCCGGGTAAAATCACTTCACAAGCAACAGCATGCGTACTCCACAGGCAAATCAACAGAATCCGCGTTGCACAACGTGGTTTCTAAAATTGAATGCGCAGTGGACTATAAATGCTCAGCACTGGCTGCCTTCATTGATATCGAGGGGGCTTTCGGTAAGACCACGTTCAACAGCATAAACACGGCCCTCGACAGACATAGCATAGACCCGACCCTAGGAGGCTGGATCACCAACATGCTCAAACTGCGGGCGGTTCAAGTCACGGTTAACAACACCACAAGAGCAGTCGTCGCGAAGGGCTGTCCACAGGGAGGCGTCCTTTCGCCACTCCTGTGGAACCTAGTTGCAGACAGCCTCATTAAAACACTCAACGACAAAGGTTACTTCACTGTTGGATACGCAGATGATATAACAATAATAATAAACGGAACCCACGAAAATACTCTATGCAATCTCATGCGTCAAGCCCTAAAACTAGTAGAGGAATGGTGCAGCGAGCACCAACTCTCAGTGAACCCCACAAAAACGGAACTAATTCTCTTCACGAAAAAGAGGAAACCAATGACAATGCAATTACCAAGATTCTTTGGAACAACCCTAAGCCTTTCAACTGAAACCAAGTACCTGGGTATTTACTTGGACAATCAATTGAATTGGGCGAAACACTTGAACTATATCACGACAAAAGCCAGTATATCCCTGTGGCAGTGCAAGAAACTGCTGGGCAGGAATTGGGGAATCAGCCCCATGGTCACCCACTGGCTATACACTACAGTCATCCGACCATATCATATCCGACATACGGCTCGTTGGTCTGGTGGCCCAGGACAGACCTCAGCACAGCCCAAAGAGATCTCGAAAAACTGCAGCGGTTTGCTTGCATTGCAATAACTAGCAGTATGAGAACTACACCCACGGCTGCCCTACAGGCAATGTTGGGACTGCCACCTCTGCATCTTATCGTGCGGGAGGAGGCAGCCCTGGCCGCTTTTAGACTCCATCTATCAGGTACCGTAAATAAAGACTCCAGAGTTAAGCACACACGCATAAAGGAGGACGCGATCAAGCGAAAACCCATGTTAGCATCACCATGCGACAAAGCCCCAAAAACACACCACTTTCATAGACACTACAACATAATACTTACAGAAGAACGATGTGACTACTCGGGCTCGAAAGAGATGAGAGTATACACTGACGGATCGAAGACGGACTCCAGTACCGGAGTCGGGGTCTTCTCACACGACCTAAATATAAATATATCCAGACCGCTAGGAGAGTTCAACACCGTCTATCAGGCGGAGTGTGTGGGCATCATACTGGCGGTCCACGCCCTAGAAGCCAGGAGGGTTACGGACAGTCACATACGTATACTCTCCGACAGCGCCTCAGTCCTCCAATCCTTACGGAAAAAATATATCACATCAAAATTAATACTAGAATGCCACAACGCACTAGAACAAATAACCGTGTCTAGTCGTAACACGGTGACACTGCAATGGATAAAGGGACACAGCGGATCATTGGGTAACGACGCGGCTGACGAGCTTGCGAGACGCGGATCCAGCACGACGGTCCATGGACCCGAACCTGTTGTACCCATCCCCTTCAACCAAATACGCAGGTGGCTACAGGAATTCACCCAGGCACAAGCGGAAACCTGGTGGACCTCGGCACCAGGCTGTAGGCAGTCCAAAGAGGCTTTGCCATCTTTGGACAGTAGGCTTACCAGACGTTTGCTACGCCTGGACAGGAATGGCCTGCGCCTGATGACGGGGACCATCACGGGACACTGCTCACTTAACAAACACTTCCACACCATAGGCATAACGGATAGTCCTATAGGCAGGGCATGCATGGAGACTGAGGAAACCGTCGCGCACGATCTCTTTGAATGCACAGAGGTCACCCATATAAGAACACAAACCCTCGGGTCACCCAGATCATACACAGACGTTCTAAGTAAACCAGGAGCCCTAATTAGCTTCTGGAGGGAGGTGGGCTGGTTGGAATAATCCACCCAACGGCCGCCATGGCCCACGCACAATGGTCCACTTGAAGGACTAAGTGCGGAAACCAAACCCCATAACATAACATAACTCTATTCTATTCTATTTGAGATTATTTCTTGGTTTTCCTTCTTAAACTTAGGCTATCTAAAATGCTTATGTCGAAAGTATGGGTTCAGGTAAACAGTATAATGTGTGAGGTTTGAACTGAAATGCAATAACTTGGCAGTTCTTTTTTATATCTATGTGTCATTGTCGGTGTTAAGTACATTCACGCCAGTAATTATTTGTTCAAAGAATAAAAATTCAAATAATTTCAAAATATAATTTTGCACAAAAATTCAAAAGGCAAGTTCATTACAAATTTTTGACACGAGAGTTGTTATTTTAATTAATTTAATACACCTTTTATTTTAACTGTAAAATTCAGTCTACTGAAAAGTCAACAGTTATATTTCAGTATTAAAACCTTGAAATATATTTGAGCTCAGCTTTTCGCTTCAGTTGCTGGATCATTATTGATTTTTCTAAAATACATTTAGCCGGAACTCTGTCCAGAAGATTGGCATTGGCACACCTTTAGGAAGGTTATTAAATATTACAATGTGATTTGAAAATAAGGCTCTTAATTATACTACAGCACTGTTTCTTTTTCGTCGACATATCAAACAGAATAAGCTAGCTGCAGCAGAAAAAGGGGTGACCATGTTAGACATTGAACTAATGAGTGTTGGGAAAGACATGTTCATGAGTGGAGATCACGAATGAGCAAACGTAAGGTCGTATCGGCCGATTTGCCTATTACATCATTGTGTATAAAGCCGCACCCGATCAAATTAGGAAGGAACGGCCCTGCACATACGCGCAGAAAAAAACACAATTAAAAAAAATTGCTCATCAAGTAACAAGTGTTTGTTATTCTTCAAAACACCTTCCTATTAAAACAAGAAAGTGAACCTTTAGTACTAAGTAGGGGAAACTATCTGAAACATTCCAAATACACTCAGCATCATAAAAATCGCACCTCTTCGAAAAAAACATTCAAGCTTGTCCCACGATAAACGCTTGCATGAAACCCAATTAATATTGGTATCTACTGAAAGTATGTTTAATGAGCTTTAAATTAACAACAGCTATATCTCATAAATAACACATTTCTTCAAATCAGGAGCCGTTATGCAACTTTTGTTTAAATATGCATTACAGGAGCGACAAAATTGTACCACCGTATAAGTGTATAAAACGAGAATCATTCGCCATCCAGACTTTGAATTGAGAAACTCCTGAACTCCAGCAACAAAAACAACAATGAAATGATGTTTCTTAAATTCAATTAAGCCTTTTTTATTCATGCCTTGGTTAATAAAACCATAAACGCTTTACTTTTTCTGGTAGTAGCTGAAGAACTTTGTCTTTCGATTGGTGTACCATAATCCATACCCTTACCATTGAATTAATATGGTTTAATTATTTTTAAGGAGATTAGCAGGAAAGGTGCAATATTTATTTATTAAAACTTTATGCATAAGTACAAAGGCGGACTTAATGCTTTAGGCATTTTCTACCAGTCGACCTTAGGGTGGTGCAGAGATAAAACAAGGCAGGTGCAACTAAATGATAGGATGAATAGATAAAAGAGTACATAATTATAAACGAAAAAAATGGAAGAATAAATATATATTTAGATATATACAAACAATGTTATAGAAAATCCGAAACGAAGAAATCAATTTTGTGATAATTCTGCAAACTTCTTGCGAATGTGCTCACGTGCCTTCAATTTGAAAGAAAGCCGACTGGTTGCCATCCTGGTGTTCTGATGGAGCGCATTCCAAAGGAAGGATGCCTGGACAAAGAAGGACGAGTGGATAGACACAGAGCTTGTGAGAGGGACAATGTAGAAGACGATTATTGCTGGAGCGAAGATTCTTACTGTGAGCAGAGCAAAGGAATTGAACGTGAGAAGACAGATAAGAAGGAGAAGTAGGATTCTCAATAAAAGAAAACAGAGTAGTCAAGGCCCTCAGCGCTCTACGCTGACGAATGGGTAACCATTTTAAAAGGGATCGATGTGGAGATACATGATCGTACTTCCAGAGGTTGAAGACAAATTGAATGCAGTTATTTAGAAGGCGGTCAAGTTTTTAAATATCTATGGCGCTGAGTGTAACGCTCGGTGTTCTCTCAGCAAGCCGTACCACCTCAGCTACCAACATTTTGCCCTGAATATGCTTGCCCTAAACCCTGCCAGCTCCCTGTTAAATGTCGTGCAATACGCGAAATTAGTCCTTAAAAACAAAGCCGACCTCATTACTACCGAAAATCACCCAAGATGTGAAAAAGCACAAAATTGCAATTTCCGCTATCACCTGCAGTTCCGCTGAACATTCAGATCCACTATGAAAGCTGTCAGAGTCAAACAAGAACTTGTAAACTTTAATTGCAATTTAACAATCAGCGCTCTGAAAATTCCAGCTGGGTTTAGTGAAAATCTATTACTACTTGGTAACCCGCAGGTAATCCCGGTTTAATTGGCTGGTACAGGCGGTCGCGAGTCACGTAGGGTTGAGTTTAACGCGTTTTGGCGGGCTGTCAGTAAGATGTTTGAGTGACGACAGATTGATGGGGAACAACACAGCTGCGAAAGGGTTTGTAACTATGTTGGTGCAAACAATACTGTTGGTTTCTGCATTTGTTTTATGATTTTGAAGTTATGCTTAGCAAAAAATAAAGATGTATATTATGATATTTGTGTATGGTTCTTCAGAAGCAACAACACACATTTAACACTCATATAATTATTTTCCAAAAAGCAGTATTAACAAATCAAGCTTGTCTGAAAAAAACCTATTTTATGATAGTGTTGAAATCTAACACAAATAATTTATTATCTTGCACAAGTGAGTATAGTATTAAAGTGTTTGAAATGCCTTTTAAAAATTTTAAGCAAGAATTTCCACTTTTAGTTGTTACCCTCATCCCGGTTTAATTGGCTGGAACAGGCGGTCGTGACTAACGTAGGGCTAAGTTTAAAGCGGTTTGTAGAGCTGTCAATAAGATGTTTGAGTGATGACGGATTGATGTTGAATGGCTTTGAAATTGCAATTGTGCTCAAGCATAACATCAGATGCATCCAAAACAAAAGCAAAAACCACACACACACACTCAAAGCAGTTTATTTATATTTATGAATGATTTTTATGAAAAGCTACAAATCAAAATGTAAGGCAATTAAGTTTGAAAAAGTGTGTCTGATATAGAATATACTACAGTAGTCACAGTGGATCTTTGTGTCTTTGAAGTTGGCTCTGCCAACCATTGTGGAAGAAACAGTTTTTCATCGAGTATACTGCATAGAGTAAGCGAGATAGGACGATGTGACAAACAAAAGCGAATGAAAGAGACAGTTATACAATGTTGTATTCACCTTCAACATTGGCACAAAAATAGCTATTGCACAGGGACTTGCAACGAATTTACAGACACAATGATCCGCTGTGAGTATAATACTTGAGTAAATACAACTGTTCCTTGAAGCTAATCTTAAAGTCACTGATAAAGTAACTTCTGTTTTGTATTGGAACAGAGTCAGAAAGTTTTGGAAAGTTCTTTGAATAATATCGTAGCTAGTCTTAAACGAAACCTACCATACTTCAAAATATCATCAATATTTAAGGTGGAAAGTATTCTGAGTAGCCCTAAATCGGGGTACGTATCGCGCCATTACAGACCTAAATAATATGAATAAATAATAACCTACGGAAACTTTTTCTTAGGTTTACATTGTAAAAAGTTTAATACAGATAAGAAATAATAAAATATGGTTTTTATTATTAGTTTCTTTTTCTCTTAAAACCTTCTCAGTAGACGTGAATAGTCAGTGCGACGATAATGCGACAATATTTTCTATTGGTCAGAAATGTGAATAAAAAATCTGAAAAAAATTGTTGTCGTACTGTCACGTCGCATGCCGGTTTGTAGGAGTCCTTATAAGTCTGTTGCAGTGTTGGAAAAAAGTTATTCGTAATTAACGATTTTAACTAAATGACTGGTCTTTACTTTGAATTTATGATAAAAATTCTACAAAAATTAAGATTTTTCTGGAGAATAATGATGTTCTATGTTACGGGGTTTAGTTTCCGCACTTCGTTCTTCAGGTGATCCATAGTGCGTGGACCAT
This sequence comes from Orthosia cruda, assembly GCA_964057195.1. NCBI lineage: Eukaryota > Metazoa > Arthropoda > Insecta > Lepidoptera > Noctuidae > Orthosia > Orthosia cruda. The sequence continues at coordinate 19,766,848 of OZ059827.1, forward strand.
GGCGGCCGTTAGGTGGATTATTCCAACTAGCCCACCTCCCTCCAGAAGCTAATTAGGGCTCCTGGTTTTCTTAGAACGTCTGTGTAAGATCTGGGTGACCCGAGGGTTTGTGTTCTTATCTGGGTGACCCCTGTGCATTCAAAGAGAGGTCTGGTGCTGAGGTCCACCAGTTTACCAGTTTTTTTTGTGTATAAAAAAACTGGTAAACTGGTAAAAAAATTCCTACGATATATTTTTTTGCTTTTTAACTAATTTTTATCAAAATACTAATTAAAGGCCGGTAATTCAGTATAAATCGTTTATCTCGACTAAATTTTTGCCAACACTGGTCTATTAGGGGTTAAAGTATGAAATTGCCGATTTGCACTGAAAAATTTAAATTATTTTTATTTTTAATATAACATATTTATTTAATCAAAATAATTACCGTAATTATTTACACATTACTGCCATCTAATACGCAAGTCATTTATGCCTTTGCGATAGAACTCTGGTGATCTAGATTCGACAAACTGTGTGAAAGCATTTTGTACTGCCTTCTGAGAAGAAAACTTTTTATCACGTAGAAAATTGTCCAAATCACAAAATAATGGTAGTCCGTTGGAGCAAGGTCTGGCGAATACGGAGGGTGACGAATGGTTTCTAATTGCAGTTCCTGTAGAGTTAAAACGGTTTCTCGTGCTTTATGAGGTCTCGCGTTATCATGGAGCAATAATGGTGAAGATCGATTCACGAGTCGGGACTGTTTCACTGCTAATTTTGCTATCATTGTTCGGAGTTCGGCACAGTAGACATCTGCTGTTATTGCTTGACCAGATTGGAGAAAGCTAAAGTGAATAACACCATGCTGAGACTACCAAACAGTTACCGTTATCTTTTTATTGGTAAGCTTTGCTTTAGGAAACTGTTGCGGCGTTTGACCTGGGGTCAGCCATAGCATTTTTCGCTTACGGTTATCGTAAAGAATCCACTTTTCATCACATGTCACAATATTCCTTCATTTCTGTATCGATTCAACAAGGCAACACAAGTTTCAACACGCGTTTCTTTCTGCGGATCAGTCAAATCATGAGGCACCCATTTTTCACATTTTTTTATTTGATTGATTTGACGCAAATGAGTCAATATTGTTGATAAGGTAACGTTAAACCATGTCGCTAATTCCTGGGTGGTTTGGCTCGGATCAGCTTCCACCATCTCTTTCAATTCATTGTCATTATCCTGTGTGGGCGGTCTTCCACATGGTTCGTTCTTCAAATCAAAGTTTCCATCACGAAAGCGTTTAAACCAGAATCGCACGGTGCGTTCACTAGCATTCCCCTCTCCAAACGAAACATTGATATTGCGAGCTGTTTCTGCGGCGGTAGTTTCGCATCGAAACTCGTATTCAAAAATCACTCGAATTTTCGAAGAATCCATCTTTCTTAACTAAGCTGAATAAAAAAAAACAACTGAAAGTCGATAATCGAATGTTCGATAATCGAACATTTTTTTAAAGAAAAACTTCATAGGTACCATGTGAAAAAAGTTTCATTCAAAAATCTCAAAACATTAAGATTATGTGTCAACTCGAAGTACCTATTACAATAAAACGGCAATTTCATACATTAACCCCTATTATTTTTACAAGCTTTTATTTAACTTGCAATGTATGTAAGGTTGTTCGTGTCAAATCTTGCAACTGAATTTTACAGCAGTTATCCTCCTCTCATTAAGATGAAATTTTGCATACACGTTTACTTTGGATGACAATGCATGGTTAGCTAAGTGACGTCATTCTAAATCCAATATGGTAGACGGCCCAAGATGGCGGACTAGTTATTTTTTGTGCACTGCCATGACATGAGTATCAAGTGAAAGGATTTGCTGAGAAGAATACGAAAAAAGCTTGTTTAAAAAAAGATTTTAATTAATATTTCCCAGTAGAAATGGCTGTTCCTTTAGCAGTACGACTGATCTCACAGATAACTTTGAATTAAAGTTATATGTAATGAACGGAACTCTTCACATAATATCGCTCCTGTATTTCTCGAAGGGTTGGGTAGAGGTTCACCTACAGTACACCCACAATTCATCAGTTATGTGTAAGTCTTATGAAATTTCAAAATGACAAAAAAGCAAAATAAAGCTCAAAAGATTAAATTCATCCTGAAAAAAGAATAAGAACGTTTCAAATAAAATCCTTTCTGCTAAAGTAGGATTTGTTCAGTACCACAAATGTTTACATGATACAAACAAACTTGAACAATTGTTTCTTCGTCAGCCACACAGTATTTGCTCGGATGCCGTATAAAATAAAAAAGAGATCCTAGATGAAATCACCATCTTTATTTTCCACTCGATAGAAAGTAAATACAAGTAGGACTTGAGGTAAGCATAATCTTTTTTAGAAAAATGTTGTGGAAGAACGTAATAAAACAAGCTTTTTACAAGCGACTTCACTCACTAGCAAAAAACCGATAGGTAATTTTATCGGGATAAAATGTAGTTAAGTCTACAAAATATATTGTTAAGACAATATATTTTGCCCAATGCCATAGATATGGTCTACCAGTGTGCTAAGTTTCATATAAATCCGTACAGCCGTTAAAACGTGAAAACGTAGCAAACAGACTGACGGATACTTATTTTTGCATTTTTTATACTAGCTTCTATTAGCAGCTTCAGTTACTTGTAGGTACCTATTTCATTAAAATATTCACAAATTGCATCCTCACTGCTTACAAAACTATCACACCTTAGTTCATCACTGCGGCGCGATTGCGACTGTTTTTACTCTGCTACTGAAGTAGAGTAATGTGATTATCAGTCTATGTATGTATGTATGTTTGTTCCTATGTGGCGATATAGAGAAAAACCGCGATTGTGATAATTCTTACGTCCATCAATTCGTCTTAACCTTGCGAATGTCACTGGCTACATTAAAAGTGGCAAATAGAAAAATGGCGTTTTTGGGTGCCTTATTGTACGCCCAATTCTTTTTCTGCCAAACCCATTGTTTGGGGTATTAAAATAAAGGGTTTTAAGCGGTGATTTCAAAAATATACAACACTTGTATGTACCTCATATATTACCTTACCTCATATATTATTTTAAAACATTCAAAACAATATCCCAACAAAAGCGGATCGTGAACTACTTAAAAATCAATAAATAATTGTGTCTAAAACTTGCAGCAAACCCAGTTGACAGTGTGAACATTTTTGCAGCATGAGTCACATAACGACCGTTTGATGTTTGAAAATTTATTGAAATAAGAATAGACACACTATTTCATTACCAGAAGTATTGTTCAGTTGGCGAAGTGCGAGAACTGCCGACATCAGAAATCGTATGAACGAAGTGCCGCGGGTTCGATCCCACCATCGTACGCTCTTTTTGTACAACATTACTTCTTCAAAAATATTTGATTAGGCACAAGTTCGATCCTGACTTAAATACTTATATTTTGATTTTCATATTATTTTAATATCAGTATTATTTACTTATTTTACTATCAACAATGGCGAGTGGAGACACTAGTAATATAACAATGAGAAAAATAAGGAAAACGAACTCTCATAATAATGTGTCAATTATGAACACTTCAGACTCGTCACTCTTTGAGACCACGGTGCAAAGTCTGCCTGACCAATGCGAAACTTTAGAAGTACGTGATTTACAAGATAAATTATTATCTGTGGAGGAGGAATTACTGATTGCAAATAATGAAATAGAGAATCTAAACACAGAAAATACAAAATTAAAATGGGAATTGGAAAAGAGTTCTAAAATCATAGAATTATATAAAAAGGTCGGATATAGGGAGTCTTCTTCCACCCCACCAACTACAATGCGGAAGAATAATAAAAAGAAAGACCAGAATGAGACTAACACCCCGTCTAAGAAAAATAATGATCAACATATTATTATCCCTGACAAGCCTATAAATGTAGAACAACCGAAGCAAGATAAAGGTTTTAAAAGAAATTCTACAAGTATCCAGGATTTTTCTGAAAAAGATACCAATCCAAGTGTGTGCAAGGAAAGCCAGCTGCCAGTCGCCAGCTTTGCCCACAAGAATAAACTATACATACTGAGCACGAATAATACTAATAAAATACTATCCATAGCGCAAAATACCTTTGCAAACAAATTTGACTGTTGCCACTATATAACACGTCAAGGGAAAATTGAACAACTCTTGAACGGTTTAAAAGAAAAACTTATGAAATTCACAATGAATGATTTTTGTGTAATTCTTTTAGGTGATGAAGACTTCAAAAATACTAATAATTATTTTGAAATTATATTCCGCTTAAGAGAAGTTATTCAAAACATAAATAATACGAATGTGATCATATGTTTACCGACGTATAAATATGGATACTATGCTAATTTATTTAACAGTAGAACAGAAACTTTCAATAACCTCTTGTATCTAGATGTATTGACATATGAACATTTATATCTGTTGGACAGTAATAAAAATCTTTCCTATGACTACAAAATGTATAATAAACGAACTGGCTTAGTAAGTAACCATGGAATGTATATAATATTTAAGGACATAGATAGTTTAATAATTGACATACAATATAATAATAGTCTAAGTGATACAATTGACATAACCATTGATAATAATCTGACAAATAAGGACACTTTTTTTCGTGACTAAATATTTATGTGTACTACATCAGAACATTGCCGGTCTCGTTAGTAAATCTGATGCTCTCTCAGTATGTTTATGTGAACTTTCAGAACGAGATGTCGATGTAGATGTAATATGCATTTCAGAGCATTTTATAATGGCTGGCTGTGAGAATCAGCTACACCTACCTAATTATAGTTTAGCTGCTTGTTATAGTAGACAGACAAGTAAGCGAGGCGGTGCATGTATACTTGTTAAGCATGGTATTCAATGGAAAGGATTGACCGATGTAGCAAACATGTCCTCGCAAAGTGTAATCGAGTGCTGTGCAGTTAAATTGACGGACTATAACATTATAATTGTGTGTATTTATAGAGTACCTAACTCAAATAATATCAATGAGTTTTTTGATAAACTGGAAACTGTTTTAAAATATTTATCCAAACAACGATGTAAGAATATAGTTTTGGCTGGTGATTACAACATTGACATTTTGAAGAGAAGTAAACTGTCAGCCGAATTCGAGTGTATTCTTTTAAATTTTAATTTACAACTTGCTTTGAGACAACCTACTCGGGCTGCGAGCCAAACATGCATAGATAATTTTGCTCATGATTTTAACAAGCGTCGTTGTACATCACAAGTATTGGAGTTCGCGCTATCCGATCACACAGCACAACTGTTAAAGTGCCCCGTTATAAAAAAGGATATTCTTAAGTATTATCGCAAAAGTACACGAGACTACAGTCAGGTAAATATAGAAAAATTCAAGACTTGTTTAAGTAGTCTATCCTTCTCAGATGTATACGAGATGGACGATCCTAATGCAGCCTACAACTGTTTTATTGAAACGTTCCAATTATTGTACGAATTATGTTTCCCCAGCAAAATGATTACCATTAAGACTACTAAAAATCCTACTTGGGTATCACGTGGGATAAAGTTGTGTAGTAAGAATAAACGGAAGCTTCTATGGCAATATAGGTTAAAACCAAATCAATCTAATAGAGATAAATTCAAAACATATTCAAAGCTACTCAAAAGAATTATGAATCTAACACAGAAAGCACAAAACAATTACAATATTAAAACCTCTAATAACAAGTCTAAGACTACGTGGCAAATAATTAATAAGAGTAAATACAATGCCCCGAAAAACTCAATTTCTTGCATCAAATTCGAAAATAAAAACATCACAAACCCAAAGGACATTGCCAATACATTTAATAATTATTTTATAGATAAAATACAACCAACAATTACCGCAGGTACAAACTCAACGTCATTAATTCTTAGCAGAGCACAATCTATGTTTATGGCTCCGTCTACGCCCTATGACATACTAAATATTATTATGAAACTCAAAAACACAAACAGCGTTGGCTACGATGGTATTGCCACAAAAATATTGAAAGCAGTTGCATTTGAAATAAGTACTCATTTGTGTTTCATTATTAATCTTTCCATAAGTGCTGGTGTATTTCCTGATGCATTAAAGAAATCTATAGTGAAACCGCTCTATAAGAAAGATAATCACGAATTAATGATAAATTACAGGCCGATCGCGCTTATACCAGTTATGTCTAAGGTGTTCGAAAAATACATATATGGTGAAATGAATACCTATTTAGAAAAATATAATATATTAAGTGACGAACAAAAGGGATTTCGAAAAAATAAAAGTATAAATTTGGCTATTTATGAGTTTTTAAATAATGTCATGCTAAATGTAGATAAGAGAACACCAGTCTGTGCCATATTCTGCGACATGACACAGGCCTTTGACTGCGTCCATTATAATTCCCTGGCAGAGAAACTTGAAGCCTATGGTGTTAGAGGCAACGTTTTAAAATTAATTAAATCCTATCTTCATAACCGTAAACAAGTTACAGAGATCAGTAAAATAAATACAAAAATTAAACGTGAAGAAACTTCAAGATCAGAAGAACGCGAGGTTATATACGGAGTACCTCAAGGCAGTGTATTGGGGCCTCCGTTGTTCACTTTGTATATAAATGACTTGCCTAAAATAACTGAACATCCGATGACACTTTTTGCTGACGATTGCACTTTGACAATAGCTTGTAATGACATAAACACATATGAACACATTAATAATGCACTAATATCTATTATAAATTGGTTAAATGATAATAATTTAATAATTAATCTAAAAAAGACTAATGTAATGCACTTTAGACAACGTACACCAACAATCAACAATTTGAATATTCAATTTAATAATATAAATATCAATGAAGCTGACACAACAAAATTTCTGGGACTATTAATAGATTCCAAATTGAATTGGAAACCTCAAATAGAGGCACTTAGTAAAAAAATGAGTAGTGCATCCTACGCTCTGAAACAGCTTGCTGTGGTTCTCAACACAGATGCACTAATTACTGCTTACTATGGATTAGCCGAATCAATTCTTAGATATGGAGTCATCTTTTGGGGGAATAGCACGGACAGTGAAATAGCGTTTCGGGCACAGAAAAGGTGCATTAGATCGATGTTTAGACTGCAAACAACGGACAGCTGTAAATCTTATTTTATAGAACGTAAAATATTGACATTGCCCTCATTATATATCCTAGAAACAGTAATGTTCATTAAATTAAATTCCCATTTATTTCAGCGTTTGTCTGATGTTTTCCCTAGGAATAGACGTGATAATTTCAAACTTTGTGTTCACGGCGCTAAAACTACTCTTATGCGTAAGAGCATCTTTTGCATGGCTCCGACCATTTTTAATAAATTGCCCAAATCATGGAAAACATTAAATATATCTGCCCTTAAAAGTAAATTAAAGAGTTTTCTAACTGAAAGAGCATATTACAGTATAGCAGAGTTTATGAAAGAGGATAATTTTCTTCGTTTTTGAGATGACAATGTTGTATTATTTTTTTGTTTTTTGACATGTTGTTGTATTTTTTATTTGAATTAATTGATTTTTTTTTTTTAATGACAGTATTATTCATATTTTTTATTGACCAATTTATTTAATGATTACTTACTTTGACATTGAATTGTATCTAAAAAATATGCTTATTGAATTGTAATTATTATACTTACCTAATCTTTGATGTATAATGATATAAAATGTAATTTTGATGAATATTATCACGGTTTATGCACCATCTCTTCCTACCAATTTGTACGCCACGATATGTGGCTGAACATGTTAGAACTTTTCTGTATCCCATTACTATCCTGCATGCAATGTATCATGTACACTATGTTTAAACAAATAAAATTTACTTACTTACTTACTTACTTACTTACCCTTGTATAAATAAAAAAAGTTATATATTTTTTCCTTTTCTAAACTCTTTATCACTATACGGTTTGCTGGTAGAAAACTCTTCTTTGAATTAAGCTCGCCTTTGTACATCAACTTTATAATCACTCATGTTGTATGTGTAATTTTTTGTGTACAATAAAGAATAAAGAAATGAAAAATTCAAAGATCAAAAAACCCGACTGCTTAAGAAGCGAACTAAAAATACATAAACAAGAAGAAAATCATGCTGTGTAGTCGGAGGATACATCTGGGTTTTGGTCAGCCAGCTCGCGAATATGTATTCTCCGACTGCACAGCATGATTTTCTTTTTAGTTCGCTTCTGAAGCAGTCGGGATTTATGATATTTTTAATTAACTTTTTGTTTGTGTCGAAGTTGGCTCAACTCAAAGCGCTTAGGTATGAGTCGTGTTCCAACCGTTTGTATGAAGATATAATACTGTATACAGTTATCATTACCGTGACTCAACGATGCACTGTGGCCACAAAATCGCTACCGCCACCGCGACCGCTACCATCCTTAATCATTGCACATTCACTCTTAATAAAAGCCTTAAGCCGTCAGTATTGTTAAGTGTCACGTGACTGGGGTTAGGCGTCACGCCGCGTTAAGCAAATTAATTTAATAGCACGTGGGAACAAGCCTTTAGCTGATTATACTGTTTGATATTTTGTTGTTTGTAAGTGTACGGTTAGGAGAGTTAAGGGTATAAGGAGCTTTGACGTAAGTATAGTTCTCGCCAAACTTATTGGCCGCCCTGAAGTTGGCTACAATGGCTGCGCAGTAGAAAATCTCATACAAAAACATCACCGTTTCGTGCCTCGCGCATCCGGTAAACCAACTTCAGGGCGGCCAAGAAGTTTGGCGAGGGCTATATATCTCAGTTAGAATGGGAAGGGACATGTTCTAAACACAGATATAATAAAATTAATCATTAAAAACTTCTTTTTAAACAAGTTTTTTTCGTATTCTTCTCAGCAAACCCTTTCGTTTGGTTCATATATCATGGCAGTGCACAAAAAATAACTAGTCCGCCATCTTGGGCCGTCCGTCATATTGGATTTAGAATAACGTCACTTATATAACCATACATTATCATCCAAATTAAATGTGTATACAAAATTCCATCTTAATCGGATTAAAATTCAGTTGCAAGATTTGACCCGAACACACTTACATACATACATACATTGCAAGTTAAATAAAAGCTTGTAAAACCGTCATCATTATTATTAGCCCAGCGGGCTGTAAATTGCATAGCTAGTACATTTTAATTTATTCGCAGGCCAAATCACTCTTCATTTGTAGTGCTAGTCTCAAAAGTCTCGCGATAAAAGCTGAGGTGAAATGAGCTTAAAGTAAATTACCAAACCGTAGCGTTACGTGTACCACAGCTCACTTCAGCTAAAGATTTGACGGTATAGCTTTTACAGAATAGACCGTATGTTTACTTTATCCATGTAAGTTGCGCCAAAACCATATTTTCATTTGATTTTTAATCGACTTGCCTATGTTTTTGTTTAAAAGTGTAAACTCTCAAGTTGCTCCCATTGTCACAAATTTAGGATCCGATGAGGGGACCCATGGAAATCGAGGGCACTTCTAAAATTGTATAGGCAAATATATAACGATTTTGGTATTATCATCAACATAGCAAGCATTTGCATTCAGAAAGTAACGTTATGTAAAGTGGAACTAATGAGGAAGACCACAGATGGCCATTGGAACTTCTCAATGACAAGTAAGCTTCGGGATATTAACTATAAAACTTTCGCGGTTCATAATTAAAAAACAATATATCACGGGAATTTAACGCGATGAAATTTCGATTGTTTATTTACCTATTTCAACCGACGTTTCGGCCGTGTTGCAACGACCGTGGTCCCGGGTAGACTGGTGTCTCGGTGTACTGGCTCCGTTGGGGCAGAAAATTCTTCTTCTACCCTCACATTTCTACACACAACACTAACCGTGTCCTTATTCTGTAAGTTTGCCGACTGCACAAAACGAGGTAATGTTTTTTGAATCACTGGATTCCACGCCGCGGATAATATGTAACCGTCATCCCTATTGAACGTTTTGTGTTTTTTAATTTCAATCGCTTCACGCATAATTCTTGAATAGAAGTGGCGTTCCGTGGAGAGGACTTGTGGACGATGAAATTCGATCCAGTGATTGCTGCCGCCTTCTAATAGGTGTTCTGCAATCTCCGACTTATTGACCTGCCGTTTTTTACAGTGGCGATATGTTCTTTGACCCTTTCAGCTATAGTCCGCTTAGTCTGGCCATGGAACTACCGCAGCTGCAGTTGATTTTATAAATACCCGGCAATTGAAACGGCAGTACATCCTTTGGTGTTCCCACTATGCTGTTCACCTTTTGTCCCGATGTGTATATAGTGTTTATGGAGTACTTCTTCAATATCAAGACCGATCTTGTCAGTTACTCCTCTGACGTAAGGCAGGTAGGCAGGTTGTCTATTTACCTCAGGATGTTTGCATCTTGGAATGGGCCGTTTCATTCGCCGACTGACAACGTACCCGTTTTGTTTTAGTACCTCCTGAACATGGTTCAATTCTTCTTCCAGGTGTTCAGGGTCACACAAGTCATGAGCTCTGTTTTTTAATGACGTCATAACAGCTTTTAAGTGGCGTGGGTGGTGATGCGACGTTGCGTGCTGGTATCTATCAGTGTGTGTGGGTTTTCGGTAAACGCAGTGTGACAGCGTTCCATCAGTCTCGCAGTGAGTAAGCTTTGGGTATAAGATATCTTGAATAGTTAAATTACTGTGATGAAGCAAATTTAAATTAATGTTTCTAATGAAAATAATACCACCGAACTGATCTGGTGATGAAGCCGGAACGTAGGCACCGACACGTCGTGATAAAACAATGTATACCGGTTGAGTTTAGGCTTGTTAGAATTGGGTTGTTAAATTAAAAAAAAAATACGATTTTTAAATTTATTTTGAATCTTTACATATCATAAATTATATTGTCGTTGCAAAAATCTCTTAAATATTATTTTTCAATTTATTATAAGCAATTGAAAATCGATAAAACTTTCAAAAAAACCACCTGTCTACGAACGGGCCATGATTGGTCGCCATGTTGGTGACGTCATAACGTTCAAGGAATTTTGTACTACAGTGTGAACTACACGTGAATTGACTAAAATATCCGAAAATTTGTGCAAAAATATTATTTATAACAGCACATTTTATTTAGTCATGTGTGATAAAGGATTCTTAAAGGCTGATTTCGATAATATACCCACCTGGATGGACGATTTGGCAGTTTTGAGCATAAATAAAGTAGTGGTAATGAATATCACGTGTTAGTGGACCGGTGTTTGTTATTGTTCTTTACCAGGTACATGTAGAAACAGAATTGTCATAACGTAATCGTTTTCACATATGGGTAGGTGATATTGGTGTAAAATAAAAAGTAAACAAACACGATTGGCGCGATACTTCGACTTTGGATATCAAAAATCTTCATTAGATACCACTAAATATGATACAACCCGAAATCTGTGCTGCCTTTATTTATATTTATTTGTTGCACAAAACCCTTAAAATGTTCAGTAATTACCATTATTTACATATCTCTTAATAATATTAAACACTATTATCTAAATTATATATTTACAAACACTAGAAAACTTTGTAGAACAAAAACGTGAATATATTAACTTGGTAGATTTTTTTACACTTCAGTAAATATCTCTTATATGTGTTGACCGATTTTCACAATTCAAACAGAAATATTAGTTATACGCCTCTATCCTATCATTTAAGAATAAAATAATGAATATATCTCCATAAACAAAAAATCATGTTTTCAAGTTACGTAATTATACAACAATGTCAACATTGCACGAAAGTTCCCATAAAAATGTACTAATCTCAGTCTGTAATGATCAAAGTAATATATTAATACGAATCTAATACTAAATTAGAACAAGATAACATAATAATTATCACATTTTATTTGGAATCTAGTAAGACATAGAACATTTCTCAAAACTTTAGTAGGTATAGATTGCTAGGTACTTGGCTATTGCGCGATTCACATATAATGGGGATTTTCTATAGTATTTGTACATAATGGTATGAAGCAAGCACGATAACATTTAAGGATCAATATTTTTGATCAATATATTGACGATAATAACAAGATTGAATCGGTTAGAAGTCAAAACACCGTATCAGCTATGTGCTACAATGAGTAAAAATGAACGTTGTGACGTCATACGGGCTCGGGTTTGTTCGGGAACTGTCGAGGTGTTTTCGGTACTGGATTCAAGAAAAACTTTTCAATTGGATATTACTTTGTAATTACAGCGAATAAAAAAAAAACTAAAAATATTTTGTATGTAAACTTATGTATGATCTTTCCATTTTTAACAAAAAAAAAATTGTTTCAACAAACCAATTGTAATGAGAAGTCCTTTGGCTATAAATTATTTTCATGGTAATTTAAGATACCAAAACTATAAAGATATTTAACAAAAATAAAATGAACGACTTCCAAAACAAAACACTACACAGCGAAAATTACTTTCTTTTCGAAAGTGAGTTTCAAAAACTAAAAATGTTGTTACTTACCAAAGACACCGACTCCCGAAAAGAAAGTTATTTTTCGCTATCTAGTATTTTGTTTTGAAAGTCGGTAAAAATTTTATGTTAAAAGATTTTTTCAAGTATAAGCGATAAGGCCGCCTGTTGTATGTTTGTTTTAATTTTAATATTTCTTTTTGTATTGTCTTGGTGTACAATAAAGTATATAAATAAATAAATGCCGGACACATACTCGTTTGAAAAACGACTCTAATAGTATTTTGTACCGTCTCATAATAAGCACCAGCGGTATGGAGGTTTATGTGTCCGGCATCGCAAACCGCAGCGTTGAGCGTTCCGATCAAGAGATCAAAGCTAAACACTGGAGGCATACAGACTAACACAAGAGAAATAAAGGTCAATATACAACGCCAGTGTTCGCAAACTGAATAGAATTAGAATAAATCGTATCAAAAAGCTTAACACATACTTAATTAAATAAATGAATGTAAAACTAGATAGAACTCATCAACAGTGTCACACAAGGGACATTACTGTAACATGTAACGAATCTGAGTAGTGAGGCGGCAAATGACAAGTCAGCGAAACAAATGAACATTGAAAAGCTTCACATTTTTGAGACTGTATTCACACTTGAAAACAAAGAAAGTGTTTTGTGTGAAAACCGTTTTGTACGTTTACTTTTGACGTTTGGATGGAGAGTCACTGACTTTTGTTAAGAGTGTGTACGCCAGCCTGCATTCTCAAAGGTTGTTGCTTGAGAATATAGGCCGCGCTTGCGATGATAACTGTGCTGCGGGGAAAACTAAATATGATAGAAGATGTTTTGGCGCGTCAGTTGCGAGTTCACCGCGCGACCGCGTTGTGAGACCGCGACGCGCGACCGGGGCAGGAGACGCGCGACCCTAGATGTCCTTAGGCTATATGGCAGAGAGTGCGTGATAGCTAGGAAGTTGAAATTTTCACATATGTATTTTTGTTGCCACTATAACAACAAATACTAAAAACAGAATTTATTAAATATTGAAGCGGGGTTCCCATAAAACAAACGTGATTTTTTGCCGTTTTTTGCGATAATTATACGGAACCCTTCGTGTGTGAGTCCAACTCGCACTTGGTCAATTTTTTTTTCATTGGATTCCATATTGAAACGATATTTTTTAACCGACTTCGCAAAATGGAGGCTCAATCAATCAATTCAATTCGACTGTTTTTTTATGTTTTACCTCAGATCTTTTTACTGGGTGAACCAATTTTGATCATTCTTTTTGTATTTGAAAGGTGGTGCTTGTCATGTGGTCCCATTTAATTTTCATCAACATCTGATAAAGACCTTCGGAGATATGCATCAGAACTCTTTAATAAATGATGGCAAATCACTCGGGATAGCTGCAATCGCAGTCTGTATATTGTTTACACCATTTCATAACATAACATCATACCAGTACGCGCTAAGGGGTACACGCAGGTGTAAACAGTTCACCTTGGTATACTCTTATTCCACCGGTTTTGTTTAAGTTTCATGTTATTGGGTTAATCTATTCTAGCTTCACTTTGGGCATTATTGGTACCTAGCCTATATAACTGGTCCATTTTGTACCACAACCAAAAAGTGAAAAATAAACTTTTTACAAAAAATACAACCGACTTCCAAATAAAAACACTACAAAGTGAAAAATAACTTCAATTTCGGAAGTTGGGGTCAAAAAACGAAGAAACGAAACAAGAACACCAACTTCCGAAATTGAAGTTATTTTTCACTTTGTAGTGTTTTTATTTGGAAGTCGGTTGTTTTTTATGTATTTTTTTTTATTTGGCCTCTTGTTTTATATAATTCGTTAATAGCCAATATTTGTTTATTTTTATAATAATAATATATTATTATTCTTCCTCCAATAGTAATTTGATAACTTGGCTTTCCATTACAATATGGAATAATAATTTTCAACAATATATCTAACTTTAATGAGTAAAATTGACAAAATTTTGTGCGCGTCATCTGTCGCGGTCTTGGCCCTGATCACACCTCCAGAGACCGCGACGCGCGACTGCGTGCCTCGGTAGCTCGTCTCAGTCTCGTGTCGCGGTCGCGCTTATGTCTCACCTTTCTTTACTCGAGCTTGGTCCACAAATGACACCTATATTACAAGTAATTTCCTTCAATTGACCCTCCCTCACAATCAAAATGACAGTTAAAATTGTTATAATATATTGCCATTAACGTCATCGTCTTGTGAGTCGTGTGGAGTCAAAGACCTTATAATTCTTACTACTAGACTGTGCACTATGGTGAAAATACCGGTCCGCGCGAGAGGTCTCCCATTGGTAGTGTATCTCTTTCTATTGAGGTTACCATGACCAAACAGAAACCGGGACAAATTGATTGTAAAAATGATAGTGTAAGTACCCCTATATATTTATGCTACCTAACTACGCTACCTAAACCTACCTAATTTATTGTAAATTAAAAAAAAAATTTTTTTTTTTTGGAATCTACTTCACTTACCGTATGGTGTCGGGCGTAAATAATTTCACCATCCCATGTTTTCCCGTAGGTGCCGTAAGAGGCTTCAGACGATGCTTTGAAATACCGGCAGCTAAATATACCTTAAAGGATCTCAATGATTTCACATATTGTCCAGTTGCGTAAGCAGTTGAGAAACAAAACTACATCAATTTAATTCCACTAGGAATCAATTTGCAAATAATATTACCAGCCGCTGAATTTCACTCGAACAAAGCCCGCCAAATACTCCACTATCTTTCATTTACTATTACCAGGCCCAAATATTTCCCCCCCGGTGGGCTCCCGCATTGTCGAGGCGGGGGGGCTTAGTAACCGTTGCTTGGTCACCCACGGTGAAGCGAAGAGGAACCCGTGGAGGGCCCGTTCGTCAGGGCTTTTGGCGATAAGCCGACGACGAAGCGGCCAACATGTAGGTTGCGGTGCTGCCTGGGCGACATCGCAACTGAAGCGGGCCGCGATATCGTATGGGGCCTCCCAAACCCATACGATGTCGCGGCTGAGGGTTGGAGGCCGCGGCGGGAGAGGAGTGCTGGTATTGCGGTGCGCTGCTTTTCCCACCTTCCGCGACCTGGTCGCCACCGTCTGATGGCGGACGCGGTGGGGCCGCAGGGGAAGCGGAGTGTCGGTATAGCGATGGCCACTCTCCCTATCCTCTGCGGACAAAAAATGGTAGGTGGCGGGGCCATTGATCTCGACCCGTCATAAGGGGACCAAGGTTGCCATACACGGGGTCGTCTGGCACCCTTGTGCTGGTTTGGTCCCTGGGATGGTCACGGCGCACAGCGTATTCTGGTGCGCCTGGTGATGGGAGGTACTCCCCCGAGGAGGTTCCAGTGACGGACAGCCGCGGCGGGTTCGCGGTGAGTGCTAACGCGTGCCCGTGTTCCCGCCATAAGCGGCACAGGAGGACACCGTGGTGTTTTAGTGAGTTAGAGTCCCACATAACTGCGCTATCTCCCCATGGTAGCGCAGTATGCATGAGCATTTCTACTAGCTAAAAAAAAAAAGGCCCATGTATTTATAAGTACTACTCTTATAAGTATTAATTAATTCTTTTTTTCAATACAACGAATTGATTAATAATAGGAACTGTAGAAGTATTTAAATACGTTTCAAAGTCTATGAATCGTTCTTTTTGGCATAACATAAAAAAGAAAATATAAAATGTTCTCCCATTTCTACCTAACCTAATAAATTAGTTGAGCTGGCAAGACGTCAGACAAGGACACACTACCAGCAGAAACCCTCTCGCCAGGACCACATTTGTTTAGAAATAGCTAACCTAAGTGTTTCTTCAAAAGAACTTAGATATGGGTGTGAAACAAATGTATTCGTTAAAAACGTAGCAGCCATTCACGACTTCAGTAAGGGTGCGTTTGTCTGAATCTGAGTTTGAAGTCTGAATAACAAACCGCTATCACTGAAAGAAAGAAAGACGACGGGACACTGCTGACGGGACGTGTCACTTTCATGGTAAGAAAATTAAAATCTAAGTCTGAAAAGAAATAGAAATGTGTAGGATTTCACCGCAGCTAAATGACAAATACCACCAGTAGGTAGATACAACCTAACAGTTTTTTTTAAATCTATGTTTGTGAAAACATTCAGTGAAGGTTTGAAACTGGGACTTGGTTATGGAAATCCTGTTAGTCAGTAGAACCATAATTATATTCTTCTGTTTATGTATTAGATGCCTTTTTTGGTGGTAAATCATCTAATGACTTCTCCCGCCCTGGGTGAAAAGGGAGGGCGTGTCAGACATCTACTGACTAAAACCCACCCGTGTTCCTTCAGTTGCTTGTGACAGGGCTGCGGTAACTCTCTTTCAAATTTAACCCCGACCCATCTATTAGATGCCTAGGTTTCGAATTTCATAAAATAGTTTTCGAGTACTGGAATGAATATCACAAGGCATTCTCTACCAGTCAAAGTATCATTCAAAAACATGAAAGATCTGCCTTCAGTGTGAAGGATATTTTCAATGTTGTCACACCAAACCTGTCGAAATCAAAGGCGGTTCCTTCGAACCTGATAAACATCCTATTCAAATTCCTATTGAGAATGTATTTATTTATTAAAACTTCATCCAACGAAAAGTAAATAGGCGGACACACCAGCGAAATGGGTTTCACTTTTTATAAGTTTAATTTCCACAATGGAAAATTAACGCCGGCTAGCATTCAACCACTGTTTATGTCGCAAACTGATAATGATTATTATTTATTGGGTGCTGAAGCGGCAAAATCTCTGTGGTCGAAGTTGTCAATGTGGAATTGTGGATGTGGGTATCGGTGTTGACATGGGTATAATTTAATGTTTATTCAGATTATTTTGAGTTAAATGGAGTCATCTAGTTAGTTTTCAATTTTACTTTATCTAGTTTTCTTTTCAATAGATTCTTAAATATTGGCTTAAAGTATTTTACCCAAAAATTTTGTAACTTTAACTCACTATAATATTTATTTATATTTTATTTATAATTGAAAAAGTGAATATTAATATGGAAATAACTAAGAAAAAATATTTGTCTTATTTACCCTTGCGATAACAACAAACATATTTTCTAGTTGTAACAGACACATATCTAATTACTTACAAATAAATAGAGGCTACCACAACAATATAGTAGTTTATGAAACTGTTGCATAATGAGGGGTATTAAAACATGAGTGTGTGTTTAAAAACCGAGCCGTAGGCGAGGTTTTTAATAGTTTTCATACGAATGTTTTAATACCTAGTTATGTGCAGTTTCATACACTACTTTATCTACACTAATAAATTGGGATTGAACCTACAAAATACCTCTTTTTGCATTTTCCATGCCATAAAATCGTGATAGCATTTGTCATATACTTTTCTCGACTTTGCTGGTAATAAATTAAGAGTAATTTCCTTCGCCGCATCTAAAATATCGGGTGGAGTCAAATTTTCTTCACATTCACTGATATCAGACATTTTTAAACAATAATTTAAATAACTCATGAAATTCAGTACAACAAAACTTGCAAAACGTATGAATGGCGCCAAAACCCAGCATATCACCGCATTAACCGCGCATGCGCTAAGGCTTAGCACGCACTGCGATCTTTATTCGCGCGATTTTTTCCGCCCATTCTGCGACCTATGGAATTGTATGAAGTTGTTCGCATTGCGGTAAAGAAATCGTGCGGAAATAATACCGCAAGAAATCCGTGTTTTCCCACAGAATCCACCGCACTACGGCGCGAATTTTATTCGCCCGTATATTTTGAGTTCTATGAACAGGTATAAGGAAACAAAATTCGCGCGAAGAAAATTCGCAGTGCGTGCTAAGTCTAAAGCGGGCATTGTAATAGACAATTTAAAATTGGAATCAAATCTTTTTTTAATAGGTACTATAAAATGGCATTACAAAAAAAAATTATGGAAACTCCTTAGTGATTAACTTCTTGGACTTGTCCTGTATCGTAATAGAAAAAAAATTGTTTTATAGCATTATTTTGTTAGAGAAATAGTGTTTTAATAAGATTCTATTTTTAAATTTCGGTATTGTGTTTATAAAGTATGCCAATATAAACTCGTTTTGAATTTTATAATTCGAATATTACGATATGAGAGTAGATAAAATAAATAATGACACGAGCCAACTAAAGTAGGAAATCTCGACAAAGCCAAGTGGGTTATCAATGTACTCGGAGTCAATAAGTCTCTCGCCTGTCACAATCTATGAACGGTCGTGATCTTTGCGCCGAACCTATTATTGCCCTCATTTGGGACGATGCCAACGCTCTTTGCGAATGTTGTATAGGAGAATAGTAAGCTTGTAAAAATTGTACCGATATATCTACCTAAATTGGGGCATAAAAAAAAACATGGGCTTTTCCATAAAAGTTAATGCACAGGATCTTTATATAGTTCACCCACATTTAGCAAATGGCAATTAAAAGAGGACGAGTCAATTACCAACCGGACACAAGTCCAGACACTGCAAATTTCCAGATAAAATCTATATCACTTAAAACGGCCCGAAAATCAAAACCAGGATTTGATTTTCAGCAAGTAGTGCACTAGATCAACGAGGCTATCGGGCAGTACTGGTAAGGACCTATTCTTAGACTATGGCATGCAAGTTACAGGTGTTATAATTGGAAGTACATGTGACGTCATTAAATCATGAATTTTCACTTTTTCTGTTACAATGGTTTGTTACACAATACAAACTGTCATATTAATTAAGAATAAATGTTGAAGTACCTCACTAAATTATTATTGTGTTGTCAACTACCTACGTTTGTTTCAATATTCCTTCGAATATTAATTAAGAACGACTAAATAGGCGATATGGTATTCCTTAATTGTCTTGATACGTTTTAAAATGGTTTCATTTCATAAGAATTTATTATTTTCCTAATTGTGAGATTATTTATAGCAACTTGGAAAATGTGTGTAATTAGTAAGTTGACTTACTTTGTTGTGAACTACAAACCAGGCCTGATATTATATTGTGAGTGTGATAGTGATATTATATTTCTGCCCCAGTACCCTGACGTGTCAAAACTATAATAGTTCGACTGCGAAAAACGGACGGATGTATACAAGTATACATCCGTCCCTTACGCACACTTAAAATAACCTTACTCTAACAGCTTATGGTCGCACCCCGGAGTTGTTATATTTTGTGAAAGATCGACTACACAAGCTTCACGTAAGTTATTTAATATTATTATTTTATTATTATTGCTAATAGTTATGTTGAAACAGTATCTGTATCATATTATGGCCTTAATCTCTAATAATATGTTAAATTAATTTAAGAGCTAGTAACGTTATTTGCCTTGCCCTTGTTGTTTTTATTCTGTATTTCTGTCATTGTGAAATGCTTCAAGATTCATCATTTTTATGGCTATCATAGAATTATATCTTTATTGTGATAAACGTTATTTATATGATTGTAAGAGATATTTAGAGCAATGGTGGCCCAGTGGTAATGGCCGTGACTTACAAGTTGTAGATCGTGGGTTTGAAACCAGCCAGGCACTTTAATTTGTGTGAATTCTTTCATCACCACGGCACTTAAAACGTTGAAGGAAAACATCGTAAGGAAACCGGTAAGTCCTAGAACCAAAAACACGAAGACATGAGACATTCACCAAACCACACTGGGCCCACGTGGTGAATTTCGGCCATTTCCCTCTCACAGAGTGGAGGCCTGTGTCATAGCAGTGGGAACATTAAATGGCTGATGATGATGATGATCATGAGAAAAAGATGTCTATAAATGCAATAGAAGAGCTTCCGTGGAGTTTTCTGCCCTTCTTCTCCACGAGAACTAGTTTAGCGACAGGATGGTAAGCTCTATGAGCCTTCTCAATATGAATTAAATGACAAGTCTTGTCTTTTTGTGCTTTTCTTCATAAAACCTTTCCTTTATACACTACATACATAGGAACTCTGATACACTGTATATAACTATCGCTAACTTGAAAAATATCGATACTTTTATATGAAGTCCCTTCATGATTCTAACACAGGCACAGACACAGGCATATTTTTGCGCAAGTGAGAGCAATACTATTTAAGTCAAAGGGGCCGCCCCCACGAGCGAGAGAATCGCGGTGATACCTATTATACGTGGCAATCGATAATATCACCACGATTCTCGCTCATGCAGGCGGCCCCTAAAGGCGCACTTACACGGATACACGCGTAAATGAGATTCATGAATGAAAAAAAAATTCAAATATATATAATATGTATGTAGTACCATACACTACGTTGTGTTGCCAGGATATCATTATGTAACCACAATTGCCAATAATTGTGCCAGCAATGACCCAGATGTTCAATATTGTATAAATGTAAATTCCTGATTAAAACCATCCACATAACACTGACGCAGTTATAACGCAGCGATGAGTTCTCATACGTTTTGACTCACACTCTTGAGGCATCTGCGAGTATCGACGTACCCGCTAATTCTCGCGTGAACATGCGGAACATGCGGTTATTCGGGAATATTTTATGTTGTTGCATAAAAGAAATACCCGTGTCATGTTTTACACTAATTTGGGGTTTGTCGAAGACTAATGGACAGTCTATCCGTGTAAAATATTGGGATTTATCTGTATTCGATGATATTGAAAGCCAGCCTGTTCATGGTTTGGAAAGGCTAGGAAAATGACGATGTCAATATATATAATTTTTACATCGATACCACTAACCTACTTGTACAATGAAAAACCTGGAAATAAAAAAAACTTCAGAACAATTTTTTGTTTAAAAGCTGAATTTGGCGGCAAAATTTATATAGTCAACGAGGAAACAATACCCCACTCGATGGAGTAGGTCAAATTCTTTTCACGCTATCTTTTGTCAATTTACATGGCTTTAGATCAACAAGATGCTTATAATGTGAAAATTTGATGACTATAGCTCCAAGCGTTTGGCCGTAAAACTCGTATGATAGACGACGGACAGGTGAACAGACAGACGGATACGTCAGTGACAGCAATAGGGTTCCGTTAGGACCCTTTGAGTACGGCATTCTAAAAAATGGGCTTTGACTTGGCAATACTCAGTGAGCAAGTAAAGTGTATAGATTAATTGTGTTTAAAGGAATATACCAAAATTCCACAAAGGCAACACCAAGTCAGGAGACCATCAGATAATTTTTTTCACGACAGATAAATAAAATAGAATGCACAGATACCACAAATTATATAAGCATACTTATTTCTTAGTCACTATCATAAATCATTTGCCAGGAATGTGCATAATACAATATCCCATGACACTTCACTTCTGATTAATATTGATTTACTACAATAAAAGTATATAGTAATCTTCATTTGCTTTACAAAACTAGGTTTTTGCCCTACATAACCATTGTAACAGACTGGTTTTATTATTTTTCATTTTTCCATCACAAAAAAAACTCAAGTCATCTGATGCCAAAGCTGTGCCTAAAGTTAAATATAGCATAATAGTTCTATAGCAAAATGACAGACCATTTAGTAGCACAGCCATTGTCCCATTTGATAATAGTCCCTAAATCCATTACGGTAAGTATGCAAGTCATTCGCAGGGTCAGAAAGGTTTCATGTGGCCATGTTCCATAATTGGTCATATTTTGACTAAAAGTGTACAAATTCGGCTGGCCTTCTGAAAATTTGGAGGTTCACTGAAAATTTGGTAACTTAAATAATTTTAGAACTTTTTAAGACATTTATGAACATTAGTTGAACTTGAATTTAGAGTTAAAACGCAAATTAAATTCTCATAGGTTAATAAACAAAGTGACTAAATCACTTTTTGAATTAACCTTCCCTTATCCCTCAGAATTTATAAAACACTGAGGTACATCTACATCATCAACGCTTTTTATTTATTAGTAGTAGGTGTATTTCTCGCAGAAAGGATGGCCGATGGGGCAGAAAGGTTCTGGAATGGCGACCGCGAACCGGAAGACGTTGCGTTGGAAGGCCCTCACCAGGTGGACCGATGACCTGGTGAAGGTTGCAGGGATCCGCTGGTTGGGAGACGCAAGGTACTGGTCAATGTGGTGACGCTTGGGAGAGGCCTATGTCCAGTAGTGGACGTCTGTCATCTGATATGATAAGGTGTATTTCCTCCCTTTAACACTAATTTTCTCAAACGCACCTAAATTTTTTTTTTTTTTTTATCGTTTCCCCACACTAGGAATTTCTTCCTGTATCGTGGGTGCGTTTACAAAAATATAAACTCACATACACAACACGCAGAGCCGGAACATCTATCTGTAGGTCATACAAATATTTGTTCCGTACGGGAATCGAACCCGCGACACGCAGCGCAGCAATTAATCGCTCAACCACTGCGCCAACCGTGCGACCAACGTCGGCCCGTTCTTATCACCGTCGATTATCGAATTAACTATTCAAGTCTAATGCACTGATCATAGTTGCAACTACATACACAACTAGATAACACAAGTTGCACGATCTGCATGAAAACGAAGCGTGTAATTAAGCAAACTGAAATGAAACATCTCAAAAGAAGAGCATTACTCTCACTTTAATTCCCTTTTTGGACACGGGAAGTACATACGTTTGCGTTATCTCGTTAGATTTATGTCTGTGGTAGCGACAGAAAAACTTATGAGACTGTCTTTAAGTAGTAGTTTGAGATTATTAGGTTATTGCCTTCTTCGTTATAATTAACACAAGAAGGTCTTACTGTTAATATTTAAGTGAAACTTCCAAAATTATAAAATATTTCGCAGTTTCATAACTTTCCAAATCATAAACGTACCTATTTCTCAGTTTCACAACTTTTCAAAACTAAAACATAATATTTCTTCATTTTGAGTAATACTGGTATTAACAACATCTACATTTCGCTAGTACTATAGGTAGGTTGCTCTGCCAAACCTATTCGGGAATACATACATGGAATATGTATTTATTATGTATTTCTCGGTATCCAGTCTTGAAATCCAATTGTATCGTAGCCACCAAGCTAGATCAAAGCAATGTCTCCAATTACGCACGACACTAGGCTCTGCCTCACTTCGGCTTTGGCTCCACTCCTGTCACTAATACTAAGTAAGCACATGTCATAAGCTATTCGGCTGCTAAATATCAAAAAGATCCCTTGTGGATTTGAGATGTGAGATCTTGCCAGATAGCCGGACTGACCTTGTTTTCAATTTTAATATTTCGTGCTGTTACTCAACAAATGTTTATGGATCAATATTTGTAAAATCAACGTCCTGGGGTTTGCGAACAGGTATTTTTTTAAGGAAGAATATGTTTTCTTCTTGAGCGGCAATTCTCGTACTTCTAAGGATGCTTGCGCATTCGTATCTCATTCGCAATCTGTCAACAACTCCTTCTCCTACAAATTTACAAGTTTTTGGCTTTGATTTTTACCAAGACGATATTGCGACCAGATATTTTTAGGTATTAATTTATTCAAAATCTAAAGAGCAGTGGTGGCCCAGTGGTGAAAATCCACATAATGTGTCGTACGTGTTCGAAACCAGGCAGGCGTTTTACTTTGTATGAATTGTTTCATCACAACTGCTTTAAAAACTATAAAGGAAAACATCGTGAGGAAGCCAGGTAGTGTCGTGTCCTAGAACACAAATTTTAAAACATGTGACAATCACCGATCTGTACTGGGTGCGCGTGTTGGATTAATGCCGATTCCCTCTCTAACACAGAGGAGGCTTGTGTATCAACAGTGGGAATATTATAAAAGGCTGATGATGATTCAAAATCTGTTTACCTTTATAAATAATCCGCCAAATTGTAAAACGTTTGTCGGCAGTTTCTCTCGTGTCACAAAAGTTTACACATTCTGTTAAAAATTGCTTGAAAACTTAAACTACATTAAATAGTTAATACAAATTCGGGTAATAAATACAAATTAATACATCGGGATCAGACAAACCCGCATTCTACACATATGATCAATTTGCATTGTCCATGGCTGCAAAATGTGAGGTTTGTTACAAAACATGGCTATTGACTCCGTGACAGAATATTTTGATAGTTATTCAAGTAGGTACGAGAATAACTGGCCCTCTGTAAAACTTGTTAATGAGTAACGATCTTTCAAGAATGTAAGAAATAGGAAATAAAAATATCTTCATACATTGCAATATTAGTATTACTATTTATAGTATTTTATAAACTGCATTTTTGTATCTATGTGAATAAATAGTATTAGTACTAGTTAGTCAAAATTACATTTTTTATTTCAATTAGACCATTTATATGAATTGTCAACAAAAAATAACTAAAATGAAGCTAGTCGCACATTCGCAAGCATCAGCAGGTCTCTACGGAGGCGAGTATACAAGAGACTCCACAGACACACTTTTCCATCAATACATTTCAATTACAAGTATTTGGTTACATCATTCTTGTTGTAAAAATACACACGTGTGAGAACGATGTAAAAAGACGTGCACGTAAAAGGATCTAGAGTAAAACAAACAACCCAAGTCCGAGGCAGCCAAGTTATGATCAACCTTAACATGAACATGGTGCATGGATTGGTTCAGCTTAACCAACATGAAGGGAACCGAATGATATAACACATGCTCCACCATCACAGAGATATTTGATAGAACATGAAATACTCTTAACTACTAAAGCACATTCAAGTCAACCAACGACATAGTATTTCCAAAGGAGGGGTTGAACATGAAAATCTAAATAATAATATGGCAGATAAGAATTTTCTCATTTATTATAACAGACTTGTGCTTGTCAAGTTGGCTAGTTAGAAAATATTTTCCTAATAATTTGCCAGTAATCCATCAATCATGCTATGAGTACCTACTCATAGCACTAGGTTGAACTTGGCACTCCGTGGTATTTTCTAAGATTTGGCTAATATCGTAATGGACAATGACATAGCATGACATAGATATTATGAATTGTTTGCCAATGTTTATCAGAATTAATATATTATAACTACGGATAGACCGTCACCGTCATTGGAAGGCTGCAGAGGACTCATAATTTACCCGCTCGGCATCAATTCCAGGGTTCCAGTTTCGGAGTGGAAGTTTTGGACTCAGTTCAACCTCGGCCGTTCAAGGTCGGCTGCCCCGTCATCTAGCGGCCCTCACTAACCTACCAGCGCATTTAGATGCGCTGGCTAGTTGAGTGGTTTGCGTCTCAACCCTGCGGGTCTCTCTAACTCCTCGGTTGCCGCGATGTCACCAGCCTGGACAGTTCACCGTTAGTACTATTAGCGCGCCTACCTGTACAAGACAGAAAATAAAAATTAAAGATTTTAGTTTTCCTCTTTTTAGTTTTGGTACTCCATCACGTATTACTGTTTCCAAATTTGAGAGATACTTAATCCAATATAAAAATGATGATCACAATCCGATTACTACTTTCGAAGATATGCGTGGACAAACATACATACTTACATACATACACTTTTGAAATTTGGCACACGTGTTTAGAAGCTTACATAGAGTAACATATGTAAATATTTTGCATTTGCAACAATATTACATACGTACGTGTCGAATTCATAATACTTTTTTTAAAGTTGGCAATTAACAGTTCAGTTGTAACCAGCGAACACGTCGTGATGAAGGTGTCGTTAAGTTTGATTTATTAAAATAAAACACCCACGCTTCATTTTTCTATACTACGGATTCCAATTTTTTTTTATTTATCGATAGGATTGATAGTTTGACCACTATCTCGCCTGAAGGTAAGCGATGATGTGGTTGACGGTGAAGCACGCTTGCCTAGAAGGAACCAATTCAATCTTGACTTAAAGACCCCAAGGTTGTAGCTTATTTAATTTCAGGGTTTAATTATCGAAATAATATACCGATATCAGTTGGGTAAAAATAGAGGTTCACAAATTACGCTAGCTTTTAGGAACCCGGTGTTGAAAATTATATCAAAAGGTAACAAAATGTTTAGGACATAAATAAGTAGATGTACGAATACCGCAACATTAATTAAAACTATTCGTATGTGGAAAACGTTGGAACTTGTGAAAGTGACTCTTGAATAATTTCGCAAAACTAATTTAGTATGTTGCTCTCAAATCTGACGCTTTCAAACCCGACTGACCTCTAACTTAACAACTAACTATTACTATATAGCACTATTTTTATATTCAACTTTTTATACTGTCATGAAAAATCCTCTCTAGTCCTTTGATCGGGTCGTGGGGCTTTTGTGACCGAGATCGCGGTCGCGGATTCCACATATTAAATACAATATTATTTTTAGGTTGTATTTTGGGACCACATGTAAAAAGAATCTAAAGTACAGTTAACAAAAAAATTGCAAATATTGGCAGCAACAATTATTTTTCTCACACATGCTTGGAAATATTGTCAATATTTTAGAAAAAAGAACACGCGAAGTACCGAATTTACGGTTAAAGAAAATCAAATCCATTGCTGCAAGGTTATTTGAATATGAAACATAACAACGTTCCAGCAATGTTGTTGTAACTTTTAATATGAATTAAATTAAATGTACAATATAAAAGCATGTTTTATTTCCCTGCATTCTTTTGAGAAAAGCACTATATATGCGTCGGCGGAAATGGCACTTGACTGTCTTGTATTAGTGAAGTCCTCGCCTACGGCTCGGTCTTCAAACTCATACTCGACCTGCAATTGCCTATTTCCTGGCATTTTCAATAATGTACTATTGTTAATGTGGTCCCGATACTCTAAAAATTTAACCCCAACAAAACACAAATAAGAAAAAAAAAAAATGTTTTTAATCCTTTTTTTTAAATCGTGCTTTTTGAACTGAAAGGTACTGAATGTAATAATCACTTATCAATACACATTTAATGAGCCCAAACACAATGGTGCAATCGTGTCTGGTTGAAGAGTTGCTATGGCCACCTCTATCATGATACCCGCTCCATTACGCCATATTATTTCAATGTCATTAAAGTTACATAAGTATGCCAAGCTTTAGCTTAATCGGATGCCAGGAAGTGCTTGAAACATGGATCACTAGTTTATTTTATGTATTTATTTAAGGCACATCAATAACACAAACATATTATGGACTTATTAAAGTTCATAATGTCTTATACTAGTATTTATGTCAATAACAGACGTGCACAACATACACAAAAATAATCTCAAATAATACAATAAAACAATTAAATTCTAATTTAGACAGAGAATGAATAATAGACAACACAATACACTACACTTAACATTACAAAACAATATAAATATATGTTGAAATTGATGAGAATATTAATAATAATTTAGATCAATTAAAAATAAACAGGGAAAAATATTGTATTGACTTAAAAAACAAATAAATGATTTATTTGTTTTTTAAGTCAATACAATTTAGAATGCAAATATGTTTCTAGTTCTCAGACACTCTTAAGAAAGCGAAGTAATAAAACGCTTGTAAAAAACCACGTCCCATTTCAAACCCATTAAGGCTATAAAAACAAAAGAAAACAGTTTCCGTGTGTACACACTATTCGTAATACTAAAAGGCTTCATAAATTCGCATGAAGTGCTAAATCTATGTGTACGTACAATTTAGGCTACTAAATCCTTCTCTATTTTAAAACCGTAAACCTTTCCCAGCCCACTATTGCAATTTATAGAGTAGCTTCCCTTTAACGGTAGCTTTACGATTTGCTTAGTAAGCGGCCGAGTGGAAGAATAAAGATTTTTACCATTACAAGTTCTATGCACTTTGAAAGATGTTTTAAAAGATAATGTTTTTTAAACTGCACCCAATCACAGATGGGGCTCTCGCAGCTGGAACTACGGGTCCGGCTGTTTGGATCAGGGTACGCGGGGTCAGGTAGGCCCTCCACCATTGCAAGCGCAAAGGTGGGACCTGACATTGAGGTTGGACTCGCGGTGGTCTATGTGGTGGTTGCAGAGGAGTGGCATGTTGTCTGCTCGACTATGTGTGGGTCGAGCGTCATTCCTCGCGCGCAACAAGTGTCTGAAGTTACCGGCCCAAGGCAAAGGGCCACCTGGTGGTCAGACGCGGGGTTCGTGAGTAACCCTCAAGCAAGTGAGCTCCTGTGAGCGAGCTGCATCTCCGGCACTTTCCTGGATAGAAAGAAGAGGACTACCCGTTGGATTAGTTTTCCTGCAACCCAGCTGTAGGCATTGGGTAGATGCGATGATTTGTATTCGAGAGGTGAGCGTGCTTACAGCTCCGGGACCATTTTGGAGAAATGAATGAAATGAAGATTGAATCCGCTAGCACCAACTGCGCTGGTGCCGGTGCTTGCACTAGTGCCGGCGTGCTGGGGTGCGTGTGGTGAGCGGCTTTATTGCTCCGGTACCATTCTGGACAAATGGTAGTGAGTAATCATGATGCGACTCACATTTTCTTTTGAGTACCAGAGGCGAGTGCTCTCGGAGGCGTGACCTACCGAAGATGGTCCCAGACACCTCGTAAGGGGTTGCCTGGTATAGTGTGCCGCCTTTTTATACCGAAAGGTGGGTAAAGGTGGCCACTATAGAAAATCTCAGTAGTTGGGATGGGTTATGCACCCAATCACAGATAAACAATGTGGCTATCCTAACAATCTGTATGACTCGACCGATAGGCGCGACATGTCATCAGGAATGTATATATAACGACTTTTGCCACAAAAATAATAATCGTAAAACTGTAAAATTCGTTTTTTAATCATCTTAAGGGCAATGGAGAGTTCAGAGTTTCCTTGCGTTATCGAATCAGAAATGTCGTAATCGGCAGAAGGACCAAAGTTACTGACATAGCCCGAAGAATTGCCAAACTTAAGTGACAGTGGGCAGGGCACATTGCTCGCAGAACGGATAGTCAATGAAGGAGAAAAGTTCTAGGGTAGTGACCGCGTACCAGCAGATGCTGGTTTAGAAAGCCTCCCACCAGATAGGTGGACCGATGAGCTGGTTAAGATTGTGGAATTCCGCTGGACGCGAGACGCACAGTACCAGTCAATGTGGCGATACGAGGCGTGGGGAAGGCTCACGTTCAGCATTGCCATCTTTCGGTTGAATTGGTGATGATGATGATAAAATCGATAATCATTCCCGCAGCTCAATACGTCTACATAATCTAGTCATACAATCAGTATTTTACAAAAGCTTATAATCAATTAAAAGAGATTATTATTCGAGCAATTATTTATTAAAACCCAGTCCACGCTCGCGAAGTGAAGCAACATGTTAATATTTCTACGATTTTATTTGTGAACATACTGTATGTTTCGTGGTTTTTACATGTTATTCATAACAGTAAGTTATATCAAACAAAATACGAGAAGACTTTCAATATTTGTCTTATGAATTGTAGAACGTGGGTTCGAACCCGAGCAGGCGCTTTACTTTGTGTAATTTATTACATCACCACTGCTCTCAACATGGCGAAGGAAAATATCGTATGGAAAGCGGCATGTGCTTAAACCAAAAAATCAAATTTAATTACCCTCTGCACAGCAGAAGGTGAATTAAAAAGGCTGATGATGATGAAGAGCTAAGATTGTCGAATCAAAATAAAATACAATTTTCTCGTCTCCCTATTAGGTAGGTATCCAAATAGTCTGCGACTGAAAAAAGGCCAAATACGTGTCGGACTTTGCACATTTAGGGTGCCGTACCAATTCGCAAAATTATGTTGGTTGTAATGAGGGAATTTCAAAGAGAAAATGATTTATCAATATACTGGTATTTTTTGGTAAAAATGCGTAATAATAAACATTATCACGAAATTTCAAGTTCATATGGCAAAGCGAAGTTAAAAAATCTTCTGTATTTACCTACTCAACGAGCTCTAAACAAAGATACCCCCTCGATGGGGTAGGTCAATTTTTTATTTCACTCACCCCTTTTGCTGTATGGCAGAACCCATAAATATAAAAAAAAAAAGATAATTTGTATGGTAACAAGATGCTTATACTGTGAAAAAATGAAGACTGTAGCTCCAGCCGTTTGGCTGTAAAACCCGTGTGACAGACGACGGATAGACGGACAGACAGACGGATACATGAGGGACAGTAATAGAGCTCCGTTTGGACTCTTCGGTTACGAAACCCTAAAAAACCATCAAAAAAAAATGAATTTGTTTCAATTTAACTATTCACAGGCAATTTAATACAGCAAAGTAGTAGATCAGTCAGGAAGTTGAAGATACTCGTAGTTGCATGAAACAAAATGTTATAAACTGGAAACCTAGCTTAACATAATAAAATTGGGAAAAGGTCAGAAATCTTTATTTTGTAGTTACAGGTACAGTGGATGGAAAATGGAAGGTACAATTTTGAGTCTGCAACCAGCCATTAATGGCATACAAAAATTACACAAATCAATGAGTTTGAATTTAAATTAAATAATTATGGTTTTAAAATTCTCTAATTTTATACAAAAATAATTAAAATGAAATAAAATTTGTTCAAGTCTGACTATTTATATGTCCGTATTTTGTAAGTATTACATTATCTTAAAACTATGTTAATCATGAGGATACAACTAGGTAACATAAATGATTGAAAATGAATTAAAATTATATTGAAAAAATAAATTAAAATTAAATTGAAATAAATAATTTCAAATGAAAGAAAGATTTAAATTAATATACATTCAAAAATTAAAAATTGTGATTAAGTAACAAAAAATAAATATATATTAATTAAACATGCCTAATACTACAAAATAATAATAAAAATTCATAAATGACAAGAAATAGAAGTGCTAAACAGTAGATGTCAAAGAAAAATAAAATAAGATAATAATTGTAATAGTTAAAATCTTATTTTATGTCAATAACATAGATGTATAATTCTAAAGTCAAATTAACAAAATAGTTATGTCAGTTTTTGTCTTCTATAAAGTCAGTTGTGGAATTTCTTTTTAAATATTGTGAGGATATGATTATTTGTTTCTCGTGCTATTTTATTATAATTGTACAACCGGAGCTATTCGATAGATGCTTTTACGTAGAAGGGCTGTATTTCTGTGATCAACACAGAGTAGGTTTGATTCCCTTTTTCTCAAACATGGATCAGCTGGAGATCGTTTTTCAAATAAGTGTGGATTTGTTTTAACGAACAATGCTACCTCGTAGATATATAAGGATGGACATATTAGAAGCTTTAAAGATAAAAGCTATCATGATAATAGAAACAAAGTATTTTTCAATATTTACTATTTTATGACTCACTCTATTTTAACTATTCCTCCGACACGCCACACGAACGATGAACTTTAATCCACTAAAAGTAAAATTGTTCGGTACCTGCGTAGACAGTATTTTATATGGGCAGTCTCGTAAAATTGAGATTTATATCAGACTGGTGTTTTCCAGCAACATTGGAGATAATGATACCAAATAAATTGAATTAGAGTAGGTGTCTGAGATTGTTTGAACGTAACATAATTGTTTCATTGGAATTACAATTATGGCAACGATCTTTGTTTGCAAACATATTTTATGATTGTCCAATGGATTCGTTTACTACAGTCTATATAGTTCGATACTATTTAATTATAGATTTATTTTCCCTGTTCAAACTATACTATACCTTATCTGCTGAAGTGCCCAAGATGTTCATTTACGCAGTAGTAGAGGCACGTTGGAGATATAGTTCAGGTCAACAAGGGTGCAGATCGTTGATGACCTAAACTATATATTCAACGCTGCAATTAACGTAGGCACCTACTAAGCCCAAACAGTATGATTAAAAATGAACAACGATACCAAAAAAAAAATAGATTTATTTTCCATCCCTAATTCATAGAATTTCAATTAAGGAATCATACATAGATTTGGAAGCAACCCTGTTTTCACTTACTTTAAATTCACATTCAGTTCCTATCTTCACGAATATAAAAATTGGCAAACATGTTCTATTGTGTAAATTCGCTAGAAACATCCAATCCAATTAACAAGTAATACTAAAAATCTAGAATATTTGCCATCTGAAATGCAGACATATACATCTCAATGCACTACATCAAAGGCCTCTAGGGAGGGAGTCGTGCAATTTGTTGCATCGAGTTACTGCACCAACAACATACGTTATTAGGAAACTGACGTGACACGCTCCGTGCTCATGTTTGGAATTAGTTTTATATTATTTTTATTGACGGCACTCGTATTTTGATATAGGATTGTTAGAGAAAACCATTTCATTATTTTGTAGAGGAAATCCACAACTGACCGCAAAGCACTCATAATTCATTTCTAGTTTTTCTTTAGTGATTGTTTCTATTTGTTGGTACAATTTATTTTAACCCAGTGTCACTAACCATTCGTGAAATGGGCGACGCTTACCTTGCGCATTTAGTGTTTCGCGTGTGTATCCCTACTCCGCCCGTTTCTAATATCTTCCTAATTTACCCCGCTCGTTGTAGTGACAATCACTCATGGCGGATGCACGCTCATTAGATCGGGATATATCGGGCTATCTTCATAAAATTTACGAAAGTTGAGAAAGTAGATACTTTCTAAACTTTCGTAATTTTTTATTTATTTGTCAACCATTTTTAATAATTACTATAAGAACATATTTGTTTTATGTTATAATTAGCTTCTGCAAGCGGCTTCGCCCGTGTGAAAAGTGTTTTTTTATCCCATGGGAACATTATAACGGAATGAAAAGCCTATATGTTACTCCAGACTATAATCTATCTCTGTGCAAAATTTTCGCTAAACTTATAGCTACTGTCCTGTGCGTCGTAGGACCACTAAATTCTGCAAGTGCTTCAAAAAAGCGATTTGCAGGGAACATATTGTTTATACGTGCAATCATTGTTCAGTATAGGTTATACTATAACAGATTCTGTTAGTTGATTATGAGAAAACTAAGACTGCTAATTAAGGTAGTTTTGTATCATAAATAAACTACTATTCATGTTTTATTACGTCGTAAAATGTAACAAATGGTTAGTGATAACGTTACTTGAAATTAAGGTCAGTGAGCTAGGTTAACCTTTGAAGTATTGAAAAAGTTAGTGTTAAACTAATTTATAAAACAACACAAAAAACTACTGAAAATAGTTTTAGTTTTGTCGATTGGTCTCTGGATTGTGAATGGTTTTTTTTAATTATTTCAAAACCATTAACCTCTTTCCTTTACTTCATATACTGCTGACGTAATCAACTAGATTTTTTTTCGTGTATAATGAATTGCGTGTATTGCATCAAAACATTAATGGCCTGTTACCCAAGGCTGATGTAAAAACAGAACATTTAGATACCCTCGCAAGGAATGGGATAAGTTTTGGTGTTTTATGCTTTACAGAAAACAATATGAAGCAAGTTGACCTTGATCTTCTGAATATACCAAATTTTATCTTAGCTGCAAGCTTCACTAGACTGAAGCGGAATGGTGGTTCTTGCATATTAATTAAGAACCACATTAATTTCAAAGAAATAGATTCTGTAAAAAAGATAAACATTCCCAATGTGTTTGAGTGCTGTGCAGTGGAATTGACTGACGATAACGTTATAATTTTATGTATTTACCGAGTTCCCAATCCAACTAAGGTGCATCTTTTTTTTGATAATTTAGCGAACATATTGCAACAATTTTGCTATAAAAGTAACCAAAAAATAATAATCTGTGGTGACTTTAATATTGATGTTCTTCGGAAGACCAAAAACTCTACACTATTTAAGCAACTTTTGAAGGAATTTAATCTGAAACTAGAAATAAATGAACCTATGCGTCCTAGTAGTGGTACATGTCTAGATAATTTTCTCCACAACATAAGAGGCTACAAAAGTGAAATTTTGGAGCTAGGTGTGTCGGACCACACAGCCCAACTTATGAAGTTCCCGGTACAACAAAAGTGTATTTTACAATATTATTATATATATAAACTAGCTTTTGCCCGCGGCTTCGCACGCGTAGACTACAGGCTTCTTCTTACCATATTTTAACAAAAACCTTCTAAACTAACAAAACTAAGCTACAAAACCAATGAAGAAAAGAAACTGTCCCCAGCAAAACCACAAACTATTCACGCATATTTAGATTTGGCATACAACTAACACAACTAACTGTATTTAGTTAGTAAGATTTCAAATGTTTTTAATATTTGTTGTTCGCTTTTGTTAACTGACCTAATTTTGTAAATCTCTCTTTATCACTGAGGTTTGCTGTCAGAGAACCCAATTATGGGTTAAGCTCACCTGTGTACATAAGTTTTCCTTTTGTATTTTAAATGTATATTTTGTGTACAATAAAGAATATGAATAAACAACTGTCAACGACGTCGGTCCTGTAGCGAGTGCCCGCTTCAGGGCTCTGCCCTCATACTGGTGCCCCCCTCGCCCCTTGCACCTTTGTTGCACCTCTCACTTCGCGATGCAGCCGAATGGATGGAACGTATACCTAATCCCCGCCACGTATCTTGACCCTTGGCTACCATACCGAAAGTATGACAATCAGGGCAGGGCTCAAGTTACCTGCCTGTCTGTCTAGTAGATTTGAGTGATTATTATTATATTATTTCTTTAATTATTGTTATCATGTAGTGTAGTGGTAGGTACATAATTCTGCAAAATAAATAAAGAGGATGAGCGCGCCTTATTAGTAGGCATTGCAATAATTTCAGTTACTATCTAGCCTACCTGAAATCAGTAGGCAGGGTGCTTGTAGGCTATGCGTTGCATTGGTAGGTAGGTACCTTTCTTAGTGCTCACCTACACCACCAAAGGAACCTACGTGCCAAGTTTCATGATTGTAGCTTCAGCCGTTTGGGCTGTGCGTTGATGGTCAGTGAGTCAGTCAGTCACTTTCTTCTTTTATTTAGCTATATATGTTTAGATATGGATTATGGCACGATAGCATCTTCGCTCGTCGGAGCCGCTGTGCCTTTAGCGTTTCCATCCCACAGACTTCACAATAGCTCCATTTGGGAGCTAGGATGTGTTTGCACATATGACACCTCTCTAGTTCTCCCAAGAGCTCGTCGACTACATAGCCTACATTTATATGAAAAAACAAATAAACCGTTAAGAATTTCCGTACTTACGATAAAATAATATCGAAAGAAAAACAAATAGGTTCTTATGACGTCCAAGCAGAGTTTGTGGGAAATCATCCTATTACTTCTCCCGCTCTGGGTGAAGCGGGAGTGCGTGTCATACTTTTGCTGACTAAAACCCTCCCGTGTTCCTTCATTTGCTTGAGCCAGGGCCGCGGTAACACTTTTTCAAATTTAACCGCGACCCAGACAGGCATCGACCCTAATGGGCCCCGTCAATTTTGCTGACATCTCTTTGAGGCGCGCGAGGAACAATACGCGCCGTCGACTCAGGCCTGGTCCTTATCGGACGGCGAGCTACCCATTACTCGCCGTCCGCAAGCCCGCACCTACGGTGGCCGGGAATCGGCTTGCGACTCCCGCCGCCCAGGGCGTCTCCTGCGGCGGCTTTGGGGGAGAGGGCGCCTCCGTTGCGTCTCCCTTACGCGATCTGCCTCCTCTTTTGCGAGCAATTCTGCTTCGCAGAAGCTGGCGACAGTTTCCTATGCCGTCTCGCTCCGTACCATGGTCTGGACCAGGCCTGGACGCAAAAGGTCGCCACCGCCAATCGCCTCCACGAGGACACGGCGTTGATCCGCCCAAGCTGGGCAGACTTCCACCGTGTGTTCTACCGTGTCCTCCGGGCGATCCTCACAATGGTGAAACCCGGGCGTTTCCTCCCGCCTTATCCTGAACAGGAACCTTCCGAAACAGCCGTGTCCGGTGAGGACCTGCGTCAGTCGGAAGGTAAGGGCGCCATGACGCCTCTCAAGCCACTCCTCAAAGAGGGGCCTTACTGCCGCAATTGTGGCGTGTATTGCCGCGGATTATATCTAGGTACACTTATTTCCTATCACTGATTCATTTATTATGTAGTTAGAAATTAATTACCAACCAACAGAAGTAATTATTAGGTACTACATTCTTAACATATGACCTATTTTTATTTTGCTACACTGCTGACCCCTAATGCAACAGCTTAAATTAAATTAAAACGAAATAAACTGCAAATTATTTTAATACAATTGTTAAACGTAAATGTTTAACATTGATAAGTTAGCTTAGATAATAGGTCTATCCCTATCCCGTCCCTATTTAATTCCTATATTTATGCGTTGAGCCATTTTATAGTTAACAACAGACTTTAAAGACTTGAAAGTATTTTAATAAATTTTCCTTTGCAAAAGAAGGACTTTCGTACACAACATTTCATCCCCCATGATCCGCTCCCCAAGGACGGAATTCCCAAAAATCCTTAAGTTGCGTTAGATTTTAATCTTCAGCCCAAACCCAAAATTCAAAGATCCTAACTTAAAACTGACTGACTTTCATACAAAATTCATCCCCTATTTTAACCCTATTAGGGATGGAATTCACAAAAATCCTTTCTTAGTGGATGCCTGGAAAGTATAAACAGAAACTATGTGCAACATTTTAAGTCTCTAGAAGATTTTATTATTCTCATGGCTTCATCCCCCTTTTCATCCTTTTAGGGTGGAATCTTCAAAATCGTTGAAACACGTGTGAATTATTTTTTAATCTTCAGCCTAAACCCAAAATATGAAGATTCTGACTTTAAAACTGACGGGTTTTCATACAAACTTGCATCCCCTATTTAACCCCCCTAGGGGTGGAATTCACAAAAATCCTTTCTAAATGGATGCCCGCACAGTATAAAGTATCTATGTGCAAAATTTCAAGTCCCTAGACGATTTCATTATTCCCATGACTTCATCCCCCTTTTCTCCCTCATGAGGGTAGAAATTCCAAAATCGCTGAGACAGGTTAAAATTATTTTTTAATTATCAGCCTAAACCCAAAATATGAAGATCCTGGCTTAAAAACTGACGGGTTTTCATACAAACTTTCATCCCCTATTTAACCCCCCTAGTGGTGGAATTCACAAAATTCCTTTCTTAATGGATGCCTGCAAAGTATAAAGTATCTATGTGCAAAATTTCAAGTCTCTAGACGATTGCATTATTCCCATGACTTCATCCCCCTTTTCACCCTCATGGGGGTGGATTTTCAAAATCGCTGAGACAGGTATAAATTATTTTTTAATTTTCAGCCTAAACCCAAAATATGAAGATCCTGGCTTCAAAACTGACGGATTTTCATACAAACTTTCATCCCCTATTTTACGCCCTTAGGGGTGGAATTTCCAAAAATCCTTTCTTAGTGCTCACCTACACTACTAAAGGAACCTACGTGCCAAGTTTCATGATTGTAGCTTCAGCCGTTTGGGCTGTGCGTTGATGGTCAGTGAGTGAGTCAGTCAGTCAGTCACTTTCTTCTTTTATATGTTTAGACGGGATTATAGCAAGGAAAATATGAACCTTTTTCGGAAACATATCGCCAGTCTCAGTTTCTCCGAAGTTTATGAATGTGATGACGTAAATAAATGCTTTAATTCATTTTTTGAACTATTTAAATTAATACATGATCTCTGTTTCCCAGTTGTCAGACACAACATTTCTACAGTTACTAAACCAAAGTGGACCACACGTAGAGTTAAGCGTTGTAGTAGAACTAGACGATCTTTATTGTGGAAATATAGACTGACTCGATACAGTGACTCAAAAATTTACATCTAAGACTTTTTCGAAAAGATATCAAAGCGTTATCAAACTAACACAGAAAGTACAGAACTCTTATTTTATTGGCACAAGCACCAACAAGTCGAAGGCAACGTGGAAAGTTATTAAATCTATAAAATCTAACATTGCTAAAATAAGTAGTAATATTAATGCGATTAATGTAAATGGCAAATATTTAACAGACCCCAAAGAGATAGCACAACAATTTAATGACCATTTCGTATCCTCTGCTCAACCGAATGCTAACTACTCAAAGTCAAATATTTTTAACACGCCAGGATCACACAAATCCATGTTTATGTCACCAACCGTACCAAAAGATGTAATTACAATAATAATGCTATGATGATATTAACACCAGAGTAGTCAAATCAGTTGCTCTCATTATAGCACCCATATTAAGTGACATAATAAATAATAGTATTCAGAAGGGCACTTTTCCCGGTAAGCTAAAAATTTCAATAATAAAGCCATTACACAAAAAAGACGATAAAACAAAAGTTACCAATTATAGACCAGTTGCACTTATATCAATTTTTTCAAAAAAAATTGAGAAGTTTATATATAACTAGAGGACGCCTCGCGGTTTCACCCGCGTAGTTCCCGTTCCCGTGGGAATACAAATATAAAAAGTAGCCTATGTCACCCGGGGATAGAGTAGCTTCCCAACGGTGGAAGAATTTTTGAAATCGGTCCAGTAGTTTTGGAGCCTATTCGGTACAAACAATCAAACAAACAAAAAAATCTTTCCTCTTTATAATATTGGTATAGACGGCATGAACAGTTATTTATAAAAAAATAATATTTTTTGCAAAGAACAAATGGGCTTTAGAAAAAATAAAACCATTAATATGGCTATTTATAACTTTTTAGAGAAAATACATCAGTACATGGATAACAGAAAACCAGTGATGGCT
The DNA here is from genome assembly GCA_964057195.1 of Orthosia cruda. Taxonomy (NCBI): domain Eukaryota; kingdom Metazoa; phylum Arthropoda; class Insecta; order Lepidoptera; family Noctuidae; genus Orthosia; species Orthosia cruda. The sequence goes on from OZ059827.1 coordinate 19,805,883, forward strand.
ATGTTTATGGACATGACTAGGGCGTTTGACTTTGTAGACCATAAAGGACTATTAATTAAGCTCGAAAGATATGGTAGCAGAGGTAACGTGCTTAATCTGCTGAAATCTTATTTGGAGAATAGAAGTCAAATTACACAAATTAATAAAGTAAATATAAAGACCAAAACTGAGATAATTTACTCCTCTAGCTCTAGAATACTGTCATGTGGTGTTCCGCAGGGTTCTGTGTTAGAACCCTTACTTTTTATTTGCTATATTCATGATTCTATATTCATGACTTTCCCCAAGTAGTCGAACATCAAATGTCACTATTTGCCGACGACAGCACTGTTATTTATGATACTGGCACTATAAAAGAAATAGAAGAGCAGGTAAACAATAGCCTTATTCCTATTATCGACTGGTTAAATGCTAATAACCTTAAAATAAATTTAACCGGAACTAAAGTTATGAACTTTAAAATTAGACACAAAGAACAATCACAGTTTCAAATAAACTATAGACGGAGTGAAATACTTGAAGCTAGTGTTACAAAATTTCTTGGACTACATATTGACAATAGCATGACATGGAGGACTCAAATTGAAAGTGTTTGTGTAAAGCTTAGTAGATTTTCATATGCTCTTTATATGCTGGGTAAAATTGCGAATAAAACTGCCCCACTTGCAGCTTACCATGGTTATGTTGCCTCGGCTCTGCGGTATGGCCTCATATTCTGGGGAAATGCCCCTAAGATTCAAGAAGTACTTGTAGCACAGAAAAAATGTATCAGAGCGATTTGTAAAATAAAACAAATAGAATCATGCAGGCCACATTTTCATGAGCTAAAAATATTAACTTTACCGTCACTCTATATTTATGAAGAGTTCTGTATTTTTGTGAAACACAACATTAATTTAAATAGATTTGTAGAAAGTAAACGGCGCTCAAAAAAGTTGCAGGTGTTAGCAACAAAAACTAAATTTCATAGCAACAGTTTTTATGCAATGGCTCAAACACTATACAATAATTTACCAGGACAAGTTATCTCAAGTATTAACATTAACGAATTTAAAAGAAATTTGTTTTAATTGTTAATTGACAAGGTGTATTATTCTGTTGACGAATACTTAAATGACAAATTTTAATTATAATACCTGTTGACTAAATTCAATCTATTCTTATGTTATGTATACTGGATAATTGTGTTAATTTTGATTATTGTTGTTATTAATGAATTATTGACATTATTTTATATTATATTATTAGTGACATTCTTATATTAGTGAAAAATCAATTATTTTATTAGTGACATAATTTTTATTTTATTTTATTGTGAGATATTTTGTATGCCTTTTGGTGGGACACAGCTTGGATCGTATGTATTATAACACCTTCTGTATGTACCCTGTGTTCACGAAATAAAGGAATTTGAATTAAAAAGAATATTCCAAACTATATTATTAATGTTAATGCTTATGGTTTAAATGTGTTATCTATTAATAATACATAATTAATTCTTATGAGTAGTATTTTATAGATATTAATTACGGGAGCGAGCAATGATACTGCAATTCCAAGTGACAACTGGTTTATTTTCATGTACCCACATCAAAGTATAACATGAATACCCCACACCTCCCCCTTTAAAACATTAGATACAATTCAACTTATTTGGTAAAGTTAGTTGTGTCTATTAGTATATAATATGTAACGTAAAAGAAAATAAACTGCCTCTTTTCGGCTTGTGACAAAACATAAACACAAAATAATGATCCTATAACTAAGAGTATTGTGATCATTGGACATACATACATCAATACACTCTTATTGTGCTATCGGCATTGTCACAATAGTTAATGTTTATTGTAAACACCCTCAGTAGTTTACCTATTGATTCTTAACACTAAGAGTTAACAAAATCTAAAAAATAAACGCACTAACACACAAAGCAAACTTTATTTGTGCCTAAAACATAATTCTACCTTATACATTATATTATCTGTGCCTGAACTTAATATTATTACGGCATTATGTACAATCACTTTGCGTATTTGCCTTGGAATAAACATTGTCGCTTAAGTCTAGCAATTTGTTTATCAGAAATCGGTGCTGTTTCTGGTGCCATTTTGTTAGAAATGATATCCGTGCTTACGTCTAGTTCTTCTAGATTCTGATCAGTTTAGACTACACATGATGATGTAGTATTGCCTACTTGATTGTCACGGCTAAGTTCAGAAGCATCGTTCTCAGCTAGCTTATCCGTGGTACTGGTTATGGAATGTCGCGAGTAACGTTGTTTTATTGGTAATAATTGATCGATATGTCGTTTCCACTCTTGTCCATCGGCAACGCGTACCTTGTAAGTGAGCGGATCAGTGCGGGTGAGCACGGTAGCCGCTGCCCACTTGTCTGCGCGCGCTCGGTAGTCGCGCGCCAGCACATGCTCGCCGGGCTGCACGTGCCGCTCTGCGCCGGGCCGCGCGCGCCCCGCTCTCTCCTCTGACGCTTCCACTGCACGCTTAGTGGACGGTATTATATTGTCCAAACGCCCTCATAATCTCCTACCCAACATAGCTACCGCTAGTGCCACTCCAGTGGTGGCATGTTCACAATTGCGATGTTGAAACAAAAACTTCGAAATAGCAGTGTCTACATCTTTGCCTTCGTGAATTGCCTTTTTCATTGCCCGTTTAACTAATTTGACTGCATTTTCGGCCGCCCCATTACCGGCTGGTCGATATGGACTTGTAATTGTATGCTTTATAATGTTGTTATTTAAAAAGTTAGAAAATTCTGCCGAACCAAATGGAGGCCCACCATCGCTAAATAATGTGTGATGGTATGCAGAAACGTGCGAAAAGTTCTCTTAACTTAGAATATTTAGTATATACATATAGTTATACTTTGATGTGGGTACATGAAAATAAACCAGTTGTCACTTGGAATTGCAGTATCATTGCTCGCTCCCGTAATTAATATGCTCACCACGGGACACCCCAGTACATGCTATATCGTCGATGAAAACTGCGACTCCTTTGAGTCCTTTAACCGTTTCCTCCATAAACTTCTGAAACTTTTCCGGAATACACGTTAACCAAATGGTGTACGATTGTAAACAAAAGTTCCTGTATGTGTCGATATAGCGGTACAGGCCTCAGATTCCTCATCTAGCAACAACTGTTGATAGGCATGCGTGAGGTCAATTTTTTGAAAACTGTTCACCTCCACTCAGTGCCGCAAACAGCTCCTCAATTCGCGGCAAAGGGTAAGGTTCGCGCATAAGTTTCGGGTTAACCGTGATCTTGTAATCATCACAAATTCGAATTGCCCCGTTCTTTTTAATGACTGGCACGATCGGTGTGCCATAATCAGAATAATCAACTTTCCGAATTATACCCTCAGCCTCGAGTCGTTCTAACTCCCGCTCGACAGGTATACGTAACGCCAACGGTAAAGACCTAGCTTTGATGAATACTGGATTTTTATCCACCAATTTTAAAGACATTTTTCTCGTACAGGTTCTTAGCCCAGAAGCAAATACAGTCGGAAATTCTCGTTGTAACTGTTCCACTAAATTGTTTTCATTTAATTTAAATAAGAATTCATAATTTTATGTATATTTAGTTTAGTAAGCCACGACCTACCTAAAAGCGGTGGTCCACCATTTTTAACGATGTTTAACTTGAGATTTCCGGCTGTATATTCTCCAATAACAACATGAACTGACCTCCTACCGGATTAATGATTGAACCGTCATAGGAGTACAAAGAAATATCATTACTAATTATTTGTAAGTCACTAAACTTGTTATTATAACAGTCTAAACTTATAACTGATAACTTACTTCCAGTATCCAGTTCAAAACTTATCTTTCTGCCATTCACCTGCACCATCACTATGTACGGTATATGTAATCACAATTAACGCAGCGCACACTAAGATTTTTTAAATCACAGGCCGATTCGTTATCACTATTTTCGAGGTAGTTATTATGACCACGCCGCGCCTGAGTTGAAATGTCCTGGCTTGACTCCACACCTCGCCCTTTGTTCGATTTACACATTATTTTAATGTGACCCATTGTGGGCAAAACCACATAAATCGCACGAATAATTTTTAAACCGACACTCATCCGGACGATGGTTTCTGCCACACCTCCAACAAGCACGCGTTGAGCGCGATGCCGCCGCGCTGCCCTCGGTAGACGAGCTGCCGCTGCTCGCAGTTCCACGCTCGGGCGGTCGGCCCGTCCGCCTTGCCGACGCCACCCGATGCACCGCCTCACACGAAACGCTCGCTGCGCCCGCCATATTCGCACCGCTCGTCTGTGAGTGCAGCTCGGCCGCTTCCAACGCCAACGCCAATTCTACGGCTTTCTTGTATGTTATAGACGGTTCCGAAATCTTTATATATCTATATAATTAAAATTTGTAGTGTATGGGAATATCTTTCTGAAATAAATGATAATTTAATTTAAATTATTTTTTATATTATAATAAATTATAACACCTGTGAGCATACTACTGAAGCATAAATCAGGATTATAATATCATAAACAAGCTTGGTTGGCTCACAATAAAGCATCTCAGGTCAGGAGTGATCAATGTTCTTAGGTGCCCAGTACACACTGCAACATGTCTGGCTGATTTCCATAATTTGTTATATACAGGAAATGCTGGTACTGGAGCGTTGATAGTGCAATTATGTGAAACTAGCTTCTGCCAGCGGCTTCGCCTACGTGAATGCCAAAATTTATCCCAAGGGAACATATGCCCGGAATAAAAAGTATCCTATGTGCTATTCCAGACTATAATCAATCTTCGAGCCCAATTTCATCCAGATCCGTCCAGCCGTTTGAGCGTGAAGAAGTAACAAACATACAAACATACACACACTTATAATATTAGTGTGATGTGATAGTGTGATATATGGGATGGGATATTGATATAGCGTCGCACGAGAAATATTGAAAGATTTATATAGCTGAGATAAGGAAAATTTAAAGAAAGACACATTGATTGAGACAGACTCTCAAAAATGCTTTTTTTTGTAAATGAATGAATGTTGATGAATCAAGTCTACTTAGGTTGAGGCTGCACAAAAAAATGCTAATCTTGACTTTATTTCTGACAACTTGGTTCTTTTCGAAACATGGTTTAGAAATAATAACTCTATACAAATGAACGGCAAAATCTCTTACTGTGACATTTTAAAAATAACTTGTCAAGTGTAAGATTTTTATTAATTTTTACAATTTTGTTATTAAATTTGTTATACGTATTTTCGCAAAAAAATTCAAGCGGTATGTCATCACGCATCTTGTTCTTTTCTATGCAGTCTGCATACTACAATCAATTACTAAAAGAGCCACCCACAATAAAAAAGCGGGCACCTAAATATGCCACACATTATAAACTATGATAGATTGCTTCATGTCTCGTGACGTCACTTATCTTTCCAACATGGCATTGTCTTTTGTCTTTGTCTTTGTCTTTACAGGAATCAACAGTAACAGTCTAAATTTTTTTACAAAAAAAACCACTCTGACCCTTGCAAAAGCAAAAATCAAGAAATAGTGCGAAGTAAACAAAACATGTTCTGACACGCTCGCAGGCAGCGGTTGCGACTTGCGCTCGAATCAGCTATAAAAGAAGCGTCACGATAATTGCTGAATATCCCCGAAACCGTGATCGGCTTTGTCGACTATTCGGCCTATTTACAGCCGTCTAATCGGCTAGTCGGCCAAAGTAACAGACGGCACATCTCTAAACATTAACATAAGTAATTATTTTAATAAAATTTGCTTCTGAAACGCAATTTTACACTAATTACTAATCACAAATACTACTGAAACCATATACCAAGAACCCTTACTCACTTTTACAGCAGGTCTAATTATACATAAAATGAAGTATCAGCGGTAATCGTTACGTGTAATTGCCCTGCATTTAAACTGCCCTGCAAATGCAGGGTAGGGTAGGGTTTTGTAAGGTTTTCGAGCCTTCTCGTACAATAGTTTTATGTTGTTTGTATGTCCACTATATGAGCAATGCAATAAGATTAGCTGGGCAGCAATCGAACGTGCGATTCCGATTCACAATCTTTCTTAGATTTTCTGCATGATCATACTGCCGCAGCTGTTACCCATTGGTAACGGTCGTAACTTACGGCAGTATTCAAACACAGGCAGGAGCTTCATTTTAAATCGGTGATAAAGGAAACTTCGTGATGTGAAAGAAACGGTATGTCCTAGAACCAACAAGTAAAAAAAAGTTAATAAAATTTAAAAACCCGACTGCAAAGTTGTAAACAAGAAGAAAATCATGCTGTAATCAATCATATTTATAGTTTTGATCAGCCAGCTCGGGAAATCCTCCGACTGCACAACTTTTTTTATTTACAACTTTTTAGTTACACTTTTTTTTTCGTATGTCTTGTAAACATATAAGTGGTATATATTTTTGTAATTACTTCTAAAAACCCTTCATTTTGATACTCCACTCGCACAAAATCCGCCATATTTTAACGGCACTTATCTAAGAACACTTGGGCGGCCAAGACCTATCTAACGATATCTTAATTATAAAAATCCGTCAAGTGATTTGAACGATACGAGGTTATATAGAATATTACATACGTACAAGATACGCGCGAAAAACATAACCCTTTCCTTGCAACCTGGTAAAAAAAATTACCAACCCGCTTCGTGCCTGCGGGGTCGATTGCCTACGGCCACTCCTTCTTACAGAGAGTAGACCTGTGTCCCAGTAGTAAAACGACTGTTCTAACTAACCGATCATACTAATACTATGTTACGCTAGCTCCTCCATAGAGCACAATCAGTCATAAAATATCTATCTATCGAGAAGGACAGCAGTGGGTTGCTGTCCTTCTCGATAGATAATGCTTATAGGCCTTGAAATAACGTCGCATAAAGTACTGTTTTACTACCAAAGCCCCAACTTGTCCACAAAGATACTTAGAAGTCCATAAACAAGAGCACACGTAGGATAGTGCAAAGCAATTACTCCACAGCAAGCTATAACACGTTTTATCGCACGCAGTTTTATAGCTCATCGCACTGCTAATGGCCACTTTGCGCCGTGTAGTGTTTCTTGTATTTATATACGCGTAGTTGATTACTTATAAATAGTTGAGTTTTTATGCGTCTATACTATAGAATTATGTGGATGATTCATCATTATCATATCAGCCGAAAGACGTCCACTGCTGGGCATAGGCCTTCCCCAAGCGTCGCCACTTTGACCGGTCCCGTGCGGCTCGCAACCAGCGGATCCCTGCAACCTTCACCAGGTCGTCGGTCCAACTGGTGGGAGGCCTTTAAAACCTTTCTGTCTCTTTGGCCATCCGTTCTGCAAGCAATGTGCCTGCCCACTGCCACTTAAATTTGGCAATTCTTCAGGCTATGTCGGTAACCCTGGTTCTCTTGCCGATCTCTACACTTCTGATTCGATCACGCAAGGAAACTCCGAGCATAGCCCTCTTCATTGCCCTTGTGGATGATTACTTCAGCTAAAAGTACATATTTCTGAGTAGGCTTGCCCCAAGTATCACCATATTGACAGGTGTTGGGGTTCACACATGTAGTAGAATTCCACGGCTTTCAACAATAAGTCATTCCCACTACCACATAAGTTAGAAAATTCTTCAGGACCGATGACCTGTTCAATCAATCACAGGTCAGTTCCATGTGGCAACCCTTGGGTTAGCGTTATGTCCTGCAGTGGACATCTTCCAGCTAGAATGCTGATGTTGAAGAGACAATAACAGGCGGTACATAGCTATACATTGGGGGTAGTACAAGTAAGTACATATATCCAGTGCTCTCAACTCATGATAAGTATGATGTACGAGGATTACCAATGTCAAGGAAAACAAAGTTACTGAATCGCAAGCACGGGCTAGCATAGACAATATAATCCTCTAAAGCCTTCTTGTTTGTGATTAATACCAAGATAGCTACCTATTTGTATCTTACACTTTGTAAGAAACAAATACACCTCAAAACACAACGTTCTCAAGCAAAACGGAATTAACGTCTTTGGGTCTTAAAATTAACATCAAGTTCGGATTATTTATTCATAAATACTAAGTAAGACGGTTTACAACATTTCTTAGTACACAATATTAGGTTATGAGATGGTAAATTTCAACAAGGATTTACCGTATTTTATTAATGAACTGTCTTATTTGACTTAAGATTGGAAAACTGTTATGACATTTACAAAACGAGGTGTCTTGTACACTCTTGTAAAAAAAAAACTTGGTCGTTGTTTGCATAGAAGCTGTACAACAGCTAAAAAAATTCCAGGTTGCCTGGCAGAGATCACGGAATGCGTTAAGGCCGTCCTTTGTATATTTTTTAGTTTTATGTTTCTTTGTTCCTGTATTTCCTGGTGTACAATAAAGTATAATTATTTAAGATTGAAATTAATTATTAACAAATGCAAAATGCGAAACCTTCATAAATTAGTAGAAAATAACTCTTATAATTCTAATATCTAAGCCCTCATCAGTAAACTTTACCAATTAATGTGCAATGTTTGTAAATAATAATTTGAAAAAAAAATTAAGGGACTCATAGACAAAAGCATTTTTTTTTTTGCTGTACTACAGTTTCTATGCAAACGTGGTCATTGTTTGCATAAAAACTGTTCAACAGCTAAAAATAATTCTATAACAATGAGATTTTGCATCGTTCTGTTGCGCCTGTCTAAAAGAACCGTTGTTTTGTTGCTTCAATATCGTCTACCATAGTACACAAGGGCTATTTGTAACTACAATTGTGCTGTAATAGACTAAATAAGGTTCTAATATTATTTTCATCTTTGGTCCTCCAACGAACGGTATATACGGTATGTTTTTTAATTACTGGGCGTACGTGATAACAGGCAGTATTTCTTTACTCTGATGAATGTTGCTGTTACAATGATTTAGTACGAGCGCCAGGGAAATAACAAACACACTGTTATGAATTGTTTCATAATTATTTGTTACCGAAGCATTTTCGGGGACCTAGGGGGTACTATCAATTATTCTGTGCTAGGGGTCTGGACAATAATTATGATTCCATGTCAGCGATGGCGATGATTGAAACAAAACCTAAGCGATTGATCACGTGACATTTGTATAGCGCTTGGTATTTCGATACATTTTTGACTTTTTACAAGCTTTTAATTAACTTGCAATGTATGTATGTATTTTCGGGTAAAATCTTGCAACTGAATTTTAAAGCAGTTATCCCCCACCGATTAAGATAACATTTTGCATACACGTTTAGTTTGCATGACAATGCACCATGCAACTAAGCGACGTCATTCTAAATCCAAAATGGCGTACGGTCCAAGATGGCGGACTAGTTCTTTTTGGTGCACTGCCATGATATGAGTATCAAATGAAAGGGTTTGCTGAGAAGAATACGAAAAAAGCTTATTTAAAAATATATTATTTAATGAATATTTTTTTTCTAATCGCTACGATGACGTTTTTTTTGATAGAATGTCTCTTGTCTAGAGTCTGACAAAGGGACAATCTATATGCGATTGTAAAAAAGTGCTAACTGTACGAGATTATACGCTTCCGTAATGTCACGTGATCAATACTAAACGTTTTTGACTTTAGACAATCGTTATCGCCATGTTAGCCCCAGGTTAGTGAGTACTAAGCTCTGCATAATGTAACTTTGTTCATAGAACGCAAACATTCCAGACAATTTATTTTACGGCTTCTGCTTAGGTGCAAAAGAAATTGTCTTTAATGTTTGTGTTCTATGAACAAATTTACATCATGCAGAGCTTAGTAAATTTAGAAACTGTTCATCTTTTGGAGAGTATATACAGGGTGTCCCAGAAATCGACGTCAAGCCGTAAATGAGTGATAGACCAAGTTATAACAGTTCTCAGAAAAATACGAAAAAAAATCTATCTCATGTTTTTAAAAAATTATGTTCACTTTAAAAATTTACTAAAAAAATCAATCCCTGTAATGGTTCTTTAACTCCAATTGCTACAAATCCCATAATTTATCATTTTTTTTTATTATTATGTAATCTTGAATAATGCTTGTGTAGATTTTTGCCTAAAATTTAAAGCCAACTCCTCCTACTTAGAAGAAAATTAAACTTTTTCGAAACCAAATTATTCAAATTTACTGTTTCGCCCAACTTTAACTGACTGTACTGAAAAAAAAATGTACTACGCTAGTTTGGCAAGTAACATGAAAAAAGGCGCATTTAATAAGGATGCAAAAATGGTGTAACACTTGCTAGCGTTGCTAGGTGTTGCACTTGTAGATCTCGTATTGAGGGTTCCAGACTTGTGATGCATACTCAAGGTGGCTGCGTACGAACGAACAATATAGGACTTTGATCGGTTTTAGTGATCGGAAACATGCTGAGGTTCTCATTATGAAACCAAGTGCTTTCGACTCCTTACTTACTAAACTATCAATATGCTGATCAAAGAGAAGCTTACTATCTTGTGTAATCCCAACATCCCTAATACTGTTGACTTTGCCTATCCCGATATTGTAAAGCTTGTATGTAAAATCAATCAAAGAATTCTGACGTGTAAAAATCATGTGAAAACACTTTGTAACATTCAATTCTAGCCTGTTACATCTACAGTATTCTTCAAATATATTTAAATCGTTTTGTAACAGGTGTGCATCTGATATTTTTCTGATAATTTTATGAATTTTCATATCGTCAGCATAAAGTAAAATATAATATAAAGCAATAAAGAGAGTAAATAACAGGGATCCCAAAATCGAACCCTGAGGAACTACAGAAGGGACAGAACTCCATCCAGATGTGTACCCCTGCAGTACCACAGCCTGAGTTCTATTATCAATATAAGAGGAGAACCAACGATACAAGTCTCCGTGTATGCCGGCTTTTAATCGCTTCTCTAAGAGCAGCTTATGGTCAATACGATCAAAGCACTTACTGTAATCAGTATAGATTACGTCAACCTGTGCACGCTGTTCCATACCTACGGATATTAATTCATGGGACAAGATTAAGTTAGATGTAGTAAAACACTTTCTAAGAAAGCCATGTTGTTCATCCTCAAAGCTGGATTTCATAGCAGCGTATGCGTCAGTAAATACAATGCGTTCGAGGATTTTTGAGAACAAACATATGTTGGATATTGGTCAGTAATTAGAGATATCCGACTTATTACCCTTCTTGAAGACTGGTGTAACGAATGCAGATTTCAAAATTTTCGGAACTATGCCTTCTGAGAGCGACTGCCTGAATAAAATACACAGTGGTACAACAAGGGCTTCAGCACAATTTACAATAAATACTGGAGGTCTGAGATCTGGCGGTCCAAATACTGGAGGATCGGGACCGCCAGATTTGGAGAGGTCCAAGGTCTTTAATAACTTTAAAACTTGAGAATGAGACACGTCAATTGAACCTTTGCTTGTCACACTATCCTCAACACTAATGCCATCGGAGGTAGCGGGCACAGGATCAGGTTCTTGAAAAGTTGAGTGGAAATAACTTGCGAATAAGTTGCTGATTTGTTCACCTGTACTCGCGCTCCTATCACCATAATACATTACTTTTGGAAAAGTACCCGACCCTCTATTGCTTTTCACATATGCCCAAAAAGATTTAGGGTTCTCAATGATCGACGATTCAATTTTATCCATATATGAATTAAAATTAATTTTCTCTAAGTTTACTGCCCTATTCCGTAAAAGAGAAAAATAGTGAAAGTCGGAAACATTACCGTACGTTTTGAACTTGCGATGATATTTATATTTCTCTCTCAGTACTTTAACCAATGCTGAATTATACCAAGGTGGATAAGATGACTGTCTAGCTGATTTAATTGGAATGTACTTGTCTCTGAGCTCATACAGTCTATCATAAAAGAGTTCAACAGCACCATCTAAGGATTCAGCAAGTAAAAACTCATTCCAATTGATTTGGTCGAGTTCAGATTTAATAGCCGTGTATTCACTCCTAGATAATACATACTTCTTATTCAATTTATTAGTCAGTTTGTGAATCTCAACAAAGTCAGCAGTAATCATGAGTGGTTTATGGTGTAGGTCCACAGGTAATGCCAGAGGATCCTGACATTCAGTAACATTGACCGAGTCATTTGGAAAAACTAAGCCCAATAATCTACCATTGTTGTTTCTCTCACCGTTATATTGGGACAGATAAGAAGTGGGAACCCCGTCAAAAAATTCGCGCAAGTAATTACATGATACATTTTGCGGAATTAGTTCATTGCTGTCAGAATTTATCCAGTCTACATTATTACCAAAGTTAAAATCACCCATAATAATGGATTTATCTAATGGGTGGGTCAAGATCAGGTGATTAACATTTATACTAAAGTTGTGTAATTGATTTTAATACGAATTGCCAAGGTTTTCTTTGCAAAGATATAAGGCACAAATATGCAAATTATAATTTACCGCAGGCCTAGATCTTTTTAAGATAAGTGAGACACAAATGTCTTCAGCAGAACTGCGCCAATCATGCCGTTCTACAACAGTGAGCTCACTTCTTACCGCTATCAAAACGCCACCGCCCCGCTTCTGAGAGGTTCGGGAGTAATCGCGATCATGCCTCCATACCAACTAGCGATCATCAAACATCTCATTACTAAAGATATCATCAACTAACCATGTCTCCGTGAACACAATGACATCATAAACACTAAGTGATATTTTATGAAATATATCGTTCGTTTTCGTACGCAGACCATGCACATTCTGTTAATATACATTAAGAGTAGCCATCACTAATAAAAAATATAGCAGAATAAACTAAACATTTAAAAAGGTCAAGCAAAATTAAGTTACGCACCAAAAAGTGTAAGAAATATGTAATTTCTCGACAAAGTATTATTAAGTAGGTAGAAGGCAACAACTTATGATAATGTATCTAGGACAAAAGAGCACAGGCACAGTGTCCAAAAACAAATAACTTTGAAAAGCACAAACCAGACACGCTTACAATAGAAACAAAAGGTGACGAACGGTAGAAAGATAAGGATTGCTCGCAGCATAACATGGCAATAACATACATCACAAAGTATTCTAAAGCAGACCATAATTTTAACGCAATTAGATCGTGATTACGCTGACACAACAATTTCGTATAAGTGATTTTTTTAAGGAACTTACTCGTTAGTATCGTGCAATGACACAGAACAATTGCGAAAACACAAGTAGCACACAATGTCTTGCGGTTCTCAAACTTTTTATGAGCACAATTAACAAAACTTGTAAAAATTGTTGTATCAAACTTAATAGATATTATTATTTAATTTTTGAGAGATCCTTTTCTAATTTCACTATGAATACTGGGGTTGTGTCCATTTTTCTCGCATGTATTTTTACGTGTTTGACCCATACATATTGAAAATCCGTTTCGGATGCCAACTTTTTAGCTTTAGATAACAGTAATTTGTTTTTAGTTGTTAGATGGTCATTTATATATGTTCGTTGGTTGCCCGCTAATCCGATTTGGCCAGTTGTCAGTGGCGATGTCTTGAATACATATCTGGCTGCAGCAACAAAATCGTCTTTGACTTATCGATTGCAGAACGAAACAATGACTGGCATTATGTGACCTTTTTCGCGCGTAGGCACTCTAGTAATAAAGTTGATCTGACTTTTGGCGATGGGATAATAAATTTTTGCACCAATACTTAGAGATTATCTGGAACAGGTTTTCATTAGTTGATGGAGACAAACCTTTCACCTCCACATTGTTCATACGCGACCATTGATCGTTACTGTCCGAATCTTCCTCCAGCCTATCCAGACGCGCCTGTAGCTGATTGACCTGCCCTTGAAATTTTTCCAGCTGAGTGACACGCTGCTCCATGTCATTTATCCCTACATTAAAATCCTTGGCAACTTAATTGAATTGCTGGTTCAGAGAGGTTTTCATGTCAGCGAACTCACTCCTAAGTGCCTGGATTTCGTTCTTCAGACCTTCCAATGGAGCCAACTTTGCAGCCAATTCACGAATTTCAATAAGAACTGCAGATTCCGGTTCCAACCTCGGCGACATTGGTAAGCTGGGTGTTTGCTTGCATTTCATGCACCGCCATGTAAGCTTCCTGTTTCCCAGCTAACGGAGGCCAGCCTCAGTGATTCCTGCACATTGGAAATGCAACTCATTTCCGCAAGCTGAGCAACGCACTCCATCAGTCAGCTGATCATCACAGATACCACACTTCTTTAATGCATCCATTATTTGTGTTTGTTACGAACTAATATATATTTTAGAGACAGTAACTTTGAGGAACAGTTGCTGGCTGATAACAAATCAACAGCGGGTTCAAGTAAACGCGACCGTAGAAAACAAGGCCTATGATGGTTTTCTGTTAATAAACTTACGGAGACGGAAGCAAATTTTGGGAAGTAAAATTTTCTTGCAATAATGCCGAATTTGCGAAGATTGGGGCATAGTTCCGTTTGGTACATCCCTACATTATAATTACCTACCAGATCAGGCATACCATCTAGTCATACACAAACACTAATCACGTCATTAAGAGGTCTTATTAAAATTCTAATATAGCCATCAAGGGAACTGGAAAATTAAAAACTCCGGACGGGATAAGTCGTTTATGGTCGCGGCATTTATTAAGAGATGAAAATCTTTTTAATTTATTAGACTTTCCTCTTGGCTGGCTAATCGTTTTTTGTTTTTTTATTTGTGTAATTTGATGATGGTTGCTCAGACACTTGCGAAATGCTTGATCTGTGGTGGCATTTTATAAATCTTAAATTAATATCTTGAATGGTTCTTTAAAATACAATGTTAGTTTCTATCTCAATTAAACAGTGTATTCTGTGTGAAATATCGTTTTGCCTTATGGACAATAACTACCTTATGTCCCAAAAAAAGATCCTGTTTCTGAGCGTGGCCTGGAGATCAAATATAGCAATCTATTAATTCAAATTGAGATAACATGAGGGATAATTTATAAGTACATCATTATCTTCCTGCCCTTATCCCATGTTACTTGGGGTCGGCGCAACACGTTTTCTTCTTCCATACCGTTCTGTCCCCTGTCACGCTATTACTGACTCCCTTTTCCTTCATATCACTCCTCACACAGTCCATCCATCTTTTCTTTGGCCTTCCTCTTCCTCTCCATCCATCCACATTTATATTCATAACTCTTTTAGTAACATGCGTTTCATCCCTCCTCATCACATGACCATACCAGGACAAACGGTTTCCCTTCAACTTTTCTGTCACTGGCGCCACTTTCAAACTGCCTCTAATATACTCATTTCTCACTTTATCCAATCTCGTCACGCCGCA
Source organism: Orthosia cruda (assembly GCA_964057195.1). Taxonomy (NCBI): domain Eukaryota; kingdom Metazoa; phylum Arthropoda; class Insecta; order Lepidoptera; family Noctuidae; genus Orthosia; species Orthosia cruda. Next base: position 19,821,202 of record OZ059827.1, read on the forward strand.
CATCCATCTAAACATTCTCATCTCTGCTACATGCAATCTCCTTTCATCCATCTTTTTCACAGCCCAACATTCTGATCCATACAGTATGACAGGTCTAATCACGGACTTGTATATTTTACCCTTTAACTTGAGGGGCATCCGTGGATCGCAAGTTGCTCCAGTGACCTGTCGCCATTTCATCCATCCTGAGTTGATCTAGTGCGTTACGTCTCGGTCTATTTCGCCATCACCTTGGACAAGCGACCCTAGGTACCGGAAGTCGGAGCAGATTGGTATGGGCGCTCCAGCGAGAGTTATGGGCACGGAACTGGAGAGACCGCCAAAATCGCAAAACAAGTATTCAGTTTTGCTTCTGCTCAATTTCAGGCCAACACTCTCCAGTCTGCGCCACCATACCTCCAATAATATAATTACATACATAAAAATAATAAGCACTTATTTTATCTTATGGAGGGGCCGAGAGACAACTTGGACAGTTCGACCCATTGGGATGTATTGTGGTCCACTAGATAACTTACTCCTCCCTAATTATCTCCTCCAATATCAAAACTCCTTTTATGAGTTTTACAACGAGACTGAGAGATATGAGCCTATAGTCTTCTGGTCTTGGATATCCAACCCCTAAGAGACTCATTCGATTACCAGCCAGTGCATCGCATGTGCAAAGAAGGTGCTCCATGCGTTCTGTATGTTCCCCACACAACCTGCAAAATAATATTAAAATATATACAATTGAATATTATAAAAAAAACAAACCTATATTCATATTTGTATAAAGGGTAGAGGGAAAAGGGCTCATTGTGCATCGAAAAAGTCGTCCATATCGATGTCAATGGGAAACGTGCCCAGAACGCTGGCAGCATTGCCACGTTGGATGGCAATGCTGATTCTCTGGCCCAAGAAAAGGCCAGCCCTCTGCCCCGACGAGCTTTGTGCTGGATAGCAATTAGATTACTCTTAAATATTTAATGTTGTTAGTGTTACATTTCCCCACAGGCCACGAAACCACTTTCCATTAGTAGAAATTTCCTATTACGTATCCAAATGACAGAAAAATAAATTCAGTAAAAAACCTCTGAATCTAACTGAAAACCCTTATCATCATCATCGTCAGTCTTTTTCTGTTTCCACTGCTGGGACACAGGCCTAATCTTTGTGAGAGGGACTAACATGACCCCTTACTCATGTAATGTTAATTCCAAAACTGAAAGCATGAACTCATGTTAATTTCAAAATGAATGTTACAAATTAAATTAGCGGTTACAAAATATAGGGCAAAATACGGGTAGGTGTGATAAGCTTATCTGATTAGATGGGCAAGACCTTGGGTCGGGGGCTTTTGAAATCTTGCCCAAATCCTGTTAAGCGAACCGTCTACGGGTTAATTGGGCATGCAATGGTGGAAACCATTTGGATATGGTTGAGCTATGATACTGGGTAGATTTATGTATTCATTTATGGGTGCCGTAAAGCTAATGGTAAATCTAAACAGGATCTAAAGGCATACATTAATATTATGTACTAGCTGCCGTCCACGACTCCGTCCATATGGAATTAGTAGTTCCCTTAATATTTTTATAAATTGACGACACGGTTGGCGTTGTGGTTGAGCGATCGCCTGCTACTCTGCGTGTCGCGGTTTCGATTCCCGCACGGAACAAATATTTGCATGGCCTACAGATAGTCGTTCCGGATCTGGGTGTCTTCTGTAAGTGAGTTTATGTTTGTATATTTGATACTGGAAGAAATGCCTAGGGTGGAGCAAAGTTTTCAAAAAAAAAAAATAGTTTGCGTTCTCGTATTATTCATAATATTCCTGTAAACTTAGAGTAGCTACAGTTGTAACTTAACTTTAGTAGTTGTGTGAAAGATTGAACTTTCTGATGGCTCGACTCGATTCAACAGTCGATTTACATCACACCGATTACGTTCACATGGACGCAAAGCGACGCAATTCGACCGATTTGCACTTGAAATTTTCTTTTAAAATATGTAGGTGCTTGAAACGATGCTAATCGATGATATTTAAATTGCAACGCTTATAGCAGGAATGTCCCTAACAAACTATAATCCTATTTGTAAATAGGTATTATTAGGATAGGATTTTTGAGTTCCGTAAAACCAACACAAAAACGCCTCATCCCATACAAAGAAACCGTGCCAACGTAACTAGCGTTTTTCGTCTGATTCGAAGAACATCAATCGCGTTCGGTTCCGTTTCACAGATACAGATGGTGTTAGCAGCGACTTGTAAGTTACCGAGTTTACTCGGTTCGTGAATACTTTTTTTAAATACAGTGACGATTTGTTTTATAGTATTTTTTGCACGTTTTTACAGTTTCATTCAAAATGTGTTACAAAACAAATAAAAAAAATAGAGTGGGTGCCTTGGCAATTTAAAAACGCGCTATTCCAATAAATCAATTTTAAATGATTTATTCAAATAATCTTTTAAATATGAATTAAGAGCCCAATATTTCTTAATATTGTGCAGTTAATAAACAAGAACATACATTTTTACGATCGTCTCTAGAAAATCTTAATATTTCACAAGACTCAATAACAAATCGAAGCTGATCACGCCATCTAGTGCAATTTATTTGAACCAAATTTGCTTTCTTCGCTTTGGGTGGTAAAACTTAAGATAAATGTAACCGGGATCAAAAGGCATATATTAATATTATGTAATCTATCCTCGAGTTCCTACTTGATAAGTAGTTGGTAGCCATGTTCAAAGCAAGGCTATGGTTTTGGTTTATCTCCATAATAAGCTATTCATTTTTGATCGAATCGCTTTATAAATAGCACTTGGGACGTCCATTCTATTTTGGCAACAATCAATCTCAAAAACATCAAAATAGAGAGAAAATTGGAGTTGTTTTTGTCAAATTATTAAGATTAGAATCATCATCTTCCTGCCCTTATCCCATGTTACTTGGGGTTGGCGTAACAAATTTTCTTCTTCCATACCGTCCTGTACCTTGTCACGCTATTACTGGCTCCCTTTTCTTTCATATCACTCCTCACACAGTCCACCCATCTTTACTTTGGCCTTCCTCTCCCTCTGCATCCATCCAAATTTATATTCATAACTCTTTTAGTAACATGCGTTTCATTCCTCCTCATCACATGACCATACCAGGACAAACGGTTTTCTTTCAACTTTACTGTCACTTTCGCCATTTTCAAACTTCCTTTAATATAATAATTTCTCACTTTATCCGATCTCGTAACGCCGCACATCCATCTCAACACTCTCATCTCTGCTACAGATTAAAATGCGATCTTTTATGTATTTTACGAGAATATCCCGCCTGGACACGGTGTACAGTATCAGGACGTATCTTTCTTTGGAGCCCTCACCACTGGTTCGTAGTTGTATCTTCTTACCAATCAGGGTATCCTACTATAATATAACAATACAAATAAAATCATATACTACAAATATTAGACAGAGTGGCTTGGAAGCAGCTCGTCAGTGACGTCGACAAAGCTTTTCAAGTCTGGCACGACCTTAAGCAATAAAAACAATGAATAAGAATAATATTATGCAAAAATGTCAAAGTCGAGTTTAGACGTTTATTAATCAATCACGTCTTTGGAACGGATTTGCAACACAAATAGACTCATTCTTTTCTTTCCATTATCGCTTAGGATTAATTATCGACATTCCCGTGGGTAAAGCCGTTTCCAAAAGCTTTGCTTTTGTTCCTATTTCTGTGAAGGTAACTTTACGAGTATTATTTTGTTAAAAATTATTCTACTTTCTACGAAAACGTTCGTAATTTGACTCGTGAAACTTACAACGGGAGAATTCTTTTGTACCCAACGCTGCTTGTTAGAGAAAAATCGCTGGAAAAGCTTGTTTTTCTTTTATGAACCCTAAAATGGAAGTTAATGTTTTAATAGTGTTTTGAAATACGTTATTTTTCTTCAAGTCGCTGGCAAAACAGTTCAAAATTCATTTATTTGTGGCCCCTAAAATTTGCCACGTTCACGGAATTGTCGGTAATGGTACAGGTCAGTTTGGCTACATTAAAAGAAGTTGATACATTACGATACTAGTCGACTAACTAAAAAAGGAAGCTAGTTTAACTAGATTAGACACGACGCGACAATGCGACATACAATATTATACGTGAAACCAGTTCTATCTATGAAAATCAGTTGTCACATTGTCGTGTCAGGTCTTTCGACGGTAGCTTTTATGCCATAAGTTCCTAAATCCAGTTGTTCGCAAATATGCATGACCCGAGATTAAAGTTCTAGGTGGAATTTTTGATGTATCCAATTTGTGTTAAAATGATGAAGTTCGACCAAAATCTCGTAACATTATGGTGTCACGGCAGTTAACATTAGTACATTCACCTAAGTACCCTCATACGCTTCACAGGCAACTAGGGTAATGTCATGTCATCATCTTCCTGCCCTTATCCCATGTTACTTGGGGTCGGCGCAACACGTTTTCTTCTTCCATACCGTTCTGTCCCCTGTCACGCTATTACTGCATTCACCTAAGTACCCTCATACGCTTCATAGGCAACTAGGGTAATGTCATGTACCATGAATTAATCAAACCAGCTAGCACACGAATATCTAGCTAGACAATATCGAATCTGTCCAATGTGTAGAGGAAATTATGTATGAGAGTATTCAGTTCATCCTTGCATATTATAATATGCAACTATCCCTCTATCTATTTGTTCCTTAGGTAGCTTGTTACTCAAAAGCCACTTCTAATTCTAGCTTTTCCCGCGGTTTAACTTACGTGACTCATCGCCCATGAGCCGTGCATTTCCTTCGGAATAACAAAAATCATAACAATCAGCAATAGTCTAGCTATAGATCAGTGAAATAATTTTTGAAACCGGATAACTACTCCCAGAATGACCTTTTAGAAACACGTTATCATTAATAATAAACGGGCAAGTGCGAGTCGGACTCACGCACGAAGGGTTGCGTACCATTATCGCAAAAAATGGCAATAAAAAAAACACGTTTGTTGTATGGGCGCCCCACTTAAATCATTATTTTATTCTGTTATTATTTGTTGTTACAGCGGCAACAGAAATACATCAACTGCGAACTGTCTATCTATCACGGTTCATGAGATACAGCCTGGTGACTGGCGGACAGACAGAGAGACGGACCGCGGAGTCTTAGTAATAGGGTCCCGTTTTTACCCTTTGGATACGGAACCCTAATAACCTTTAGTTTACATGAGCAAGTTTTTCATCTGAAAAGATTTACATCCTTCTCATGTTCATTTTATATAGATAAAAACCTCCTTTAGTAAACTACCACAAATTAAAAACAAAAGCTACCTCTTTATGCTTCCAATTTCAAACACGTTGTTTCTGTTATGAATACAAAATTAAATCATACAGCAGAATCAGCAAATATAGCGCTATATAGCATTACAGCAGTCATGGTAACAATATACTCAACAAACTGGAAAACATTGAGTTGGGAAATAGATTTTAATCTATCCCGCTGAATCGCTGAATACAGCGTTAATATATTCCAGTCTGTAGACGTGAGTTGCGCTTGAATTGTTTTCAGTGAAGCACTCGTAGCTAGGAGTAGTATTTTGAGAATTTGTAATCAAATCATATACACATATTTAAGCTGCAATACAATCTCTGCAAGCTCTGCATTTGTTTCTGTGCCCGTTTTTTGTGCTAGATGTGCAAAAATCTTTTTGTAATGAAAATAATACGTCAACTGGGGTATATTGTGTGTTGTTAGAGCTGATATAACCATTTGTCATTCACCGGTTTGCCCAAAAGAACAAAATTCGATCAATCTCCTTAGTATTTTCCGAACTTTGTCGGCACGGTTGGCGCAGTTGCTGCTGCGGAACAAATATTTGTATTGCCTACAGATATCGTAGTTGTTCCGGGTCAAGCTGTTTGTATATGTGGGTTTGAATGTTTGTAAAAGCACCCATGATAAGGAGAAACCTTTCTGAGGCCCATTTACATGAACAACTTAACTCAGAGTTAGTTGCTAACTCGAGGTTAAATTGAGTTTGTATTTTTTTTTTCGTTTGTCTCGCATTTAACCACTATCTCGCCTGATTTTAAGCGATGATGTGGTCGACGGAAAAAAAACCGGCAGGTGCGAAACGGACTCGCGCACGAAGTGTTCCGAACCATTATCGCAAAAAAATCACGTTAGTTGTATAGGAGCCCCTCTTAAATATTTATTTCATTCAATTTTTAGTATTTGTTGTTATAGCGGCAATAGAAATACATAATCTGGGAAGTTTCAACTGTCTAGCTATCACGGTTCATGAGATACAGCCTGTCGGCAGACAGATAGACGGGCAGTGGAGTCTTAGTAATAGGGTCCCGTTTTTACCCTTTGGGTACGGAACCCTAAAAAAGTATTTTTTTTTACTTTTCCGCTTCCAAGTGAGCCCTAGTGTGGCACAAACTTTCATATTCTTAATGTGAATTTCAATAGATAATTTGAACTTAGAATCTGCTTAGCAGTTGCTAAACAGTGCAGAGAGATACATAAACAACGGTTATCTACTATGGCCGTATTTATGACCCAGTAGGTACTTACTAAATGTAATTCCATCTCTCCTATTCACGAAAGCAGGTACCAACGACCCATGGTCGAATTTCTAGCATTCGTGTGCGAATATTTTCCTCGCCAGTAAGCTGAATGCGAATTACGTTGGCATCGTTAGAACCCACACGTGTTTAGCTAAATGCTTTGGATTTAAGGATTTGTATAGTGCATTACTATGAAATACTCGTAATGTGGTTTTGAGGATCTGCGGTTAATAAGATCTTGGTATAATAGATGCTGTTGGAGCTAGTGCGGGGTTTATTTCAAAGAATTCTAACAGTGTTGGGTTATGTACAGTGAAGGGTCAAAAGTGCAGTCTTACTCTCCCGAAATTCAAATGGCTTATTTTGTAGAAGAAGTCAAAATATCCACAACTTGTTTAATATCTTGTATAGAAATTAAAGTGTGGATTATAACTACTAAACGTGAAAAGTTGAAATATAAAAATAGAAAAGTAAAAAATTAAAAAATGTTTTTATCCCCACAAATCCCATTCTTATCATAACTATTTAAGTTGACATATATGTTTCGAGAAAAATAATAATTTGACAGGGACAGTAACTGCGCTTTTAACCCTTAACTGTACTAACAACTTACCTTTTGAGATTTAGTGGTAACCGGCGAAATGTGGGTGTACTATAGATGCAGCCCTGGTCAACCCTTCGGGGGGTGAAGTTATGTTTAGTTGTAAAACTAACCCAGAAGATTGACTGCAATTACAAGATATACTATACAAATTCTAAAACTGATTACGTAGACTGTAAAAACTAAATTAATGGTCAATCAATTCAAATTAACCTCAATTTAAACAACATGGTGGTCAAGCACGAGCCTATCAATAACAAAAACCCTTGACTTAAAAACCTCTGAAAAGCTTTATACTCGCGTCGGGGGATCGCCATTTTATTATTTTGTTTATTTTATTTACTTCATGTCATATTAAGTATATATGTTTATCTATAGTATTTAGTATAGTAATATAATTTTATATATATTTATGTTTTAATCCAATAGCAGTACACCGCAGACTACCCACTCTTTTATTCTAAGTTTTTTCTGTCCATCCAAAGGTTGTCTGGTAGATATCGCTGTCAGCGCTAACACCGCCTTGGTACCCGTATTAATAAGTTTTTCTTGTAAATGTTTATAACTTTTATAGTGTACAATAAAGTGTATTCTATTCTTGTATATTCTATTCTTACTTAGCGGTCCCCCGACGCGAGCACGAGGCCCATTTTTTACTTTTCAAAGGTTTTTGAGTAGTGGGTTATTAATTTCATGTGTTTTGAACATCAATTATAGGTATACCTATTATAAGACACGTTTCAATCGACAATCTATCGAAACATGTAATTATGATACGATATCTTGTGAAAAACCCCGATTCATAGAGTAAAATGCGTATAACTTTTGAACGCCTGTATCGATTTTCATCGAACAATTTACAGCTAAAACACTCTCGACTAATTCACTTTCCAAACAAAAACTAAATCAAAATCTGTTTATCCACAGAAAGACTCACAGATACACAGCAACACACGTCAAACTTATAACACCCCTCTTTTTCTGTCGGGAATTCAAAAAACATACCAAATTACCGCCTTCCTACTTTGTTATTTATATTGAGGTAAATAAAGTAATGTCAGATTGAATCACTCTTTATTTGTATTTAAAATCGATAGGTTTAAAAAAATCTGAATATTTTTTTTTTGTGTTTACGCAATTTTATAAATCTATCAAACCCCTTTAAAAACTGTCGATCCATACAATTGAATATGAACGAAAAACGGTGACAGAGAAAGAAAACAAATGCTTAAAGTGGAAAATAAGTTCAAAGCGAGTCCCGTATGCTCGGACGAGATAACCCACTGGAATGGAAACAGTTTCCACAAGAGTGGCTGGAGGGAGCCCGACAAGATACCAGGGTTTCTCATTCATAACACGGGCGAAGTTAAAGGAATATTTATTTTTATTTATAGATTGAGGGTAAATGCGAACGGCCGTTCGTTGCTGGCTGGCAGCTAAAATCTATTTCATTTTACTTTTTTGTTGAGTTCAAAAAAGGTTGACGTTCTCTGTTCAAAGGTTTTTTTTATTTGTAATTCTTTCATTTTGCATTATTTTTTATTCAAAACTTTGATAATGTGTCTTTCTGTACGTTTTATTGGTTCACCACTGAAAGCCAATTCTCGTACAAAACAAAAGTTGAAAGCCGAGTCGCAAATTCAGCGACATTTAATGTCAAAAAGTTATCAAAATTGTGACTTAGGTCGGCACTAAATCCTGTAGGTGAAGCGTCTGTGGCCAGTAAAAGAGGTTTATTCTGATCGAAGTGTATTAGAATTCTTTCGCTTAGTATCTCTTTTTTTATGTTCTTCAGGCTTTCTTCACATTTTGTAGACCATGTAAATGTTGCAGCTTTCTTCAAGCGTTCATTTAAGGGGGCAGTGATGGATGCCAGATTGGGTATGAATTTGTTGTAATAATTTGCCATGCCTAGTAACGTTCTTAGTTCATTTACATTAGTTGGGCTTTGTGCATTTAACATTGCTTTTATCTTGTCCTGATTTTTATGTAAACCCTCTTTGTCTATCGTGTGTCTCAAGTAATTGATACATCTATTGAAGAATTGGCACTTTTCTTTATTAACACGAAGGTTGCTGTCTTGAAGTGTAAGCAAAACTTGTTTCAATCTGGATAATAATTGGTTTTCTGTCGATCCTTGAATTATTATATCATAGAAGAAGCACTTGACACCGTCAAGGCCCAGTAGTAATTGGTCCATGTATTTTTCCAGAGACTTGGGGCTACTTTGACTCCAAACATGAGTCGGTTCACTTTAAAAGTACCTTTGTGTGTACTCAGAGTTTGCAGCAGGGCGCTTTCTTCATCCGTCACCATGTTCAGGTAGGCTTGCGTGATGTCTAAGGTGCAGAAAAATTGTCCGCCGTTCATTTCGGATAGAATATCTTTAATTATTGGTATTGGATATTTTTCGTCTTCTATCATTTTGTTTAAAGTAATTTTAAAATCGGCGCACAGTCTGATGCTTCCGTTTGGTTTTACTATTGGGACGACGGTAGTTCCCCAATCGGAGTGATCAATCTTTGTAATAATTCCCAATTTTTCAAGTCGGTCGATTTCTTCATCTACTTTAGATCGTAGCGCATATGGAGTTCGCCGAGGTTTAATATAGATTAGTTGCGCATTATCTTTAAGAGTCAGGTGGCCTCGAACGTTTGGAATTTCACCTAGGTTTGTAGTGAAGACGGTGGGTTCGAACTCTTTAAGCAATTGTTCAAGATTTTGTGTCTTCTTGCATGTATCAACCAAATTTATTTCGGCTAGTTTAATGTTAAACTCCTTCATCCAGCTTCTACCCAAGATGGGTTTCACGTCTTTGTTAATCATGTATGGTTTTCCATAGAACAGTTGGTTTTTATATTTGCATCGAACAAACGTGACACCGATGGGCTTAAAAACTTCGCCTGTATAAGTTCTTAATTTGATGCTCGTGTGAAATAGTCTTTTTTGAATGTTCAGCTTCATAAAATCCTTTAGTGATATGGTAGAGAGCACCCGTATCAAATTCCATTCTTATTTTCTTTCCTTCAATTTCGATAGTTATAATGTATTTGTCTGAGATTTCATTCATTATAAAGTTGATTTCTGCGATGCTGTCAGTACTGGTGCTGCTTGCAGAGTCGTCATTCAGCAAGTTCGTTTAATTGCGTCCGTTATGTCCTTGAAGGCAGACTCGCGCTAGGTGTCCTTCCTTTTGACACTTTCGGCATGTACTTTTAATGGCCCCACATTAATTTGCTTTGTGGTCGTCTTTTCCACAGCGATAGCATTTACCTTTAAGCTCGCTTATAGAAGTCGGTATTTTAATTGTTGTAATTCATTATGTACTTTTGAAGCTACATTGATCGTGTCTAATGGTGGTGGACGAATGGATGTAGATATGGTCGAATTTTAAATTTTTCCTATTTCCATAGATGTGGCCGTGCGAACTAATTCAGAAAATGGCGCTGTTTGTGTTGCTTGTAAAATTTTTGTGCGAATTTCTCCATCTTTTAACCCTCGTATAAATTGTAAAGACAAAAATGAATCGAGATTGGGTTTCAGACAATGTGAGCACTTAAAAACACATTTTGATGACAGTCTTTTTAGTTCTGACGCGTAAAGAGTACTCGATTCATCCGCTTGTTGTAGCCTTGATATGAAGGTGTGCTGTGAGGCCCATATGCTAGGTTTTGGATCGATAAAATTGTCCACGATATCAGTAAGTTCTTCATAGGTCTTCTTGATTGGGTCGTCGGGTGAACACAGGTCGTAAATTCTTTCATGAATGTCAGGTGGTAAAGTGGACAGCTGGGTGTAGACCTTCGTTGTGGGATCCGTAATATTGTTGAGCATCATATAAACAGACAGTATTTTTATAAATTTTTAAACGATTCGTTTGCTTAAAACTGTTGGAAATTGAGTCTGGGATATACGTCTCGATGAATGCTCGTGAATTCGTAGGCATCTTGTGAGGAAGGTACGCTGGGTAACGGTTCAGAAAGTTTGAAAGTGTTCATTAGTCGAATCATTTTTGTACGTAAATTTGTATAAAGTTCGTCCACTTCGTACCTGTAATCGGTTTCGGATTCCAGGTATTCGTCTTCGGTCTCCTGTTCTATCTGTAATTGTATGTTTTGCAGTCCTTGGTATGTATTTTGAAGTGTCAGTAATCGTGTTTCTATTTCTTCTTGAGTATATAAATTTTGTTCTGCTTGAAATGCGTTATTATTTTTCGTTAGCACACCGCGTAGGATGGCTCGCGAACGTTTTGCTTTCTTTACATCGAACGGCATCGTCGCCAGATGTTATATATGAATTAAAACATATTATTTCTAGATAGCAGTATTATATTGAATGACATACGAGTATATCCAGTCGACAACGGTAACCAAGCAACACGTATTTAGTCTATGACACTTCGTAATACCACAAAATACTTATTACTTTACTAAACTAATTACCTCAACATCATCATCCTTTTAAAGTCAACCATCTTGTTCCCTTACTTGAAAAGTTTTTTAATATTTAATTGAGACGATGCACTACCGCTTGTGAAGTAAAATATGTACGTGTAGAGAACTTCCAACATTACTTATTTAGTTGTGTAAATGATAGCTATCGGGTATGAGGCTAGGAAGCTTAGTTTACCTCTGATGCAAGCTTAGCTTAATTGAATTCTCCTGTTTCAGTGATGGCTTTCAAGTACCTGGCTAGAAACAATTGACTGTGCTATTAACGCATCATTGTTTTGATGCTGTGGATCACAAATACTGAAACGTTTAAAAGTATCGTTATTATGCAAAATAGTTGAGGAATACATAAATAACGCTCTTAATCCCTCTAAAGGGTAGGGAGAGGGGTAGGTACATCATTTATTTATTTCTGGTTAGTATGGCACCTATTTAATAAAACGGATACAACGGACGGAGGTGTCTGACAGATTCTGTCCGACCGATAAAAGTCCACACATCGCGCTTAGCAGACTCGCTTTCACGACAAGCACCTACGATTTCAAATAAATTTGACAAATCAATGGATGTGTTATAGGCTCATCTTATGTAACCTGTAAGCCTTTGACATTTGTAAAAAGATTAATCGGTCATTGACTTTGACCCTTTTATGTACCTACTGAGTCGACCACCCTCAAGTAGGTAAGGACGTGTAAACCTCTTAGATTTTATTAGAATTTTATGCGTCTTTATCCGATGGGGTGACTATCAAACCTTGATTAGGTTTTCCTACCCACATATCTTAATCTAAACTAATGTTTTCTATAAGCAAAATTGTGTATATGTTTGTAAAAGCAAGTATATATCGAAATACTGACCCAAATGCAAAACATATTTTACTGATAGAAAGTTTTACTGTAGTTGACAAAATGATCGATTTCTGTGTAGTCCATGGGGGACACGACCGGCAAACCTTATGACTAATAAAATACAGTATTATATTGAGGTCGAAAAGATTTTTTTTTTTTAACTTTAAAATGATGAATAGGCCCTTTCTACGGGCTAAAAACATGAAAACCTCCTACACAGTAAAGCTTTATCAAAATTCTAAGAAGTCACGCAGAGATAAAAATGATTCATGCAAACAAAGTCGCAGAAAAACAACCAATATTTTATATCATAATAAAAATCTGAATATAAAATATTCAATTTCGATAAGCTATCGAGAAACCACAGTAGCGAGACGATAATTCACCAATAGGCTTAGAAATTGTGTTTGGCAAACGAACTAACCTCGGATATCACGGGCATCTTAGGGTCGATACCGCCCTAGGCTACATTTGTAGGCGGTAGCAATACGCCTTATTGTTTCCATTTGGAGTTTACAAGACCTTTTCGTTTCATTAGTTCGTCTTCAAGAAGGGATCTGAAATGGATCTGAATGTTGACCCTCAAAAGGGTTGAAAAAGACAATTTCTTACAGTTGAGATGATAACTCTAAAAGAAATAGGAATATAATAAGAAATGAATATGTAAAAGAAAGTCTGGCACCGATGACCGAAAAGTTTGGTGGAAATTGGTTTTCATTGTATTAGCATGTGATGCGGAGCATGAAAGAGCAGTATGATGAACAGTTTTAGATGTCGTGAGAAAAGTTCTGAAAGATAGATGATGATGATTTTACTAGTCGTTTCATGTTAAGTAAGGCAAAATGTTTGCCTTGCATTTTGAAGTGACTCATTTTGCCTAGCCTTTTCCCAACTATAATCAGTTCGTCTATCTGACCTCCCCAACCAAGCTGGGTAGCCCTTTGGTAAGAATGGTTTTTCAGACTTTTGATTACTTGTAACGACTGTTAAAATATCTCATCATCATTTAAGCTGAAAGACGTCCACTGCTGGACATAGGCCTCCGCATCGAAAACTTTTCCACACTAATCGGTCCTGTGTATCTCGCAAAATATCTACGTAAGACTAATTCAAATTGACTATCTACTTAATTAATTAATGCCTCTTTGAAAGTCCTAATAAATGGTTATACATATAAATTTGATGTAGTACCGCAATCTCTTCAACAACCAAGTTTTCTGAATGAGCAAGTCCCGCTACCTACCCGTCATTACAAAATAATGTGTATTGTTTATGAAAGTTTTCAATACTCCCTAATTTACACTCCCTATAAATAGACTCCCTAAGTATAGAACAGAAAAGTCATTTTATTCCAGGCAAAAATATTTTTCCAGAAACAGTTTGCCAAACTCGTTATAACTACCAATACTTAGTCGGCTAACTTCTCCGATACGCCAAATGGTTTTATTCCAATAATATCATACTGTTATTAGAAACAGTAAGGCTGTTTTCTCATTTGTTACAGGAATTTATGTGACAAATTATTTATATTATAATACTAGCTTCTGCCAGTGGCTTCGCCCTCGTGAAAGTCGAAAATTATCCCGAGGGAACATATTCTCGGGATAAAAAGTATGTGCTATAGTTAAGTTTCAGCGAAGAAGATAAATATTAAAAAAATAAAAAAAAAAAAAATATAATGTTTACTTCAGTACTAGAACTACAAGACTAAAATTAAGATTACAATTATTCTATAAACTAAATTTATTGCTAAATCAATAAAACTGCGATCGTGCAGTTTACGCAATGCTTCACGCGTGGATCCGGTGCATGATCAGCAGTGACGCACGCTAGGCGATTGCCTAACTCCTCCCTCCTCAAGATAGAAGCGCGTCCCACAGCTTCCAGCAGTGTCCTCAGTGCCAGCTCCTTGTACCGGTTGACTCGTGCGTCGTTTTCGCTGCCTGGGGATGCCACAGGATGAGGTAAAGTCCTAGTGTTGACCAGCTTGGAGTTGCCATCATCGTCTGCCAATCAGTGGTAGTTTCTTCTATGCTTTCAGCCCGATCCATGAGTTCGTGAATGCTGTCCAGTGATATGTCTTCAAGTTGTAGGTTATAGTGGATATTCTCCTCCAGCATGTTAGTTTTGCTGGGAAGTGGTATGATTTCGTCGGCTGTAACAGTATTGGTGCTTGTCTTCTATGTTCGGTTGAATATTTCTATTTGGCAATCGCTTGTAATGCTGGCGATATGTATGCCTGTTATCCTTTTGTAGTCGGATTTCCTTCCGCAACGAGTTCTTAGGATTTGCTCGTCCTTTAGGATGATAAGCCATTTGTTTTCGTGTAGTTTCTGGACCTTCCCTTGCTTCAGCTCCATTCTGGCTCGTGTGCAGTTCTTGCTCTCATGTTTTATAAGAGCTATTATACAGTCTTCGGATTTCTTCATGGGCTGGGTGTTCAATGATGTGCAGATCTGGACATCTTGCGTGATCTTCTTGCAGTCTTCTTCTAGGTATGAGTACTCGTTGGTTCCCAGTGCAAGGTATTTGGATTTAGGGATAATGGTAAGGATTTGTTTGTCAGGTATAGAGTATAGATGGATAAGGTCATAAGGGTTTGGGTCAGTGGAAGGGATCTCCATTATAAACGTCAACGTGTTGTCTGTACTATAAGCTTTTACGCTAATAGACTTCTCTATACTATGAATATTATTTATGCTAATATTATCGACGGGTCTGAATTGATAAAATTTTTGAATAGTTAACATTTCTTTAATAAGACTATGGGGGGATATTATACTAGGATGCATTACTTCTAACTGTGCGAAAGTCATGGCGTCTTCTAAAATAATTAGCTTATCTAAAAGTAATTGCAAACTAAACTCTATTTGAATGTATAAATCTAAGAAGTTTAATCTGCCTAATACTAAGTTATTACTAAAAGTGGCATTTTTCAATTTTTTTTCTGGTTTAGTGAACAAATAAACACGTATGATTAAATAATATATTAGCTTGCTAAACGAATTAGAAACGTTTTCCTAGCTGGTGATAATATGTCTATAGCGATTTTATCTTAAACACAAACACACATATAACTTTTAAACTGTAACGACAGGAAATATAGCATGGAAACTGGGAAGACAACTTGCACTCACCCCAATATCCTCTGCATCTCCAGCTGGGCCTTGTAGTTCAGCAGGACCCTGAACGATAGAAATCGTTCACTCAGGCCAAAGAATTCTATTTGAAACTGAGTGTCGCGATCCTACCGACTGCGCCAGTTAAGTTTCAGCGAACAAGATAATTATAAAAAAAAGATTTATTTAATTAAAATATAATGTTTACTTCAGTACTAGAACTACAAGACTAAAATTAAGATTACAATTATCCTATAAACTAGATTTATTGCTAAATCAGTAAAACTGCAATCGTGCAGTTTACGCAATGCTTCACGCGTGGATCCGGTGCATGATCAGCAGTGAAGCACGCTAGGCGATTGTCTAACTCTATTCCTGACTATGATCTATCTCTGTGCAAAATTTCATCCAGATCCGTCCAGCCGATTGAGCGTGAAGAAGTAACAAACAAACAAACACACACACTCAAAAACTTTCGCCTTTATAATATTACTAGCTGTCCCCCGCGGCTTCGCTCCCGTCAACTGGTTACGTAACTTTAACCGTTTACGCAGTGCACGCAACGGAAGCTCCCAAAATGGATTAATTTTTCCCGTGTTTGCAACATTTTTCATTTATGCTCCGCTCCTATTGGTCGTAGAGGGAAGGTATAATATAGCCTAAAACCTTCCTCGATAAATGGACTATCCAAAACAAAAAGTATTTTTCTATTGCAACCAGTAGTTTCTGAGATAAGCGTGTTCAAACAAACTCTTCAGCTTTGTAATATTAGTATAGTTATAATAATATAAAATATAATATAAGTGTGATGGCTTCCTTAACTACGACAAAAATGTCGGTATACCTAGTTACATAAACATAACAGAAACGGTACAGGATTCGTGATTTCCTGGGACGCGTGACAGATAAAAGGAAGGTTTTCAAAGAACCATGTCGTTAAAACGTGGGTTTAGAAAATTATTCTTACGTATAATTTTGATAAATTATTCGATAAATATTATAATTATACTAAGTTATTCGTGTAATTATGACCTTTCTGAATTCATGATTTCGTAAAACTAAGGACTCGTTATTAAAACTAGACGGCCCCGACTAGTTTAAAGTTCTAAACACCGCATGACTAATGTATGAACACTATAGTAAGTAAGTAATCCTTGATTTGCTCAAACATGAGTAAAATACACACAACAAATAATTGTCAATATGTAAGGTATGTTAACAATTTCCAAAAATACAGTTCGTCATGTTTGCCTGAGTAATGGCATGCAAATAATCATAATAGAATATAAATCAAAATAATAAATCTAGAATATCATGTCATACTCAAATTATTATAAAATGTCTGTAAATGTTAAAATTATTATTCTAGATAGGATGTAAAAATAGAAATATTAAAAAAGAAATGTAAATAATAAGAAAATATTAAATCAAATCATAATAATAAAATATACAATAACTTGTATATAATGATCTGATTGTCTTAATGATCCAAATATGACAAACTTGTATAGGTCAGAATAAAACTATAAAATAAAACATCAACAACACAAAAATGTCAACATAAAAAAATAACAAATCAAATTAAAAATTACAAGTCCAGCATAATATTATTGAAGATGTCAAAAATATAACATATAAATTAGTATAGAAAAACTCATGTATAATATAATAAGCCTTATCTGCTAAGAAATCTTTAACTTTTTTTGAATGCTAGATCATTCAACTGGTTACAGGTTTTAGGAAATTTATTAAAAATTTCTGGAGCCAAGCAAAATACACTTTTACGCATAAGTGCCGTTTTATGCTGATGTTGACAAATTTGAGTATTGTCACGTCTGTTTCTAGGAAATTGATCTGCCATGCGAGTAAATAAATGCGGATGCCAATCCTCATTTATTTTTTCTCAAGAACATGGCATTTTCTAATATATAAAGGCAAGACAATGTCAAAATTTTGAATTTTCTAAAATAAGACTTGCAGCTTTGAATGGTTTCAAGTTTAAACACCGACTGAATGCACCTCTTTTGAGTTTTGAAGTCTATTTCCCTGTCAGTCGAGTTACTCCAAAAGATGATGCCGTATCTTAAATAAGATTCCACGAGCCCGTAGTATGCGCTGAGCACAGCATCAACCCCAACTACTGCAGCAAGTGTGTACAGAGCATACGCTGAGCTACTCATTTTCTTACTGACAGTCTCGACGTGTGCCTTCCAATTTAACTTTTTGTCAATAATTAGTTCTAAAAATTTGATTGTATCAACTTCGTCACTGTTATTATTATTGTGCTGTATGTCAAGATTATTTAAAAATGTCAAGGAACGTTGTTTAATGTGCATAATTTGAGTCTTAGTCAAATTTATTTTAAGTTATTATTATTTTGATATTCTATTATTGCAATCAGTGAATTATTAATGTCGCATTTATATGTCTCTCTATTTTTACATCAATTGTCACACACTATCCTATCATCGGCATAGAGGCTCATCGGCTGCACTGTGAATTTAGGCAGGTCATTTATATATATTGTAAACAGTGGCGGTCCCACAAAACTGCCCTGAGGGACACTATACATGACTTCACGCTCTTGCTACCGATGTGACTCTTCTCGCAGAGTAGTTATGTTTATCCTACTGACTTCTGTAATTTGCTTTCTGTGCTGAAGATATGACTCAAAAAGTTTTAGTTTGTTTCCTCTAATGCCATATGCTTCGAGTTTTTAAGTAAAACACTGTGTTGAACATAATCAAACACCTGAATCATATCACAGTATATACTGCAAACTGGTTTATTTTGATCCATATTTTTCATCACCGTGTGTAAAAAATCATAAATTGCCATGTTTATAGTCTTTTTTCTCTGAAACCTTTTTGTTAATTGCAGAGAATGATATTGCTTTCTAAATATGAGTTAATTTGTTTCTAATAATTTTATAAAAAAATTTAGAAATTATAGGGATGAGCGAAATTGGTCCTTAATTCATCATCAATTCTTTGTTGTCTTTCTTAAACAGCGGCTTTTTGACAGCAGTTTTGAGTGCTGTTGGATATATACCAGCACTGATACTCAAATCAATTATGTGACTTGAAGGTGAGCAAATGACGTGAGCTACCACTTTAAGTATTTGACATTGACAGATACGTTCCGTTTCTAACAAAACAACCCCTTTTAAAAAGAAAATAAATATGTTATGGACCAAGTGATTAATACGGCATTATTCATAATGCGCAGTCAATTTGAAAAATGCCTAATACGAGAAGGCAATATGATAAAAACTATTGAAATAATATAAGGGCGGCTAGGGTGTCGTAATAAAACGATTACAGTTCATGCCACGATAAACACTTTTAATACACAACACTTTGTACATAAATGTTCTTACGAGCTAACTGCAGTATAACACAAACTATTCGTACGACTAAACTTAAAGCTACGACAATAGTTATGACGGGAACGAGCTAGGACCGTTGAACTAGACCGTTGGGGTGCGTTTCACACATCTGGCGACCATCTGCCAGCGTGGTTCCTCTACCTGCGGCTAACCTGACCGTAGCCGTGCACACTGAGCGTTACAATAATTAAATTCGCCCGGCTTTCTGAATAATGCCGATCACTTATTGAGCCGGTTAATTAATAAAAAGATGTCTTTTTTAATATTTTATTGTTGACATTGATTTTAATAAAGAATAAGTAAAATACGATTACTATTTAAGCAACTAAGACGACGGAGCGCCACTTTGCGGGGTCGTATTTCTGTCTGCAGGATCTAAAGTAACCTAACATGAAGGAGATGAGGAGAGCCGAGTTCCGCTTTGCTCGCTCACTTCAGCTCACGCCGTCCCCTTCGAACCTAACATATCCGTGATGCCCTAAGCTCCCAAGCTCACTTCGCTCGCTGTTGAACTAATTGACTGACCATAATTATCGAATTACCCAACCGTTACGTAGCAATATTCATAATTACCAGACAATGTGATAAATATAGAAGTTTAAAATCAGTATTCATTACATTGCCGGATTTGTCCTGACTTGATTCATAATGGCTGGTCAAATAAAGTGTAACTTATTAATCACTTGGTCCGTGACATATACATTTTTCCATGAAACGATGATTAAATTACTATATTCAAATTTGTAATAAGTAACTATTTAAACACACAAACAGGTCATCCATCGTCTCTTCCGTATACGCCTATTCTTAAAACCATTCCACCGTACTTAAATTCTTTCAGTTTTCTTGAAAGTAAATATTGTTCATACTCTCAAAACGATATCAGTACCTAAAAATGATATATTATGTATGAAACTTTGATATATATTTTTAGAGAGTATTTCTGTCCGGCAATACACTCAAATCGGTCAAACAGTCGTTATGCTTTCAAGCGGAAATTGCAGTATTATTATCAGCGGGGGTAGGGTCATCTCGGTAAATTATTTTCATTACTTTATTAAATATATATATATTTATTTAGGTATGTATCATATAATATATGTATGTATATGTATTTTAAGCAATTAAAAAATGTATTTTGTTGTTAAATTGGTGATTCAAACAATGCACCTGCCATGTTTTCTCTTCACCACCCTTGGTTGACTAGTAGAGAATGCCTAAGGCATTAAGTCCGCCATTGTACCTTTGTGCATGAAGTTTAAATAAATAAATAGGTCAGGCGTTTAGGTGCCACATGTATTACCTATAAAATGTCGCTTCGGGCTGTACTTTCTCGTCCGTTCGACCTTTTAGAAGTACATTTTCAGGAGATTGGAAGCTCGGGTAACAGATTGGTATATGTTTGAGTTTGAATAAAGTTAAGACTATTTTTGTTTTGTTTTTAGTTTTATGATTTAATATAAAAGGATTTGGTAATAAATAAAAGTTTATTGTTCATTCATCGAACAAAGACTGGGGCACTATATATATGAAATATCTAAATAAAGCCACAGCGTATGTATTCTTATAAGATTAAACATGCGCGCAAGATGTAATTTTAATAACATTTTTATATTCTGCTTTATATGATATAGTTATGAGTTTTTGATGAATAAGAATTGTTCATAACTAAAACTATTACTTAGACTTTGTTTCATCTGTTAAGGTCGCAAGGGTCAAAGACCTCATACACACATTTCAATAAGTTTGTATGGGTACGCCTACGAGATTGCGGCGGGGTAATTGCTTATCACACAACCCATTGGCTGATATAATAAGGACAGGGCGGACCGTTCGTTTGCCTGACGCTACATTTTGGTCATCCATAGGTCATACTCAACGGAACAGATTTTTCGTGGTGGCCCAGTGGTTAAGGTCTCGCCTCTCGTGCTTGAGGCCATGGGTTCAAATCCAGGCAAGTACCAATGGACTTTTTCAAATTATTATGTAGGTACTATCTAAGTCCATCTTGGACATCATAGGTAATGGTGAAGAAAAACATTGTGACTAAACCTGGAATTATATAGTAAGTCTGAAATAGCTAAGTCAGAGGCCTGTGAGGTTCCAAGAGATGACTTAATTAACTCTGACACCAGAGTTGGCTACATCTTCACACGAAAAAGAAAGACTAAACCGAAGCGATATTGTCACGCCACCAGCAATCTTCGGTCCTATGCGGAACTTTATGAGAATGCTTATAGGCAAACGTTCGGATGGCCGTACAATGTACATGCACAGATAACATCATCCCCGTATTCCACGAAGCATTAGACGGAGATGTACCTATAACACACCAACATTTCCGAATCTTCGCTATTTTAATAGAGAGCAGTGGTGGCCCAGTGGTATCGGCCGCTACCCACGAGCCACCACTTGGTGGGTACGAACCCAGGCAGGTGCATTAATTGTGTTAATTATTTCATCACCACTTCTCTCAAAAGTGGGACAACTAGCATGTCTTATAAGCAAAAATTCGAAGACATGTGACTTCCACCAACCCGCACTGGGCCCGCTGGTGGATTACGGCCCATTCCCTCTCTCTTCTTTTTAGTTACCAGTTTATTTCGAATCAGGTAAATTTATACATATAAGTATTATATATTTCAGAAATCATCTCTTATTACCCTATAAAAACCCTTTATTTTTATACCCGACACGATGGGTTTGGAAGAAAATCAATATTTGGGCCCCTACAATATGGCGACCAAAATCCACCATTTTCTATTTTCCAATTTTAATGTAGCCACGCAAGGAAGACGAACTGATTGACGTACGAATCATCGAAATCGGCCTACGCGTTTGGTCTCTAGAACGCCACATAGGAACATACATATACACATATAGATTGATAAACATCCCTCCTTCGGCAGTCGGGTAAAATTGAATGGGATTGCTTAAATTTTGATATTTCGGCAATCGCCATCGCTGATAGAATTATACTTATGTCTAGAGCCTCAGAACTTATCTCGCTTAAGGCCTTTACTCCGTTTAAGTGCCATAAAAAAGTTACTTTCTAAAGCAAACTCCTTATAACGGCGAGGTTAAAAGGTGTGGAAAAAACATATATATATTATTGATTCATTTACATT
The DNA here is from genome assembly GCA_964057195.1 of Orthosia cruda. NCBI lineage: Eukaryota > Metazoa > Arthropoda > Insecta > Lepidoptera > Noctuidae > Orthosia > Orthosia cruda. The sequence continues at coordinate 19,843,303 of OZ059827.1, forward strand.
ATTTGTGAAACACGGTTTTTTCGTATGAAGAAAGAAAATAATAATTTTGCTTTAGAAGAAAAATAATAATACGATATTGTTTGCAAAACGACTTGGATATTCTTCTTCGTCGTATTGATGATTCCAAAATTATATAAGTTTTGACCAGAATTCAGCCACGGCAACAGAGTTTTCATTTGCCTCTCAAAGGTTCTTCAGGCTGCAGGTGTTATTGCACAAAGAGCACGAAAGGAGGTGAGGCATTGATTGGGACGCAGCTCCGCAAGCGAACTGTGGATCATTGGAGTACCCCCATCTAACTAAGTGGGTGTATGAGAAGAGTCTTCCCGAGTGACTTGGATGTTTAAAAATATTTTACACAGAAAAAATAATGTTTATAATTTCTTCTTAACCAACATAGGAAGTAGTAGTAGTAATTAAGTGGAGTAGTAAAAATCAGAAACCGACACGAATAATATTATAACGGCCGAAAAGCTGGCGAAAAAATGGACGTATCTGAATAGTTTTAGGTCTTTACACTAAGTGAGATTTTACCTTTTTTTTTGTTAGCGTGGTTAATCTTTCAAAAGACTCCTGGACTTTGGGGAAAAGACCAGGGAGTGTGGGATTTTTACCTCACTAAAACCACTCCAGTGATCACCATCAGCACGCAAAATTGGTCCCTTGTCCTCTCAACAGCCCACCCCGGAATCCCGTCGGTGCAAAGACTGTTAGGGCACATTCCTGTGTAGACTGAAAAAGCGTCTCCCCTGAGCCTCACTTTGCATGGCAGCACGTAATCACTGTGCCACCTTCAAGTGAGATTTTACCTACGATAACGACTAACGAAAGTCTGAAATGTTTGGAAATAACCACGTGACCACAGACATAAATCTAACTGGATGACGCGATTGTATGTACTTCGCGTTTCAAAAATCGGAGTAAAGTTATGACTAATGATCGTAAACTGAGCTTTTCATTTAGCATTATTGCTACTGAAAATCCACCGAAATCTAGAAAAATGCTTGGCTATGCCATATTGAGCTGTAAAGAATGTATAGAATGGCCGAGGCATTGAAATGTTTTCTTTCATTGGTAAGTTTTATTTTTAAATTGTTTGTGAAAAAGTGACACGCTTGGTTTTCATACAGATGGAGGGACTTGCGTTATCTAGTTAGATTTATGTCTGTGCACGTGACATTTTGGTAGCGTATGTCGATCAAATAGATTTGGGTGTTTTGCAAATCTTGATCCCTGATAGAATTTCACTTTACTTGACAAAGGCTTTGGTCATTATTCCTTATAATATAAGATTTTCAATATTAAATAATGCATTTGTTTCTCTTTGTTAGCGTCGACATTTTAATTTGATATGCCTGACCCTTTTGAATAAAATTTAAATGAAAACAAAATAAACGGTAAAATAAAGCTATATTATCGAATTCCAACTACATACAGATTCTCAATAAATCCAACAGTGCTCAAATTCTTGCTGATCTGATCTATATCTGACGGTCAAATTACGTACTCGAATCTATCCATCTAATGCCACGCTTATTCGGTACATACCGAAAAAATGCGAGCTGCTTTTCAAATGATCGGTTATCTCCGGCAGCGTTCGTGCACGATCGGTCGTCTCCGCTAGCGTTCGTGCGTGGGTTAATAAAGTTTTTGCAGTACGCAATGCAATGTGAACGATTCCGTTTTCAAGTGGGATTCATTTGATTTCAATTTCCTATGAAATAAATTATCGATATTTTACAGAGTTCTCAAATTATGGAGTTATATCCGACTCTTCATTGTTTCAACTGTAATGACGATTCGTCATCTATCTATATCTTCCATACTAATAATAAAGCTGAAGTGTTTGATTGTTTGTTTGAACGCCCTAATCTTGGATTTCAAAATTAAGGCTATATAACATCACGGTACGACCAATAGGAGCGGAGCATCAATGCAAAATGTTGTAAAAACGGGGTAAATTTATTTCTTTTGAGAGCTTCCGTTGCGTGCTCTGCGTAAACGGTTAAAGTTACGCAACAATTTTGTATGTAGGGTAAGGTAGGTAAGTAGGGTAGGTTGGTATCTAGAGTAGGATACGGTTGGTGGGCAGGTGGGTAAGGTGGGGTAGGTTGGTAGTGTAGGGTAGGTAAGTAGGCCCAGTGCGTGTCGGAGTCGTGCACGAAGGGTTGCGTACCACTATCGCAAAAAAGGCAAAAAAAACACGTTTATTGTATGGGAGCCCCACTTAAATATTAATTCTATTCTGAGTTTAGTATTTGTTGTTATAGCGACAACAGAAATACATCATCAGTGAAAATTTCAACTGTCTAGCTATCATGGTCTCGTTTTTACCCTTTGGTTACGGAACCCTAAAAAAGGAAGTTATTAGTTTGACCTGTATGTTGTATGTATGTTTGTCCACGATTTTCTAGCGTTTGGCTGAACCTATTTTGATGCGATTTTCAGAAAAGTATTTATTACATTCTGAAGAAGGTTTTGGTACAAATATATACCCCGTGACGTCATCTGCATAGATTCGTTATTTTTAGTGATAGTGTAGGTACTATAACTAAAAAGTAAAAATAAAAACATTAAATGCAAAACATTAAAAAGTGCAAAATAACTTTCGTTTCGGCAGTCGGTGTCGGAAAATGATAAAAAGAAGAAGTACCAAAGACACGAAAGTTATTTAGCACTTTTTAATGTTTTGCATTTATTGTTTTTATTCCTCCCTTTTTAGTTTTTCTCTCTTAAAGTCGGTTCATTTTTCTGAAAAAGTTTTATTTATATAAGCATGGAAGAAACAATACGATTCGCGATAACTCACTATTGGAAAAAATATGCCTTTTCCATGCGTGAAACAGCTGATATTTCATGACCAATTCGCCATGTTATCAGCAGAAGTTGCTCCGAAAACACTTCAATTCAGACCACGATTAAAATTGATGATACATTAAAAACACAACAACAAAGAAATCTGCAGCACCATTAGGGTCTAAACATTAACGAGAAACATTTACTAACGAACATCGTCGTAACCTAAATGAAGGTTTGAAGTAGCCAATTTTAGGTTAAAAGGTGATTTTCAGATTCCAAATTGCTTGTAGAAAATACATCTCGAAAATATTTGGCTTAATTGCTGACATTAGCAGATAATGTTATCATTAGTGGCCATCTCTTAGAGTAAGATTTGAAGATACACAGATACATACCTATTTTTTATGTATATTTTACGATGACCGGTGCATATTGATATACCATAACTAATATTATATAAATGCTAATATGAGTTTGTTTGATACGCTTTTACGTCTTAACGGGTGTACGTATTTGGATAAAAATTTGTATATTGATAAACCAGGGCGCACGGATGGCGCAGTGGTTGAGCGATTGACTGCTGCGTTGCGTGTCGCGGGTTCGATTCCCGTACGGAACAAATATTTGTATGACCTACAGATAGTTGTTCCGGCTCTGGGTGTTTATGTATGTGAGTTTATATGTTTGTAAACGCACCCACGATACAGGAGGAATTCCTAGTGTGGGGCAAAGATTAAAAAAAACCAGTATCTGGATTAGGACCTGGATACTTATTAGGGTTCCGTACCCAAAGAGTAAAAACGGGACCATTTCTAAGACTCCACTGTCAGTCTATCTGTCTGTCACCAGGCTAAATATAAACCGTGATAGCTAGACAGTTGAAATTTTCACAGATGATGTATTTCTGTTGCTGCTATAACAACAAATACTAAAAACAAAATAAAATTAATATTTAAGCGGGGCTCCCATACAACAAACGTGTTTTTGCCGTTTTTTGCGATAATGGTACGGAACCCTTCGTGCACGAGTCCGACTCGCAGTTGGCTTGTTTTTATAGGTATCGGGAGTATGTCCACTTAGGATACTATCCGACTTCCATGCGGCCGAAGCCGCTGGCAGAAGCTAATAACATTTATGTTATTGTGCGAAATCTAACTATTTTTTATCTATTTGTTTGTAACGTTTTCAAACATAAACCGTTGAAACAATTTTGTTGAATTTTGGTATAGGTAGAGATACATTGATTAGACATTGGAGAAGACATAGGTAAAATCAATATTCCTGGTTAGGAATATTTGATCAAAAAAATCTAATGATGCAGTTTTAGTTTTCATCAAAATCAGCCTCGAGACTCCTTTGAATGTATTCCGCTGTTACTCATAGTTTCAAATTTAGCCCACATAGAAAACTCAGCCTCAGCCTAAACTCAGCAATAATTTTATTGTACCAGTAGTCATAACAGCCAATGTGATAAAAGCCAAAAGGCTCGACCTACATCTGAAGAGATATGCCTGGAGACAACAATTATTGTTACCTCTCTTTGGATACTGTTCCCAATACTTGGTATAACATACAAATATTTTAAAGGAAAATAAACGTGTGTAACGAATAATTTTCATATTACAACGTTCATAAGTAAGTAATTTTCAATGTTTTGACCTGATTTCCATAATTTGAATAATAGAACAGATAAACGACCCAGTTAGATTAGGTAAGAAATGTGTTATTGGAAGGAACATATTCCCTTGTTATTTCTTTTCAAGTAGGTACTTATTCCAATGTTCATGGTTGGTAACACTGAAAGGCGAGTTCCGTGTTTAGACGTGTAAATTGAATTCATAAAGTATGAATACAATTAGCGGACAACCCAATTAAAAATAACTATAAATCTCTCGTGTTTATTCCACTTTTATAAAAGGTTTTAAAAAGAAGAAACTCGTAGAATGTTTTTCTATTTTTAACAGCTTTATTTTCAAACCTGTTGTTTTAATAATTAACCCAAATCCAAACACCATGTTGTACATGGTTTTTGGATTTGACCGTTGCTTGTCTATAAACATATTATTATGTCACACCTGATTGGGGTGATATTACAAACAGGTAATTCGACAGATACATCACCACAGAACCTAATGTAACCGATTTTTTATCGTGGATAAATGCTCATGCATACTGCGCTACCACGGGGAGATAACGCATTTATGTGGTTCTCTAACCCACGAAATTGCCACGGTGTCCTCCTGTGCCGCTTATGGCGGGAACACGGGCATGCGTTACAACTCACCGCGAATCCACCGCGGCTTTCCGTCACCGGACCCTCCTCCGGGAAACACCCCCAATACCCAATGTAACCGCTACACACTTATATATATATTATATATTAATTTCAGGAACATCTTCCTACCCATATCCCATATTACCTGAGGCCGGAACCCATTATTGTTCACTTGCACTTCTTTCATGTCATTCCCCACACACAACCCATCAATAATTTGATTTGCCCTCCTATTCTTGACAACACATATTTATTAAGTATCTTGGAATGGTTTTAGTTACAAAACAACAATCCATTACACTTTTATTGTATTTCAACATTTAGTATAAACTTAAAAGCGAATTTGTTAATTAAACTCGTTTGTTCCACAGTTAGATTTATTGACGATGATCAATAGAGAAATATCTGAATTAGATAAATTATAGTTAACCAATAATTATTTAGTTTAACTTGATCTTTGGTTAGAGTAACATAAATGAACTAGATTTAATTGAAAGTTTGGATAGCAACAAATTTGTTGTGGCTGAATTGTTTTGTAAAACAAAAGCAGTTTAAATACTATGCAAAGAATTTAGGCTAAGCATGCACTGCAGTTTTTATTCGCGCGGTTTATAATCTGCGTACTGAATTATAACTAACACGCATGACGGATAAAATGCCGCGCGATTTTTGTCTCTTTCCATACGTTAAGGCGTCCATAGAGCACAAAATATTCGCGCCGCGGTGCGGTGGATTCTGTGGCTAAACACAGATTTCTTGCGGCATTATTTCCACATGTTTTTTTTTACTGCAAGTGCGTTCAGCTTTATACAATTCTATATGACGCAGAATAGGCGGAAAAAACTCGCACGGATAAAAACCGCAGTGTCTGCGAACTAATTACGTTAACTAAGAAGAATCTATGTTTATCATCGACATGATAAATGAAGAAGCAGCAAATACAAAAACGAAATACTACTTATTACTAAAAATTCTTAAAAAAGTCATGCAATTGGGCACATCCTTCCATGATCCCTTACTGGATATCTAAAAGTATTTTTGTAGTATCTATCCTTGTACCCAATAACTGAGGTATGCAAGTCTGATAGGACTTTGAATCAGCTGAAGTTGATCCGAACATCAATTTAACATCTTAAGTCAAAAGTGGTATTGATCTTGTCTTTTAATATTGTGAAACATTAAATTTGAATAATAATAAAAAGTTTAAATATTTTTATGTGCGCAATTATGGCATGATATATGCCATAATTCCTGATAACAATTGACTACAAAAGAACACACCAAATAAAATACTACGTCACATCAGAAATTCACAGTTACCATACAAAAAGCTTATAGTCAGAAATACGTATAAAATATCAGATTTATAAAGCCGGGAAACAGGAAATCGGTGATACAACAAGATATATTGGCTTACAAACTCATTTTACAAAGCCGATTTTTAAGACACTCGAGAGTGAAACGATTACTTCTCAAGCCTTCACGTAGATCTAAAAGAAAGGAAGATAAGTCAAGATTGTGCTATATCGCCTATTTATGATCAAAATGAGCATATAGCGACATCATCAGCATCATGATTACTTCAACCGAAGGACGAACGCTGGACATAGGCTTCATCAAATCATAACAAAAAGTTTACAATATGTTGTCGAAAACGCAGACTGGCCTTAGTTACTCTGGCCCAAAAACTATCTGTTTTGTAAACTATGTCTAAACGTCGCTGCGCTGCTGATTCGAAAGAAGGATAAACTCAACCTTTCAACATTATACAACTCATATAAAATAATATATCTTCAGACTAGGTGTGGTCGGAGTTTCTTATCTTTACCTTTATAGTATTGAGTGTGCTCAATATTGACAGTAGTTTGTACTAGAATGTAATCCCGAGACATACATAAATTCATGTGAACAAATGTAATGCACAGAGATATAACGATTTACAATATTTCTGACTTGGATATCAAGGACAGTGTGAAGTGAAGAAGAAATATTAAGAGATCTGACCCTGTGGGACAACAAAATGCAACTCCTGAAAGTCAGAATCAGTAATGGCGACCATCATAAAAAGCACCTCGTCAATGAAGCTCTACGAGACCAAACGATACAATTCATCTGTCTTAGATTTCTCAACAAAATTATTCAGAAAAGAACAACGGAGGAGTAAGAAATACTTAATTTCCACTAACTTGCTTTCTAATTTGTAATACTTGACCAGAAGGGAATAACAGTCGATAATATTAAGAAAGATTTAGCAGAAAGACAGATTTCGCAGATGACACATCTACCATTACACAATCAAAGTCTTTGATTGTGGAATGGTAGATGAACACTTGACAAATCATAATGGCCTGGGATTGTATGATATAAGGTTTTGGCTGATCAAACGTGATAAGCGAACGGGGAAGAAAATTGCTGTTTAGTGAAGTATGAGGGGAAGAGATGGGCTTTAATGGAAAGTAAATTGGTATGGGACCAAGTTCCGCACACATAATTGTTTAAGGTGTACAAATACGTTAATGTTTACCTCAGGAGATATAAATAATTTACATTTTAAATAAGCTCCTAGTTCTGCTGCTTCTTATCATAAAATCGTTTACATAAATAACACTATTTTTTTTTTAGTTGGTTGCGACAGCTATAAACAAAAAAACCGATATTTTTTCGAAGAACATCGTTTTTTTAAACTCAACAATTAAAGGGTTTCTTGTAGCGGAGCCCAGATTGCAAATTATGAGCATATGAGCGAATAACAAAACAGTTCCGTGTTAGAACCGGATATTTGTTAATAATAGTGTTACAAATGATTATTAGGTTCCTACATAATACTCACGAATAATAACAAAATAATTATTATTGTATCTCGGTCTTACATTAGCCATGTTCTGGTCAATACCAAGAAGCCATTTTTATTTCCCCAGCACTACTAAGCTTCTCTGTAACAAGCACAATACATAAGTTATCATTTTGTTTCTCTCTGGCAACGACAGTTAAACAAGAATAAGCAGCTTAAGACTTCGAAGAAAATGATTCTGATGTAATTGCTTTTGTGTTAATACAAGAATGGGAGAAATTGATGCAATAATTTAAAATTATTATTATTAATTAAACATTATATCATCCTGTCCCACTGCAAAGATAAATTTTATAAAGGTTTAAAATAAATTTGAGTGTTTGAAAACGCATAAATATAATCTAAATTTTGATTTTTATTGTGATTTTAATTTTGATTTAATTTAATTTTGATTGCAATCTTAATTTTTATTCTTTTAATTTGATTTTTTGTTTCAATTATTTTATTTAATATTTTTTAACCTGATTTTAATTCTTATATCCTCAAAATTGTATGCTGTTAGGTACTTGTTGTAATAATAAGTTTAAGAAGAGCGAAGTGCTCTACTACAGGCTATTTTTGCCTAAAAGAGCACTTCAATTACCAGATTTTTGTTCATACTTATGAAGGAATAATAAATTACTTGTATTTATATACACTTGGCCCACATTTCAATTCAGAATAAAGGACCAACACTCGACTCAGTCGCCGGATAACGTAAGAAAACCCTTGATTATTTGAAATATATAGCAAGCTATATATAACTATAATTTCTTGATGGATGGGAAGTCAAGTAGGAGGACATGATTTAAAATATGAGCCTTAGGCCCTTTTACTCCAAAATTACAGTCCATGTTCACAAGAGGATTCAATATTTGATTATAATTTTGTTTAAACTTGGTTTTCCCGCGGCTTCCATGTCCATGACCCACCCCACAGGACCCGTTATTTTTCGGAATATAAAACTAGCCTATGATACTCAACTATAGTGTAGCTTTTTATCAGTGAACTAATTTCTTAAATCGGATGAGTAAATTACCTCCTACATCTAAACTTACAAACTTTACCTTTTTATAATATCACTAGTGGACGCCTCGCGGTTTCACCCGCGTAGTTCCCGTGGGAATACAGGGATAAAAAGCCTATGTCACCCGGGGATAGTGTAGCTCCAAAACGGTGAAAGAATTTTTGAAATCGGTCCAGTAGTTTTTAAGTTTATTCGAAGTGAGGTTCAGACGAGGCGTTTTTTAGTCTACCCAGGGATATGTCCTAACAGGCGTTGCACAGACGGGGTTCCGGGGTGTTATATTAAGGTTTTAGTTAGTAGTTAGTTAGTGAGAGGTTTTAATGAGGTCAAAAGCCCACACACCCTGGAATATTCCCTAATTCCGCTTTTTGAAAGTTGGCCTTCGTCTACAAAAAACATGCATAGAAACCTAAAAAGATATCTAGGTACATAAGTACGTGTATGCAAAAAGTAACTTCAAATTTGCGAAAAACATCGGTCATATTACAGAGTTTATGACTAGAAAGAATAGAAATCTGCTTGGACTTTATAGAGTACAGCTTCTGCCTGCGGCTTAGCCCGCGTAAAAAGTGTTTCATCATCCGAAGGGACTACAAACTATCCTATGTCCTTCTCAGGGTCTCAAACTATCTCCATGCTAAATGTCATCTAAATCGGTTCTGTAGATCCAGAGATTACCCCCTACAACCTCATACACTTTACCTCTTTATGATATTAGTAAGATAATGAGAGATTTTGGAAAAAATACCATCAGTATGGTTTTAGTCATTCCAAAAGAATTTCTATTTTGCGATTTCTGCCCACGTCTGCCCCGCAAACATAAAACGACATAAACCACTTCAAATTCTAGAAAATCAAGAATTTCATCTGACAGGCGCCAGTATAATTTTGTAGCTGTCTCTTCAATCTTCAAGATTAAGGTAGCTAATAGCCATTTAATTTCACTTTACTTATATGAATCTGTCTTTTCATGGAGCGACTGCCTACATTTACGAGTATTTTATTCACATGCACTAAACCTGTAAGTGAGTAACACGTTCTTATCTTATGGAGGGGCCGAGAATTAAAATCAAAATTTCTTTATTCAATTAGGCCATTAAGCGGCACTTTCGAACGTCAAAAAAAAAATGTAATGATAATTGATTCTACCGTTCAGTCGGAAATGCTGCTTGTTATGGAGAAGAACGGACAAGAAACTCCACACTTACTCTTTTTAAAAAAAAAAGTTTTTTACAAGTTATGTGTATGTCTATCGCTGTTTTTACTAAAAAGATGTAAATTCTTTCTAACGTAGATGATGTTTTCGTAAATATATTGACAAGGTACCGTCATGATGTTAATGTCCTTAAACAGTTCCCTTAGAGAATCGCGCCGGCGAAGATTGTATATCGCTCTGATGGCTCGTTTTTGCAGAACAAAAATTGACTGAATGTCTGCAGCCCTTCACCATAGTAATATGCCGTAAGACATTATACTATGAAAGTAACTAAAATAGACCAGCCTCGCGGTATAGATACCATCAGTAAATTGACGATTTTTTCTAACAGCATAAGCTGCCGAACTTAACCGCCCCGCAAGTGATATTAAATGAGGACCCCATTGTAACCTTGAGTCTAGCGTGATCCCCAGGAAAACCGTTTTGTCGACGAATTCTAGCTTCTCGTTGTTTAATATAATGTCACAATCATAACCTTTGACATTCGGCAAGGCAAATTTTACACACTTGGTTTTTTTAGCATTCAAAACTAAATTATTAGCAGTGAACCAATTTAGAACTTGCCGCAATGCATTATTTACGTCGGCAACGTTACTCGTACGTCTGTTTATCTTAAAAATCAAAGAAGTGTCATCAGCAAATAACACCATGTTTAGTTTGTTTTTCAATAGATGGGGTAAATCGTTAATGTATACTAAAAATAAGAAAGGACCTAAAATTGAGCCCTGGGGTACCCCCATTTTCACGTTTAACCCAGACGAATTGAAACCGTTTATTTGAACTAATTGCTGTATATCATTCAAATAGGAATTTACTAAACTTAATGCTGATTGGCCTAGCCCGTAATGCTCAAGTTTTAAAAGCAATGTTTCATGATCAACGCAATACGCCTTCGACAGGTCGCAGAAGATACCTGTGGCATCTTGTCCCTCCTCCCACGTATCAAAGATGTGTTTTATTAAGGTGACACCAGCGTCGGTTGTACAGCGTCCTTTGGTGAAGCCATACTGTTTCTCGTGTAGGATGTTTTTCGTATTAAAATAAATGAGCATTTGATTTAGCATTATTTTTTCAAATACCTTGCTGAAAACTGGCAACACGGATACTGGTCTATAACTATTTGTGTCTTTACTGTCTCCGGAGTTAAAAAGTATAAACTTACTATATTTCATTAGATCCGGAAAGACACCTTGATCTATACACAAATTAAAAATTAAAGCTAAGTACGGCGCTATAGTCTGAACAATGGAGGTACAAACTTTGATGGACATTCCCCATAGATCTCCGGTCAGTTTTATCTTTATTTGCTTAAAAGCTTTTATCACTGTTATTGGGTTTATATGTGAAAAGTTAAATTCAGTCGGGCAGGCTGAAACGTTAGCGTGTAATAAACCATAAGCGAGCGACGGCGAAGAATTTAAGGTTTCAGTAGTTTTAATTGGGATGCTGGTAAAGATATTTGCAAATTCTTGAGCAACTTCTTTGTTATCTCTAATAAGTCCATGTGTAGTCTCAAGCGTGTAATCAGTATTATTTCTTTTGTTCCTGTTTGTTTCATTGTTAATAATTTTCCAAACCGTCTTAATTTTATTTTCTGCGAATTTAACCTTATTGCTAATGTATAAAGCCTTAGCTAGTTTACATGAATTTTTAAAAATTCTTGAGTAAGTAGCAACATACTTATTAAAAGTTTCAGTGTTAATATAAGGCTTACGGCCATACAGCTCGTAATGGCTTTCCCTACTTTTCCTGATTCCTTTAGTCACCCAGTCACTGAATAAAAACTTAGGGCATACTCGTATAGTTTTAGTTTTCTTCTTAAAAGTGTTATTGAATTCTGTTTGAACAACTGAGAAAACTTTTTTGTATAAAATATTACCATCGTTCACTGTGAGGTCCTGGTATCTTATCTTACCAATTAAAGTGCTGTTAAATTTATTTAATTTACCGGATGTTATTGGTCTGGATTGAATCTGCACTTGTTGTATTGGTATGCTGGACTCAAATGTTACCAGTAGCCCACTATGATCTGAAAGCAGACATTTCATAATAGCTTTGTTTAAGAAGTCGCAGCAACAAAAAACATTATCAATACATGTAGCACAGTAGTCACCGTTGTTCGGGTTGGTTCCTCAAACACATGCGACAAATTAAATGATTTAAAGATATTTAATAGTCTACTGTAATTTGAATTATTTTCTAAAATATTTATATTAAAGTCACCACAGATTATGACTAGTTTATTACCAGTTGTAAGTTTTGCCAAAACATCTTCCATCACTGACTCACTACTGTACTGTATAAGTAGTTTTTATGATTGGGGGGTCTGTAAACGCACATTATGCTTATCCAGCTCAACACGGGACAGTTCAACACTATGTTCAACTGATAGATCTACAATATCTTTACGAGGTTTTGATGTAATACCATTTTTGATTAAAATAAGTGAACCTCCACGTAAAATAACATTTCTGTTAAAAAGGCTGCCTACAGTATAATTTTCATAATTAATAAGCCAATGCTTATTTTTAGAAAGATTACAATTTAGAAATTAGAAAGATTATAAAGATTATTCAATAATAATCTTTCAGCCAATGCTCAGTAAAACAAATAATTTCAAACATTGTCTTTTCTAAAAACAGTTCTATTTTCATTTGCTTTGCAGAAAAACCTTGAATGTTTTGATGGAATAATTTTAAAGAATTCTGCTTAGCCCCTTTTTTTTAATTAACTAACTCCTTACTATTTGGTTATTGGTACCCTCCCTTGTCCTACAAACTAGTTTAAATTATAAATATTAATAGCAGAATTGCTAACGTTATTAATGTTATTGGAGACCTGTAAATTAGTATTACTACTAATATCAAATACAGTACATGACAATATAACTCTCGACACTATAATAACTCGGACACTTCAACCCATTGGGATCTTTTGTGGTCCCGTAGATAACTTACTCCTCCCCGATCTTGTTGAAAACTTCTTCATGAGTTTTACAACAAGATTAGGAGATATGAGCCTATAGTCTTCTGATCTTGGATATCCTAAAAGGACTAAGAGACTCATTCGCTTACTAGCCAGTGCATGCCGTTGGTTCCAAAGTGGCCAGTGAAGGCCCCAAGCAGGTAGCTGATTTGCCGCCTGCTCATATTCCAAATACATTCCCGTGCCTTGAACGTAGAGCCCAGAAATTTCTTGGGTAACCCGTTACACGACACCTCTCTCAAGATTGGTGTCACATTTTCTGGCTTCCGACTACCCGTATCTACAATGAAAGATCTACTATTACAAATGGCAGCAGAGATCAACCGCTTATCGTGCTGTCCAAAGCACGGAGGACTCTTGGTATAATATGATGATCAGCTATCCATAGAACAACCTCGTCAAGTGTTGCTTAAACTTGAAGATCGGCCCCTATTATTATTCACATCATCAGCCTTTTAATGTTCCCACTGCTGGGACATAGGCCTCCTCTCATAGAGGGTGTGGGCTGTAATCCACCACGTGGGCCCAGTGCGGGTTGGTGGATGTCACATGTCTATGATTTTTTGGTTCTAGGACATGCCGGTTTCCTAACGATGTTTTCCTTCACCGTTTTGAGAGCAGAGGTGATGAAATAAATAACATAAAGTATAGCGCCTGCTCGGGTTCGAACCCACGACCTACAACTCGTAAGTCGGGACCGTATCCACTGGGCCACCATATTATTATTGACCACTCTGTATTATTGTTTAAACTTTATTATTTTGACATCCAAATACTGAGTGATACTAATTTGTTTATTATAATGGATTGATTATTATTTGACATTTAACATTTGGATACTTAACTCATTGACATGTACTGTAGAATTTATATAAAGATGCTTTTAATTGTTAATTTAATTTGATATTGATTCGGAAATGTGTAACTGAGTTCGTTGTCTCAGATTCTGGCTCTTTTTCTATTATTATTGGTAATCATTTTATTGTAAAAGTAATCAAGTATATTGGATACTAGATGACCCCCGCGGCTTCGCTTCCGTCAAATGGCTATCTATTTACCTATCCTACAAACAAACAACTACTTCAGATTTATAATATTAGTATAGTAGATGTTGAATGAATAAAACTCCTTCGCAAAAGAACAAATTTGATTACCATAAAAAAGGTTATAGTGAGTCAATCTTAAAAGATAGACATATGCTGTCCTAGAATATTTTTTAGAACTTTTAAAGACGAACAATTTCATCATACATAATATTTGTGTAACTTAATCCGTGTTTGCAGCGCACGCAATGGAAGCTCTTAAAAAGGAATATTTTTCCCGTTTTTGCAACATTTTTCATTTATGCACCTTCCTCGATAAATGGACTATCCAACACAAAAATATTTTTACAATTCCAATCAATTTAGTTCCTGAGATTAGCGCGTTCAAACAAACAAACAAACTTTTCAGCTTTATAATATTAGTATAGATAAGTATAGATTGTAAATCATATTTGTACGCCTCATGGCAAAACATAGAGAGTCTCTGTTTTAACACCCCACACACTGCTGTGTAAACAGTTTTACAAATAAAGTTCTGATTCTGATATGGCTTTTATTACTAAGCCAAGAGCTCCTTTACTTAAATTGCATAAAATCAACTCAGCTTCGATACAGTTCGATTTTGCACATAATGAAGGGAACGAAGTTAACCCCTGTGTCGCAACGGTGAGAGCAGTAATCCTATTATCGGAGGTTCATAAAGTCGGACAAAATGGCGGGGATTTCGCGCGACAAATGACAACTGACAACGGAGATCCCGTTAGATGTTTCAGAATTTGAATAGACAAGGCTGGTGAGTAATAAGAAGAATGTGACTAAAGTTTTAAGAGTATTTTTCTTTTATATAATAAACTAGCTGACCCGGCAGACGTTGTTTTGCCATATAAATTATTTTAAAGATTCCCGTAAATTTTGCACGCACTAAGTATTATAGTATTTCTAACAGTTGTTTAATAATGGAATGATTTATACAGGTAACACAATGGTTGTTGTTGGCGGGAGCTCGTGACAGGAGTTGAATATTATTATAATTAATTCATTATTTAACTGTACGTGAGAACTATCTTTAGCAAAATGGCACCTACCTACCCTACCCTATCCTACCCTACATACCTACCTGCCCTACCCTACATACCTACCTACCCTACCCTACCTATTTACCCTCCTACCCTACCTGCCTACCTACACACCTACCCTACCTACCAACCTACCTGCCCTACTCTACTCTACCCTAAATACCTACCTACCCTACTCTACATACCTACCTACCCTACCCTACATACCTGCCTAACATTTTTTGTTTTGGTCTTAAAGCATCTTACATTGCCTTTCTAATGAAACCGGTTTGGGGCATATCGGTTTGATGGTTCCAAAGTCTATTAACGAACATAGGTAGAAACATTTTTGTGTTTTTATATATTAGAATTATAGGATGAATTTCAGAAAACTCGACAACGCCATCAACTGGCGATACCGGAACCAGTATACAATGCAATAATTATTCATTTTTGTCTGTGCTTTGTTTCTATCGAGTATCAGAGATAGCGCTGTGTTCGCTAAATGTTTTCTTCTTATTGTTATCCTATTCCGGGCGAAGATAAATCCAAAAACACAAAAACCATAAAAATTGGTCCAGCTGTTCTTGAGTTATAAGTGGTGTAACTAACACGACTTTGTTTCAAATATATATAAGAAGATGGTGAAAGGTACTCACCATCAAGTCTAGCTATAAATCCTTCTATAAAATGGAAAGGGAATCCCAGCTTCCGAAAAAAGCTGCTGTTGTGTGCAAAATTACACCCGAATCCGTTCAACCGTCCATCCGTTTTTGAGTGTTAGAAACACAAACATACAAATATACGAGTACAAACTGACACATTTTTAATATTTTTAAGATTAAAATGTTTTGTAATTGTAAGAAAAATCATCATTTATTTAGGTAAGTAGGTACCTCATTAATAACTACGCTTCTTCTTCTTTTTCGTGTGAGGTGGGCCACCTCTGGTGTCAGAGTTAATTAAGCCGCCTCTGGGAAACCCCACAGGCCTCTGACTTGGCTATTTCAGACTTACATTAACTATATAAGTCCAGGTTTCCCCACGATGTTTTCCTTCACCGTTGCCTGTGATGTCCAAGATAAACTTAGAAAGTACATATGAATTTGAAAAAGTCACATTGGTACTTGCCCGGATTCGAACCCACGACCTTAAGCACGACAGGCGAGGTCTAAGCCACTGAGCCACCACGACAACGCTACAAACAGTTGGTACCTACATACCGAAAAACTTAGATGCTACCTCTTTAAATAAATATAAATAGACTAGTTCAGTTCCTACAGCCGGAAACTTACCAGTTAAGTGCTTTAAAAGTTAATTGCCGGGTTAATCAAGACATAAAAGTTAAACAGAGATTTTCTAACTTACCTCGCTTAGTTTTAAAAATCAATCAAAGTAAGTCTCGCTTAATAACCTCAGTTAGAACTTGCCTTAACGGTCAAGTTACTTGACACGTGTAAACGAAGCTTTGTTTTTAGGGTTCCGTACCCAAAGGGTAAAAACGGGACCCTATTACTAAGACTCCGCGGTCCGTCTGTCTGTCCAACTGTCACCAGGCTGTATCTCATGAACCGTGATAGCTAGACAGTTGAAATTTTCACAGATGATGTACCTATGTCTGTTGCCGCTATAACAACAAATACTAAAAACAGAATAATATCAATATTTAAGTGGGGCTCCCATACAACAAACGTACGGTACGGAATCCTTCGTGCGCGGGTCCAACTCGCGGTGGGCCGGTTTTTTTGTAATACACTATCTAATCAAATGGAATATTTTTGTGCTTAATCATATATTTAGTTGAATATCTACATACTTCAGCCATCTTCATTATTTTGGTTGTAAATAAATTTTACTAATATTATAAATGCGAAAGTTTAGTATGTTTGTCTGAATGGCTGAACGGATCTGGATAAAATTTGGTACAGAGCTAGATTATAGTCTCGAGTAGTACATAGACTTTTTATCCCGGTATAATTTTCCCTTGGGATGATAAAACACTTTTCACGCGAGCGAAGCCGCTGGCAGAAACTAGTATGACCTACAAACTATGCTACATTGGGTTTATCTTAGTAACCCAAAAAGTGTTAAAATCTTAAGAGTAAGAATAATGATAGATTGAGGAATGAGGTAATAAGACAACGTTGTGGTCTAAAAGAAGATGTAGTGACTAAAATTGAAAAGAGTATGTTAAGATGGTTTGGCCATGTTGAGAGGATGAATGAAAGGCGACTAGCGAAAGGTATTTACAAGGGAGACGTGAATGGAAACGCCGGGAGGGGACGACCTAGAAAGACATACATAGACCTTATTAGGTGATGTTCTTTAGAAAGGCCAGGTGCGCAGTACTCAAAACCGGCGTGTTTGTATGACTTAATGTATGAATGTGAGTGAAACAAAAGAAGTATGTAAGGATCGCTGCAGGTGGCGCAGCATTCTGTAGTTTCTGCCTACCCCCATAGGAAAAAGGCGTGAGTTTATGTATGTATGTAACGCGGTACCAACTGCAGTGCGCCGCTCGGTGCCATAACCGTCCAAAAGTTTTGTTTGCAAAATATTTTTGGATTTACAAATTTTATGTAGATCAAGACGCGAACCGGAAGACGATACGTTGGAAGGCCTCCCACTAGGTGGACTGATGACCTGGTTAAGGTTGCGGGAAGGCGCTGGATGCGAGACGCACGGGATCGGTCAATGTGGCGACGCCTGGGGGAGGCCTATGTCCAGCAGTGGACGTCTTTCGGCTGAAATGATGATGTAGATCAAGGAGAAATTCTAACCATAATTTTTTCCGTGTAAATATATTTTTAAACATCCAAGTCGTTTTGGAGGAGTATGCAAAATCTAATACCAGCCTTACGGACCTTCCAAATTAAGCAACGCATGCCGATTTCAGTCAGAATTCGCCTAACCATCCATTATTCATCCGTGATATATCCAACGTAACGGAAGAGGTCGCTGGCCCCTGAAACACAGGTGCTGTTACCTAGCTCAGGAGTCAGGGTTTCACTCTTTTCTTTGTAATGTTTGATGCTTATTAATAATTTATTATATACCAAGAAGTAAGTCGTTAGTACCCGTTGTCAATTATTTACGATTGTCAGTCAAAGATCGTACGAACGACTATCAAAGGTCTATCTTGGTCAGTCGTTACGGGTAATAAAACGCCGAAACTCGGACGACCTGTCTTGCCAAAGGGAAGGACAAATGAAATGGAAACTCAGAAACTGTATTGCGGAAGTCAGAGCCCGTGTAAAATACCAATATTCAACTGCATCCGGTTTGAAATCCAACGCTAAAGTAGTTGGGTAACGACTGCTTAGGCAGAATATGATGGCAGAACCTAAGATACATCGCCACCCTTAAGAATAAACGCGGCTCAGTAAAAATCTTTCTTCAAAACATTTTTGTGGACTTTGTCTAAAAATTACCTTCCCTAGGGCCGACTCGACCCTAGCTCAAAGCAATTACTGAGGCCAGCTAGATTAAAGGAGTCTTCAGAGGGGACGATTCAAAAACTTCTACAGCATTTTTTTATGAAGGTTTATCTACCTACTGATAATCAATTTTTTTCCGTTATGTAGGTTATGCAAATGACAATAATGCTGAGTTGCTTGAAGCAAACCAAATTTTCCGAATGTCAAAATATACTTAAAAGAGAGTTTCAAAAGTCTTGAAGATAATAGATACAGTATCATATCACCATAATTACTTAATATATTTGTTCGGGGTTGGGATAAGATTGAGATAATGGATGAGGTAAAAGATGAAAGTCAGTATAGGGTTAATAAATTCACTGTATTGTCTGGACACAATTAAGAAATTAAGCCTAATTTATACTAAGGTGAATGATATGGGATTATGAGTCACGCGCACGGTATGCTGCCGAATTACGTACTAAACTATTGCTGTGTAAGTGCAATAATATAAATGATGGAAACATACTGAGCGGGTGGCGTAATAATGCTGACCCAGGTAAACGTACTGTACGGTGGTAGACCCGTACATGCTCCCGGGGGCAAAGATAGGGGTTAGTAGGATAAAGATGGAGATGAGATTTACAAGATGATAAACAATATTCAACTTATCAGCTATATGACAGGGATAGGGATTAGTAGTGAGAGATTAACAATATTTCGAACAATTACAAGTAGTCTAGAGCAACTACTTATCTTAGATCGGGAAGGGAAAATACGCGAAAAACCGGGGACGACGCCCTATCTTCTGTTTGTAAACAATCGCTAGATTTAATAAGATTTTTGGGAACACTTTTCACAGATTGACTAAATTGCCCCTTTTCCCTAAGATCACAACACTCACTCACTGCCCTTTTCACTTTGATTAAAGATTGCCCTTTTTCCCTAACCGCACTACACTCACTTATAACACTCTCATTTCCGGGATGTGAAGAGATCGCAGTAGCAGTAGGTGCCTCTCCAGCAGGCACCGAGGGTTCTCGACGTGTTGACCGCCTGAGACGCCGCCAACAGTATACCGCTGCAGTTATCAGGATTCCAAGGATTAGAGCATACAAGACGCTATAAAGATGTACGTCGTGATAGGATATTTTATCACTCCATGTTTCAGTTTGTTTCATGATCTCAATCTTTTTCTGTATATCTTCAAATTGTCGTAATATTTCAGAATTATTAGGATTAATTTCAGGAGATTCAGGGGTAGATATGTTGAATATATGATTAATAGGTGATATTTGTGGCGCAATCATTCTTGGACCAATACTCATTTTGCTAGACAGCCTTTTAGTAGAATGGACAACGAAATTGTCCGTCTTTATCATACAGCCTTCCTCCACATTCAACAGACCTGCGTTCATTATTTTAATGGCGGTAATTTCGCCGTCACAGAGAAGTTTAAAGTTGCATTCATTACAACAAAAATAATAATATTTATTATCCACTGTTAATTCTTTCCAAATGTTTTTACAAGGGGTTCTAATAGTTTCACAGGTTCTTGCGTGTGGGATCGTTTCACACAAGCTGTGATCATCTTTTAAGATATTTATAGGGTTTTTTGTATGACATAAAATCATCCCAGGATTTTGTCTTATACAAGACTGGAGATCAGCATCAGTAAGGGTTACGTATGAGTCTTTTCTGAGGTTAATGGCAGCAAAACTTGAGATAGCTTTCACATGTATCATGTCATGGTTCAATAATCGTGGGACTGGAATGAGATTAAAGATTTCGTAAAGGTCTCTTTCGATGAGGGGTATTCTTATTTCAATGATCAAGTACTTACTATAGTACTTAGTCCGCACGTTTATCAAGTTGTAGAGATCCTTGAGATTCAAATGGTCGACAGGAAGTGCCATGTCTTTGGGGATATGTGCTGATATAGAACTTAATTCCGTTCTCAGCTGTTTAGGAGATATAAGATGGAAGTCCAATTTTCCATTGTAAATATTAGTTATCGTATCAAGAATGGAGTCTTGTATTTTCCTGAGGCTATACAGTAAGTTATTCGCCGTCATAGCAGATGCTAAGAAATCGGTAACTAAAGTCATGTTCTGTACATGGCGTTGAAGATCTTGATAGGATTCTTTAAGGTAATTAAACTTTTGATTTATCGATTTATGATGTTTGTTCGCAGCTTTCTCCATTCTTTTCATAAGATTAAACTCGGCTTCCACGATTGAGGTTTGGTTTTTCCAGAGGTTATACAAATGTTTATCGTTTTCTTTCAAAAGGTCGATGTCTTGTGCGTATTTCTCCGCAAAACGCTGATCTAGTACGCCAAACAAGCTGTTTGCGACGTAGCCTACTCCGTCTATTAGTCCACGACGCCGGCGCCGCCGCTCATATCCAGTTACAAATGATTCATTCATTGTCAACATACTATCGTAATGTTTAATTTCTTCGAACTCGTGCCCGAGTTGTAAGATGATACCGGCGCAAGGTGTGTGTTCTTTAATAGTTGAGCATAATGTTTCAAGATAATTGATATACTTCTCGAGTGCCGACGTGCCTTCTTTGTAGGGATATGTGTCATAATAAACAATTAAACGCCAATCGTCTCTAATAAGATGCATGTTGGAGATTTTATCGAAATAAACGCTGTTGTTGCTCAAAGGGGTAGAGCTATAAGATGCTTGAGATAAGTTTATTAGTGACAATAAGAATAGCGTTAATGACAGAGCTATAGTCGACAAGGAGATACGCTTGGGATTTTTCTTCCTTGGTGCTTCATCCTTTATCTTCGTGTCACTAGGAGGATTATTGTCTCTGTCCGCTGGTAATAAAGATAGCTTAACAACAGGCCGTTTTAGGAAACCATTTTTGGTTTTAAGGGTAACGACTCTGACGTGTCCGTCAGAACCAGGATGCAGTTCTACTATACGCCCTAGAGCCCACTTTCCAGGTGGAAGATTTTCATCTTTGATGATAACAATATCGTTGAGACTGAGATTCCTTTGGGATTGTCTCCATTTTGCTCTAATGGATAACTGTGAGAGATATTCATTTTTCCACTGGGCCCAAATATGTCTATAAATTTTTTGTACCAAGTGCCACCGCGTCCTTAGATCATTTTCTGTTTCAAAGATCGTTAAGGTAGGCCCACTTGCAAGAAAGTGTGCTGGGGTTAAGAAGTCTATGTCCTCGGGATCCTCCTTCAAAGGACAAAGTGGTCGAGAGTTTAAACAACCCTCGAGTTGAGACAGGAGGGTACTATATTCTTCGTAGGTGAGTTTTTGCTCACCAACAACACGCCTAAGATGGTGTTTTAAACTCTTCACCGCAGCTTCCCAAAGTCCGCCAGCAGAAGGCCATGACGGAGCATTAAAATGCCACTCAATGTTCATTTCTGCGACGATAGATAATGTTTCTTGGCTTGATAATATTTCTGAGATTTCTAAGATTTCTTGTTTTAGAATCTTGTTAGCTCCAATGAAGTTAGTTCCTTGATCACTGTAGATGTGCCCGGGAACTCCTCTTCTGGCTGACATACGTCTGAGCGCTGCAATAAAAGCCGACGCTGTGAGATCAGATACGAGTTCTAAATGTATGGCCTTTGTAACCATACATATGAATACTGCAACGTATCCTTTATCTGTTTTGATGCCGCGACCTTTGTTCGCTTTCACCAAAACATGTCCAGTGTAATCAATACCGGTATGATAAAAGGGTCGACTAGGATTTACTCTGGATGAAGGCAGGTCACCCATGAGTTGATGTTTTAGAATGGGATCGTGTCTCCTACACTTTACGCACGTTCTTAATAGTTTTTTTGTAGCGCGGTTTCCTCCAATTATCCAATATTTTTGTCGTATAAATCCACTCGTCATTTTGACTCCACCATGGAATACAAATCTATGGGATTCGTCTATTATAAGGTCAGCTAATTTAGTTTTATTTGGGATGATAATGGGATGCTTCATTTCGGGGTCTAAACTTGAATGTTTTAGCCGTCCACCGACACGGAGTACTCCGTGGGTGTCTAAGACAGGATTGAGATTCAAGATCTGGCTTTTTCTGTTTAAAGGTTCACCTTTTTCAAGTTGAGATATTTCCTCGAAAAAGTATTCTTGTTGCACATATTTTATTATCATTTCCGTCGCTCGTTTGAGGTCATGCAGAGTAAGATAGTTTTCACGCTTCTTTTTGTAAATCAAGATGTCGTTGAATTTGTTTACATAGGCTAGAACTCGTATAATTTTCTTGTAACTGCTGTATTTCTCTAATAACTGTTTTATAACGGAATTGCTAGAGTCAGCCGTAATAGTGTTTACTAGCTTTTTCTTTCTAAGATCTTCAGTTGTTTTATATAAGATGGGTTCTGGATTCTTTTCAGGATTGTATTGAGGTAACCAATCGGGTCCGTGCCACCAAAGTGAATGATTTGCTAAATGGGATGCGGTCAGACTATGGCTAGCGCAATCTGCGGGATTTTCTTGGGATTTCACATACCGCCACCTATTTTTTGGGATAATTTCGCAAATCATTTTTACTCGATTGGCAACAAAGGGTTTCCATTTTTCTGGTTCACCACTTATCCATCCTAGTACTGCCATGGAATCTACCCAGCCATAAGCTTGGATTTTGAGATCAGATAGAGATGAGATTATTTTGGTCATAAGTTTTGATAATAAAAGAGCTCCACTAAGCTCCAAGCGAGGTATAGATTGAGATTTTTTCAGAGGTACCACTTTGGATTTTCCAGCAACAAGAGTTATGTATGTCTTGTGTTTTCTTGTAATTTTACAATAAACAACGCAAGCGTAGGCCTTTGTGCTAGCATCACAAAACCCATGAAGCTCAATTATATCATTCTCCATGGTTTGTATCCATCGAGGTATTTTAAATTGGGATATATAAGGTAAGTCAGCCTTTATTTTATTCCATTCCAGGGCAATATTATGAGGAATCGGTTGATCCCAACCTAATTCCGTTTTCCATGTTTCTTGAAATAATATTTTGAGTTTTATTGTGACTGGTGACACCCAGCCCAAGGGGTCAAAGATTTTTGAGATTTCAGACAAGAATTGTCGTTTTGTTGGGATACCTTCTGTGGTCATTTCTATTGGATGAAAGATAAAATAGTCTTCTTTTGGATTCCAGCGAAGGCCTAAAGCTTTTGTAGATTCTGGCTGTTTAAAATGAAATTCTTCATCTTGAGGATTAATATGATCGTCTAAAAGTTCCGGCAAGTTCGAGCGCCATTTTCTAAGATTGAGGCCGCCTGACTTAAGAAGGTTTGTCATATCTGCTTTGAGATTTTTGGCGGCTGTCGCGGTATGAGCTCCATGCATGAGATCATCCATGTAAAAAGAGGTTTCTAATATATCAGGAGCGCTGCTATTGGGATAATTTGGCCTTTCATCGATGGCAAGTTGTTTCAGTGTCATCATGGCCAGGAAGGGTGCGGCTTTTGTACCGTAGGTGACAGTCGCTAGCTGATATTCTTGCAAAGGTTGGGATTGATGATTTCTCCAAATAATTTTCTGGAACTTTTGTTGATCAGGATGTAGCCAAATGTTACGGAACATCTTTTCAATATCAGCCGTGAATGCGTATTTAAACTGTCTCCATTTTAGGATGAGACTTAAGAGATCCTGCTGCAGGTTCGGCCCCTGCACATAAGATCGTTGAGGCTGTGACCCGTAGAGGTTTTTGCAGAGGCATTAAAAACAACTCGTAATTTTGTAGTTAATGACTCAGCTCTAAGTACCCCATGATGGGAAAGGTAGCAATCTGGAGTTACGTTGACATGTGTCGCAACGGGGATCATGTGTCCGAGCTCTAAATACTCGGACATAAACAAATTATAATCACGTGCCAAGTCTGGTTGCTTAATTAATTTTCTTTCTATTTGAAAGAATTGTGCAATGGATTTATTTTTAGATTCACCCAACTGTTCTTCAAAATTTTCTTTAAAAGGTATTTTCACGACATAGCTGCCGTCTTCGCGCCTTGAGGTTGAGGATTGAAAGAAGTCAATGCAAGCTTGATCTTCTTGAGATATTGATAAGGGTTCGCTAATATCCTCCATTTCCCAGAACTGTTGGATATCGGTGAGATTGTTTAGGATCACATTGCACTGAAATGTTTTACAGTTACCGCTTAGGATCCATCCCAGCTGTGTTTGCTGGGCAATGGGTAATATTCCCTCGGAACGGCAGATACCATCCAATAGGATTTGGGAATAAACGTCAGCGCCGAATAAGATATCAACTGGCCTACTTTTGTTGAATTCAGGATCAGCTAGGATTATTTGGTTAAGAGTTGGCCAGTTGGGTTTAGTGAAGGTATGACTAGGCAAGTTCTTGACTAGTCTTTTCATTATAAATACATCGGATTCGAAAGTGAAGTCATTAATTGCTGACATGCACTTAATAGAGATCATGCCCTTACAGCTATTTTCATTGTTTCCGATTCCAGAGATAAGTCCAGTGCATTTTTGCCGACGTAGGTTTAGGAGCTGTGCAGCTCGTTCAGTAATGATTGAGGTCTGAGATCCCTGATCTAGAAGAGCTCTCATTCTTTCGTAAGATCCGTCAGCTGCTTGAACCTTGATAATTGCTGTCGCGAGGAGTATTTCTGTAGGATCATTTTGCATAGATACTAAGGTGTTCATATCTTGCTGAGGTGGAGATTTCATAATAGTGGCAGTGTTCGGCCCCGATCGCGACGCATCCGAATTAGCATTTATTGACGTAAAACATTCATGTAGGATCGTATTGTGGTCTTTATTGCACTCTTTACACTTTACTTCCGAAAGGCATTTTCTACCTTCGTGATAGTGCAAACAGTTGACACAAAGGTTCAAATTTGCGATTGCGTTTCTACGAGCCGATGGATGCATTTTTGCCAGCTTTTGGCAATTTTGTATGCGATGATCGCTTGCATCGCAAATACCACATTGCTTACGTCTTTCGTTATTTTTCCAATTGGACTTTGACGATTGCGAAATGACCTGGTTTGTCGAATAGGCATGCTTTGTGGTGTTGTTCTTTTGTTTGAAACGAGAACTAAATCCATTTGAATGAGATTGTTGATTATTAAGATAGCCTTTAGATGATGAAGATGCTTGTTGGGATTGAGATGACCTTTGAATGAAGGGTTCTTGTTTCTTCCGTGAAGCTTCCAGCGACGTAAACTTATTCTCCAAAAACCGAAGAAATTCTTCCAATACTGGCAACTCCTTTGGAGCTTTCAACGAATCTATATAGTCTTCGTTGGTTTCAGGGTCCAACTTCTCCGCTAGGATACATACGAGGAAGGGATCCCAAGTAGATACATCAATGCCGAGATTTTTCATAGCGTTCACGCTTTCGTACGTTGTATCGTGGATCCGTTTGAGGTGACTCACTGATTTTTGCTGAGATGGCGGGATATTTAGGAGGTTTTTGAGATGAGATATAAAAATGCGACGCTTATTGTCATAGCGATGCGTAAGGATATTCCAACAAACCGGGTAGTTATCTGAACTTATTTGAAGATGTTGGATTAATTTTTCTGGCTCGCCCTTGGTCTTACTTTTCAGGAACTGCATCTTTTGGGCATTCGATAACGATGGATTATTGTGTACAGTTTCTGTAAAAAGATCTTTGAAGGATATCCAGGACGTATAACTTCCTTCAAAGGTAGCTATTTCCATTTTTGGGGTCGATTTCTCAATATGAGCCACCGACCACATCTTTCGGTTAATATCCCTTTTCAACGTTTTATAATATTTCTCGTAGTTCGAGAATTGCTCGTCGTACTGGGCGTTGGAGCCGTTGAGCTCGTTGTCCAGTTCCCAGTGTAGGGTGTCAATAGCTGTCCAACGTGTTTTTAAAGTTTTCAGGATGTCTTCAAACTCCCACTTTTCAGAGATAAGATTGAGATCAATGTCAGCAGCTTCTCTTGAAAATGCCCTAAAATTAGTAGCCTGTTTCTTCAAGAGGTCTTCTATATTAACGCTATCCTTAGGAGGATTATTTTGAGATGAGAGATCCGAGGTTTGAGATATTGAAGATGGTTGAAAAGTAGGGGGTTTCAAAACAGGGGTTTGAGGTCTATCTGTGGAAGGTTTATAATTCTGAATGGCTGTTTTAATATTGCTGTATTTCACCTTCATTTGATCATACTGATCGGTAGTGAAATACGCATGAGATCGATCACCAAAGGATAACAAATTCATATGATTGTTATGAAACACAGTAAAATATTGCTCTAGGCTTTCCAATCGTCGACGTAGGTAGTCGGAGTTCTTCCGCTCTGCTCCATCTTTCTTGAAGTTGGAGTAAAGCCTATCTATGTCTTCAATGATTTGCTGTTACTCAACAGCAAATCATTGAAGACATAGTAAAAGTTAGAAGAAAGATACCTTACTTGTAGGGTTTCTTCGGGGGCGAATAGGATCGCGAGATGAGACAAAGTGGCGCCTTCCTAGGCACCGGGATTTACCAGGATCACGAGATGAGTCAAGGTGGCGCCTTCCTAGGCACCGGGATTTACCAGGATCACGAGATGAGTCAAGGTGGCGCCTTCCTAGGCACCAGGATTGAACAGGATCACGATATGATGCAAAGAGGCGCCTTCCAAGGCACCGGGATCACGAGATGAAACACACTGTATATTCCAAGGTTTCTAATTGCGTATAACGAAACCGGTAAAACACACACACAAAAACACAAAATTTTGCACACGCGTTTCGGTCTTGCTAACGTGCTCGAAGGACCAATGTTCGGGGTTGGGATAAGATTGAGATAATGGATGAGGTAAAAGATGAAAGTCAGTATAGGGTTAATAAATTCACTGTATTGTCTGGACACAATTAAGAAATTAAGCCTAATTTATACTAAGGTGAATGATATGGGATTATGAGTCACGCGCACGGTATGCTGCCGAATTACGTACTAAACTATTGCTGTGTAAGTGCAATAATATAAATGATGGAAACATACTGAGCGGGTGGCGTAATAATGCTGACCCAGGTAAACGTACTGTACGGTGGTAGACCCGTACAATATTCAAAATATTATGCTGATTGATTTACCTACATGACTGTCAATCCGAGAAGTAACCAAAAGGCTGGCGAAATTGCCACTGATTCTTTGGCAGAAAAATAGGCCAGCCTTAGGCACGTGAAGAGAAACAATCACTTAGTATTGTCCTCAAAAACTAGGAGGGCACTCGGATTTTATGGAACCACTCAAAATTAAATAAGCTTAGACGTTTTTAGCACTTTACAAAGTTGTAATACAAAGTTCTACACACAACACAATCTAGCATACAACCGAAAAAATATAAGTAGCCCGCAGACGAAAAATTCCAGAGTGGCAATTAAAGAGTTGGTGATAAAAATCCACGTATAAACGCAAACGAGGAAAGTTTTCGAATCAAGTTGTAGTCTTTTTCTTTAGTTTTAATTAAGCCTTGTTTTATTCCTGAGAGTTGACTGAAAAATTATTATTTTTAAATGGACAACAAACCGTTCGTCTCGCGAAATGACAAAAGTTGTCTCTTTTAAATTAAATTGTATTTTTTTTATCATCTCGCTTTCTGCAGAAGGGAAATTGAAAATAGTTTCGTTGGTTGTAGTGGTTTTTATTTTGTACAATCCGTGTGCCAGTTAAGATTTCCCATCGGCAAAATTGACGATGGGAAATAGGCAATGTTTCTTAAAATTAACATTTTTTACAACAAAATACAACTGACTTCCAAATAAAAACACTACAAAGTGAGAAATAATTTCAATTTCAGAAGTCGGTGTTCCTGTTTTCGTTTCTTCGTTTTTTGACACCGACTGCCGAAATTGAAGTTATTTCATAAGATCTTTACCAAATTTAACTGGGACCATTTCGGCATAAACTTCTTTCGATCAAAAAAAATATTATGCATATTCGTTTTCGATTATATATGATGTACTAATGCCCGAATATACAAAAAAAAAAACATCCGAATTCAGAACCTCCTCCTTTTTGGGAAGTCGGTCAAATATAACAGTTTGCTGTTAAACAGGCAATGTCATGACAAGAACATTATGCACAAATTTTGCCTACTTAATAGGCATTAAAAACTCCTCATTCTTGCAAAACAGTAATCATTTCTCTACCTCTAGACAGACTTATGATCGCTGTTTCTTAGCAGAGGTACGAGAAACTTGCAACATAACCTTTTGACATAATCCCCTTGTTGCCTTTAAGACACCTGCGTCCTCCATCGGCTTTGACCTTGGTCTTTAATATGACGTGGCGACGGTATTTCACAACGGTTTACGATTTACCATCGTCTTAAATATTTAGGAAATGCAAATTTAAAATTCATAATTAACAATCGCACGGGTCAATCCGTTTTAGGGTTCCGTACCCAAAGCGTAAAAACGGGACTCTATTACTAAAACTCCGCTATCCGTCTGTTTGTCTTTCTATCCATCTGTCACAAGGCTGTATCTCATGAAGCGTGATAGCTAGACAATTGAAATTTTCACAGATGATGTATTTCTTCGCTTCAAATACCAAAAACAGAATAAAATAAATATTTAAGTAGAGCTCCTGTACGAACATCGCCACATGATATGTATTGTTTTAGTTTTTACCTGAACAAGCATTTGGTAATTCACCGATCACTTGTGTACATTCGCTGACTAGGCTATCGCGCCCACCACTAGTAACCTACTTTTTGTATTATATAATTTAATGTTTTTAACTAATAATCGTCATTCATTTACGGACACATAACAGTGATTTTATATCCTGTACACATCCCGTGTGATTCGTCCACCTACATACCATATCTCAGTGTACGGAGTTACTGCCCGTACATTTTTGGTTCTTCGAGCCGGATCATCACTACTGGAGCAAACAGTCCTGCAAGTCGCACAGGTACGAAGTGTTTCAATTTACGATAGCGAATCGGTTTGGCTGGCCTTCCACAAGCGGATCGCCCTAGTCAGATTGAGAAGGCGCACAATATCGTACAGCGAAATTCCTTCGGACCCTGCGATCGCTATAGGAAACATCAACATTTGGTGATTCGGGAATAATTACTACATCTTAACAATTCAACAGTGAAGTCAACCGAGCTAACGTCCATCAACAATACAGATACATACTACAACTATGGACGCTAGACAACAAGAACTTTTCAAGCGGCAGGGAATCATTGCCGAGGGCATCAGGAAAATTGGTGTCAACTTTGGAAAGGATGGCCCTGACCGCAAGAACACAACATATATCAAGGGTAGACTGGATACCCTTCAGGTGCACTGGAATGAGTTCGAGATGAACCATGGCGTGCTACAGGGCGCCTCAGATCGGACCGACATATACTATACTACAAAAGTACATGATCAGGTCAAGACGGAATACTCAGGCATACAACATAAGCTGCAAACATGGCCTACCTACACTGCGGAACCCGTGAGTGACCAAAGTGAAGAGAGCAAGAACACTGGAGTCCTTTCAAAATCGGACGAGCTCAAATCTCAACAAGCAACTAACTTCAGAGCCTTCTCACGTTTCACCCGCAACATGTGTACTGCTGACATTATCGAGAAATGGGACATAGAAGACTAGCTCAGGATCCTAGAATCTCGTTGGAGGGTGATTGATGAAGTACACTGGCAGCTCGACAACAATCTCGTCGGTAGCGACGTAACCTACGAGCTGGAGTTTCCGAAGTACGAAGAAACGTACGAGTGCACAAATCGAGATCTGAACCGCAAGCTCAATTTGGCTGTCCAACAACGTGACAGTGCGCTGAGGATTGAAATATCACCATTCTCTGGCAGTTACACCCAATGGCCGACATTCTTCGATCTATACACTGCGGCTATTCACAACAACCCTATCCTCTCGAAGGGGCAGAAGATGCAACACCTTAAAGGGAAGTTAAAAGGGGAGGCTGAGCGCCTTGTGCAACATTTGGCTGTCTCCGAAAGCAACTACGACTCTTGCTGGGAAATCCTTCAACATAGGTATAACAACTTGCAGCTACTTTTCACCAAACAAATGCACGTTTTGATGAGTCAACATACGATTCAACATCAAAACGCTGACGAGTTGAAGCGCCTACACGACACCAGTCTCGAGACCGTGCACGCGTTGCGTAACTTGGGCATCGACACAACAACATAGTACCCGATTTTGGTGCATATCCAAGAGGACTTCCCGACTTTAAGGCATTCATTCAGTTCATCGAAGGGAAGTTCACTGCGCTGGAACCAGTGGTGAAGAAAACAAACAAACTATACAAACAAACAGATGCCGAGGTCTCCACGAACAAAGGGAGCCCGATGACAACAGCAAAAAGGGACGCGTACAACAAATACAGACGCTATCCCATGGCAAACCATACAAGCTCCGACAGAAATTGTCCTGTTTGTAAAACAAGCCACATCTTGCTCTACTGTAAAGAATTTCAAGAAATGACGCCAGACATAAAAATGAGGACAATTGAGCAACTGAACATTTGCAAGAACTGCATGTATCCGCACACCACACGACGCTACATGACCTAACACGTGATTCTACATCAGCAACACTGTCATCAAGTCAACTGACCGACAACGTGACTAACAACAACTCGCAGCGAAAAACCAATAACGTGTCGGGAAACTTCAACGAAATCCTGCTAGCAACAGTGCAGCTAAAAGTAAAGGCCGCAGATGGAACTTACACCGTCCTCAGATGTCTTCTACATCAAGGCTACTTTTTTTTATTCCGCGGTGGAAAATCTTCATTGGATGTCCTCCGCCTTGGGGGGCGGAGGGGTCTGTCAGACTTGTACTGACTAAAAACCACCCCGGTGTTCCGTCTCACACCTACACCGGGGGTCGCGGGAACAACGATACTTCCGCAACCCCCGGCTAGTGCCAGCCCGCCTATGCGGGCCTCGATCTCGGGTTGGGGGGGGAGTGAGTTGTTGGACTCCCCCCGCGACGTCTAAGAGGGGCGCGAGTGGAACACTACGCGCCGCCACCTCGGGTCCTGATGTGTGGGGAGCGACGGACGTCCCCGAGTCCGTCGCCCCTGGACCCATTTTGGAGTGCTGGAAGAGGGTGTTGTCCGCCCTCTGCCGACGGCCGGCGCGTCTCCTGCGGATTGGGTAAGCGGATGAAATCTCCCTTTCCCTCTCCGCAACCTCCTTCTGCGAGACGACTGTTTCGCAAAAGGATACCACCGCGTCCCAGGACTCCTCGCTGCCGACCATAGACTCGACTATGGCCGGCAGCGACAAGTCACTGCCTACTTCAGAGATGAGGGCACGGCGCGGCTCCTCCCAAGCGGCACACTCTTCCAGCGTATGCCACGCCGTGTCCTCCCGGCAGTCGACGCAGTGGTGACACCGGGCGTCTGGCTCCCTGTTTATTCGACACAGGTACTTCCCGAAGCAACCATGCCCCGAGAGCACCTGCGTCACCCAAAACGACAGGGAGCCGTGCCTCCTCCCAAGCCAGCGCTCGAGCACTGGCCGGACCGCCTCGATGGTAATGAGGCCGGCGGTAGGGCGTGAAAGCCTGCCCCGCCATTCCGCCACCAGAGCTTCGTGAAGCTGAGACCGACTCAACTCCATATGTCGCTGCATCGGCCCACCGGTACAGTGACGCGAGTACCTTCGCCTCCAAGTCCCAGGGCGGGGATCCGGCCAGTAAACTAGCCGCCTCGTAGGAGATCGTGCGATACCCCCTGATGACTCTGACGGCCATCGCTCTCTGCGGCTTTCGCAGAACAGCGATGCTGCCGGCCGTCAGGTCAGTCGCCCAAATCGGGGCCCCATACAGCGCCATTAATCGCAGGATCCCTACGTAGAGCCGCCTACAGGCGGCGCTTGGGCCCCCCATATTGAGAAGCAGCGTTGACAGCGCCCCAGCCGCGCCTAACAACTTGGGCGCCAGCCGCCGAAAGTGGGGGCCAAAATCCCACCGGCTGTCAAGCACCAATCCCAGGTATTTCATGTTAGATTCGACAGCGATTGGAGCCCCCCAAACACGATATGGGCATCGGGTGGTGGCGCCCGCCGGGGGCCATGAAAAACCATCGCCTCCGACTTGTTGAGGGCCACCTCCAGGCCAAGGCGCCGTATGCGGCTCACCACCTATGAGACCGCAGCCGTCGCTAGCAACGCTGCTTCCCTGTACGAACTCCCCCGGGCGGTGACCAGCGTATCGTCCGCGTAACACGTCCAGGTCCACGCCCGGTTGGAGTACGCCCCTCAGCCCATCGCGTCCCACGTAGATGACACACCTCTCCGCCAAATAAGCCCCGACGATGCGGCGGAGGTAGGGAGGCACTCGGTGATAACGCAGTGCCTCCCGAACACAACTCCAGGGCAGTGTGTTGAAAGCGTTGGGGGATCCCCTCACAGTTCTTACGTCCACGTCGTATCCCCTGGAAACGGCCCAGTTCTGACCACCGTAACGGAGTGTCAGACTGGGTACGGCCAAAGTGAACTGTGCTTTCGTTGCGAATATTAATCCATTGCCTTGAGTGCTTCGAAATCTGCTGTGACTATGTCAAAACCTGCGCGGGACGCCTGCTGGCGTTTCTTAAAAGGCCCTTCTCAGGGCCAACCCAAAGGCCCTTCCCAGGGCTAACCAAAAGGCCCTTCTCAGGGCCACCGCGACGCTTCAGCGGAGGGTAAGACCTTCTACGGAGGAAAGGCGGACGAGTTGGAGTCGGAGTCCGACAACGAGTCCGTTGTGTCGATCGCGAGTTCGATGGAGGTCGAGAAAGGTCGATCTCGGTCGCGAAAGCGGGCCTTCCTGAAGGAAGGGTCCGATGGCTCCTCAGCCTCAGGTTCAGCGAAGGAGCCGAAGAAGAAAGTTAAGGCCAAGAAGCAGACGACAGCGGCGGACACCCACGACGTGGGGCTCGCTGGTGCCCAACGCCAGTTGGACCTGGCTTGGCGGACGCAGTTCCAGCAGGACCTGGAGGAGCGGGTTGCTGCTAAAGAGAAACAGGCACAAATCGGCCGGGCAAAGTCCGGATACGTCGCGTCCCGCGTTTTATACACGGACAACTCGCTGGCCGAGCTGTAGCGGATGGCTGAGGAGGACGAAGAGGAGATTGTGGTGGTCGCCACAAAGTCCTCCCATTTGAAAGGGACTTTTTTAGAAGTCCTTCGTAAGAGCCTGCATAGCAGGTATAGAGGACCGGCTCCTGCCAGAAAAAAGCTACCGGTTGCCGCTTGCCTCGGATAAGAGGAAGGGTGGGCCGGGGCCGACCTCACAGAGGGAGGAGGACCCTCTTCTCCCTGCCACTACCCCGACCAACCAGCAGGGCTGGACAAAGGTCACCGGCAAGGGGAAGGGGAAGGGGAAGGGCAAGGGCAAAGGGGCGGCAGCGGTTGTCCCTGCCATCCTCGCCACCACCACCCCTCCCAGCCAGTCGCAGACGACCGGCAAAGGGAAGGGGAAGGGGAAAGGAAAAGGGCCACCTAAGGCTGCGGAGCGCGGAGAGACATACGCGTCCATATTGTTACGGGCGCGTGCCAATGCCGATCCCGCCCAACTGGGGATCGGCAAGGTCTCTTGCCGGCGGACCCAAGCCGGGGCTCGAATATTCGAGTTCCCGGGGCCAGATGAACGCGGACCTCTTCGCAACGAAGTTGCGGGAGGTCATCGCGGACGTGGCTAAGGTGGCCAGGCCTGTGAAGTCGGCGGCCATCGAAGTGATCGACTTGGATGACTCAGTCACCAAGGAGGAGTTGTGGCGGCGGTTGCAGCCGCAGGGGGCTGCAACGTCGCAGCGGTGCAAGGCCGGGGCATCAGGCCCGGCCGCGGCGGCATGGGTACCATTCGCCTGGAGTGCCCAGTCGCCGCTGCCAAAGCCGTCCTTGATAAAGGACAGCTAGCCGTCGGCTTCAGCTCGGGTGTAGTCCGGGCACTTGCAGTCCAGCCCCTGCGATGCTTCAAGTGCTTTGGCATCGGGCACACCCGGGCCCTCTGTCCGTCCAGCGTCGACAGGGCGGACATTTGCTACCGCTGCGGCAAAGAGGGGCATAAAATCGCCTGCTGCAAGGCCGCCACACCGCACTGTGCAGTGTGTGCCGCCAGTGGCCGCCCAGCGGGCCACGTGATGAAGGGGAGGAACTGCAATCCTCCCCCAAAGAGGGGCAAAGCACAGGCGCTGACCCGGCCTGTCGCTGCCACCGCCGTTCCAGAGGCTGGGACCACGGCGGCTGTTGGAGGAGGGGGGTGCGATGTCCGATTAATGCATAGAGTCGAACATCGCATCCTTCAGGCGAACACTAACCACTGCAGAGCGGCCCAGGATCTGCTGATGCAGACCGTGGCTGAGTGGTTGGTGGACGTGGCGGTGGTCGCCGAGCCGTACTCGATACCTGGCCAATGGCTGGGTGATCGGGACGGCTTGGTGGCGTTGGTGTCGCGGCCCGCCACGGACTCCCCTCCCCTCTCGCTTTGAGAGAGGGGACCGGATACGTGGCCGCCGCGTGGGGAGACATAGCCCTGGTCGGGGTCTATTTCTCTCCAAACCGCCCTCTAAGGGACTTCGAGAACTTTCTCGAAGTCCTTATGGCAGTCGTCGGGAGGGCGGCACGCCCCGCCGAATTTTGACATCTGCAAAAAGCCTTCACAACACGAATAAAAAATAATCCGTTAAATAAAATCATAAGTCGTAACTCCTCAAGGCTCACGCAAATTGTAATCACCCAATAACACCACTTGATGGCATTATCATTTACACTTGAGTCAAATTGCTTCTCCTCTTCAACTGGAAGTATAAAAAACTTCCTAAATCTGGTGCTGATGTTGAAGATATTTCCGAAATTTAGAGTTTATTTGAAATTCATTTATTGGTGTGATTTTTGGTACATTTTACACGAGATCATAATAATAAATAACTAGTTCCTCAAAAATCTACCTTAAAGGTGTACACTCTTTCGCATAATTAATAATTATTATAAAACAGAATAATCAACACAATATTAAAATAATTACAACTAAACACAACATAAATCAAGACAGAAAAGACAAGCAAAACATTAACAATTGAGTATACAAATAATGGATGAAATGGAATGTCAAAATTTAATAATTTATATCAATGTCAAATAACTTACAATTTATCATTTAGGAATTCGTCAATAGTGTAATAGCATTTTTCCAAAAATAATTGTCTTAATTTGATTTTAAATTGAATAATATTTAAGTCCTTAATTTATTAAATAAATTTATAAATTTATTAATTAATTATTATTATTTTTTTTTTTTTTTTTTTTTTTATTAATAAATTTATTATTTAAATTGGTATTTTTTTTTTTTTGGGTCCATGCAAGGTATGCTTTTGTGCATCAAGGCGGTCTTTGATGTTCGAACGCATAATTCATGTCTATATACTTGTCTAATTGTCAACTTGTCAATCCCGCGAGAGGGCGCTGTAATGTAAACATTCAATTCTGTCAGTTCCGTATTAATTAATCTTTAAAAATATAATTAGTTCAATAAAAGTTATAAGAAGTGTATAGAAGTGAAAACAATAAACTCATATGTCTGTGGAAGTGTTATCTTCACTTGAATGAGCTTATAAACTAAAAACATAGTGATAAAAGTGACGACACGATTTATCCAGGGATACCGAAATCTGTATGTACTTTCTGTTCATAAATGGTGGTGACTTCAAGAACATTACCTTACACACTAACTACAAGTATTGTGGGAGCTATTCCTATGGCAAAATAAACAAAAACATACTTGTAACCAAGGTGAAAAATTATAACGCCTCTAGTGCTTAGTAGCGAAAGCCTTTATTCAAAATCTCGTCCGTTGATGTGACAGTTCGATAGATGCCACCAGTAGATGGCATTACTTTCTTCAGTGATTTACGATAATCCGCAAAGCGACATCTATTGCTGAGTGGCAGAACTTGAGTGTGGTGATCTGCTTCTCGTCAATAATAACACACGGATCACGTATAGAGGGCACTTTCTTCAGTTGTTGAAACGACATACATCTATTGCTGGATAGCAGAACTACTTACACTGTTCACTGCTCGGCTTTACTACCACATGGATATTGAACATCGTCGCTAATAGAGGGCACCACATACCACATACAACATCTGCTGACAAATAGGAAGACCTCTTTGAGTACCCATTGCATTGCACTAATTAGTTCCACAAATTTGCTATAGGGGGCGCATAACGATGGAAGGCCTGGATAATGTAACTCATAGAAGACCTTTAAAAAAGTGTAAATCGCTAGAAAAAATGGATATGAGCACCTCCATTAACTCGTCATATTCGGATGAATCTTTTAGTAGAAGACTAGACGTTTCTTCGCATATTACAGCATTATGCAGAGACGAAATGGATTCCGAAATCAGCAAACTCAAGGCGGACTTACAATCTACGCAGGATGAATTAGAAAATGTCATTCTCGAAAATGTAGAACAGAAAAAACAAATTGACCAACTATCTCAGGAAG
Source organism: Orthosia cruda (assembly GCA_964057195.1). Taxonomy (NCBI): domain Eukaryota; kingdom Metazoa; phylum Arthropoda; class Insecta; order Lepidoptera; family Noctuidae; genus Orthosia; species Orthosia cruda. The sequence continues at coordinate 19,880,424 of OZ059827.1, forward strand.
TTGAAATTTTAAAACAGATCTGCCGAAGTCCACGAACAACTTTACGTCAGTCAACCATGCAGAAACATAAAGTCAAGCGTCGGCTTACTGAGTCATTTAGAAACTCTCCGCTCATGATACAAAGCTCACCTAGTGAGCAAAAACTTCATGCCCACACTCATTCACTGGTACAACAAGAAGAAACCCAAAGCAATATACCCACGACAGCACTGGGATGTTCTGAGCAAAGTGTTACAACATCAGTTTTTGATCCACATAGCGGACAATCATTAGAACGCAGTATAGAGATCCCATGTGCTCAAACTTCGTTTACTTCATTAACACAACTAAATAAAAGTGATCATCAACGATCGCAAAATTCAACAACAATTGGTGTTCCAAAAATTATTATTTTAGGTGACCAACAAGTTCGAGGTTTTGCCAGTCAAATAAAGTTTCAGAGGGATGCCAATAAGTGGAATAACGTGTATTCTGTGTCAGGAATTTCAAAGCCAAACGCAACTAGTACACAAATATTGTATAATTTAGACGATTATTTAAAAAAATTGCATAATGATGATATAGTGATATTGGGTTTAGGAAGCAATGACACAAACCCGTACAAATATCTATCAGAGTTGATTCCAGCCCTTCATAAACTAAGAAACAACCAAGTATTTATAATAAATATTATTAATAATCCCTATTTAAATTTTAATTTGTTAAATCAATATATAAAACTATTTTTGCAAAATTTTCCTAACTGTAAGTTCATTGATACAACTGAGAATATATATCATAATAATTACAACTACACATTCAAGGAAACACTGTGTTATAAAATAAATATAGAAATTGATAATATTAATTTTAAGAGGATTATGGACACAGCTTGTACATTAAAACACACGCGCACTTCATCGAGCTCAAACATAAATAGTAGTCACACAAAAGGAACAATTCCATATTATTTTAAGGTACAAACAAAGAACCCCCATCAGCTATTAAAAGCTAGTGAACCTACTACGCCTACACCGACCCCTAATGAAGCTAGTAAATCCACTTTTTTTCGAGGTTAAACGTAAATGTACACTATTTCATCAAAATATTGCCGGTATCTTAAATAAAACAGATTTATTAGAAATAACTTTACAAGAACTGCATGCAAACGGTACAAACATTGATATTCTATGTTTTTCTGAAACTTTCATAAAACGAGGATCAGAAGGTAACTTAATACTAAAAAATTACAAGCTAGTGTCATCTTTCTCAAGGCCTCACCAACGACGAGGTGGAACCTGCATAATGGTTAAAAAGGATCTTGAATGTAAACCTATCCCTAACTTGGTTCCGCCTTTAATATATGACTTCGAATATTGTGCAATAGAAATTATCACGCTTAAAGTCATTGTTATTTGTATCTACCGCACTCCAAACTCAAATTTAAGTCTGTTTTTAAAAAACCTAGAGGATATTTTAAGAAAAATAACAAAACGAAATAAAAATAAAATAATACTTTGTGGAGATTGGAACATTGACGCATTAAAGCGTAACAATAATTATAAAGAATTAGAATGTATCTTACAGAACTATAACATCTCTAACCATATTACTAAACCCACAAGAAAATCATCATGTTTAGATCTCATCGCAAGCGATATACCTAATGCACAGCCTGAAATACATACCCTTGCATTATCTGATCATGAGACCGGTCAGTCCATATGTTTCCATTCGTCTGTAGATATTGCAAAACGCAGAAAACAATTTTGGTTTCAAAAGAGAAGAGATTTGAGTCAACACAACATAGAAAAGTTTATATCATGCATATCGTCTCTCTCCTTTTCAGAAATATACGAGTCAGATGATACTGATATAGCATTCAATCACTTTCATGATATACTGTCCCTTTTTTATAATCTCTGTTTTCCCATACTAAAAGTAAAAATTACAAACAAACCGCCAAAAAATAAATGGATAACTAAAGGAATAAAAAGATGCTGTGTCAGGAAACGAAGTATGTACCTAAAATATAGACTATTAAATTCCAATAAAAATCAAAACCTAAAAAACTACCAAAATTATACTAGAATACTGAGACGATGTATATTACATGCTCAGAAAATTGATAATACTCGTTACATCCTTCAATCGAACAATAAATGTAAAGCCGCCTGGGACATTATTAAAAAGAATAGTACAGATATCGATAATAACGCTGAAATTACGTCGATCATAGATGATCAGTGCACATACACTAATGCCGACATAATTGCAAATAAATTTAATGACTTTTTTATAAACATGACAAACAAACCTAATATCCCTAATTCTGAAACACACATTGACTACAAACATACCATCACTGACATATCGGATACCATTTTCTTGACTCCAACTAATGAAGATACTGTATATAAAATAATTAATTCTTTAAACTCAACTAACTCAACCGGGTATGACGATATCAATACAAAAATTCTTAAACGTTGCTCTAAATATATATCTCATCCACTCGCCCACATAATTAATCTATCATTATTTCAAGGTTTATTCCCCGCCAGGCTAAAATTTTCGATAGTCAAACCGTTATACAAAAAAGGAGATAAAAAAGACATGAATAACTATCGACCAATTACTCTGATACCCGTAATTTCTAAGATTTTTGAAAGAATTATGTACGATAAACTTCACTCCTTTATAGTAAAACATTCTATTTTGAAAGAGGAACAGTTCGGTTTCAGAAAAAATAAATCAACAACCCTTGCATGTTTCTCTCTTGTTAAAATGATTACCTCTAGCCTGAATGAGAAAAGGCCAATAGCATCGATATTTCTCGATATGTCTAAAGCATTTGACTTCGTAGATCACAAACTGCTTCTCTTTAAACTGAATCGTTATGGTATTAGAGGAAACGCATCACAGTGGATAGAATCTTATCTAAATAATCGCCAACAATGCGTAGAAATATCGAGGCATACAATATCAGAAAAAAAAATACATAGATCCGCTTATCGTCAAAACTCATGTGGTGTTCCCCAGGGGAGTATATTGGGACCCTTTTTGTTCTTGCTATATATCAATGATTTGCCCAACGTAACCCCATATTCATGCATTCTGTACGCCGACGATACAACTCTTAGTATTGAACTCACCGATGACAATATCAACAAATACGAAAATGAGATAAATGACACGTTAAACAAAATAATAGAATGGCTGAAAGACAACAATTTACATGTCAATATTAGTAAAACCAAACTTATGCAGTTCCAAACTTACAATAGCAACCGTCAAAAATTGGAAATTAGATATGCAAATAACGCTGTAGAAGAGGTTGAAAGTGCAACTTTTTTGGGTATAACATTAGATAAGTATTGCAACTGGAAAGTACACATTGACAAATTATGCACTAAGTTGCAAAGATTTGTATTTGTCTTAAATCGAATAACTCGCGTAGCTGGTATCAATGCAGCACTTTATGCTTATCATGGTTACGTAGCATCAGTTCTCCGCTACGGCATCATTATATGGGGAAATTCTGTGGATACTATTAAAGCATTCCGAGCCCAAAAGAAATGTATTCGATCAATGACTAAAGCCCAACCATTACAAAGCTGTGTCCCGATCTTTAAAAAATTAAAAATATTACCACTCCCATCTTTATATATATTCGAACTCTGTATCTTTGTACGTAAGAACTTAGCTTTATTTAAAGTACACAATGATGTTGTAATAAGGAAAAGTCGAAATATCCACAAATTATGTGCACCACAACAAAGAATTAAACTATTTTCGAATAATGTTTACTGTATGGCAATTCAAATTTATAATAAATTACCTAATGTCTTTAAAAGTCTTAACCTTATGACATTTAAGAATAAACTATTCAACTTTCTGTTGCAAAAGTGTTACTACTCAACGAATGAATTTTTAAATGAAAAATTTGATTCAAAATTTAAATTAGACAACGAATTACCTCACAATAATTGAATGGAATGTCATTTCTATGACATTATATTGTTTTTTTCTCTTCATTATATTTAATCATTAGTGACATTTTATTTAATAACCATTGACATTGTATTTAATCATTCATAACATTTTAACTAATAAGCCTTACATTATATTTAATCATTCTTGACATTATAATTAATAACCCCTTAAATTGTATTTAATAATTCTTACATTATAATTGATAACCCCTGATATTGTATTTGATAGTAGTTAACGTTTTCCTAATTCCCGACATTGTATGGTTTATTATTAATTTTAATTCTTTGAAATATTTGTACGCTGGAAACAGCAGAATATTATGGACATTGTATTTTGTGTAACACCTATGTAACAACAATATTCTAACAAATAAATTTATTATTATATTATTATTATTATTATTATTATTAATCGTATTTTAGCGATGTTCAGATGCTTTTCTGAATAGATGTATGTTCCTTTTTACCAATAAGGCAGTCTCAAATATGTACAAACAAGGTAAAATCATTATTTTTAACAATATAAAATAAGGTTTGCAGCTATCAGTTATTTTTATACTGGTTATAGCTCTAATTCATCTTTTTGCGATTTGAATACCATGTCCCTATTACAGGAGTTACCCCAAAACATGACTCCGTAGCGTAATATAGAATCGACATATCCATAGTATGCAGTGACTACTGCTGCTTGATTGACTACTTTCTTTAATTTATACAAAGCAAAAGCAAACTTACTAAGATTTTTAATTAATATTGAAGTATGTTGTTTCCAATTAAGTTGATTGTCGATTGTTAAGCCCAAAAATTTTGTATTTACAACTTCTTCAATTTCTTCATTATTAAACCTTACATTAAGTGCCGAATTAGCTACTCTTTGACGAAAATTCATAATTTTTATTTTCTTCAAATTTATAATTAAGTTGTTATGTTCTAACCAGTTAACGGCTTGTTGTAATGCATTGACTATGTCAGCCTCAAAGTCTTTATTATTTTTGACAGATTTAATAGTGATAGTACTGCCGTCAGCAAACAATGTCATAGGATAGGGTATATTCTGTGGAAAGTCATTTATGTATATAAGAAACAATAAAGGCCCTAGAACACTGCCCTGGGGCACACCATAAGATATTTTTCGTTCTTTAGATATGTATTTTATAACGGTTTTATTTAATTTACAAAATTGACTTATTGGATTCTATAGTAATTTTCTTTTTTTGTACGTAATCGGAAAACATAAATTATAAAACAATTGGAATAGTTCTAAGAAGTTGTTGTATGCTAAGTTAGGGTCTTTAGTGTGGTAGACATCAGAAAAAGAAATTGATTTCAAACAGTCTTTGAATTCCAATTTGAATGGTTTTATGTTTGTGGGTATTTTTCTTGTGTGATGTGTGAAGTGTGTTGAGTGCTTGTATTTAATACAATATGGTATATTGTGTTTTAGAAGGGATATAAAATTTAAATGACATAAGTATATTTTGCAAGGTCTGAAGTATAGGTAGGTACAGTGCTCAAAGTGCAAAAAGTGTGTGGACAAAGTGCTCAATCTCAGTTTCTTAATTCTTTGGTTAATTGCATGAATGGGGCTTGTCTTTATGAAAACTCCTTATCAAAAAAGGTAACAGAGTTTAAAAACAAGGCTGTAGATTAACTGAAGGACTTGGTTACGCTTTTAAAAGCACTTCAGAGTGCAACTTTCACATCGCTAAATAATTAAATTCAACATAGATTAGCAGACCTACAATATTTTATCCAAAACAATATTAAAATAACTACCAGGCAAACAGAAATTGCCGATGCATATACTATCGTAACAAGAATCAATTGAAACGGATCCACGCGTTCTGCGGAGCGTGTGGACCAATTACTGACGTGACAAACGTAGCCACAAACCGACTCATTAGGATACGGTCGACGGATGTATGTATCTGTTTCTGTTAGATCTATAAATTTACCTATATCGTTACGTTTTACCTATGTATTTGTGTGAAGTTGTTCGTTGCATGAGCCGATAATTCATTTGGCAACTTCGAAACAAGTTTTCTTGATATATTACTCATGGTGCACTTAAGGAAATATTACAATATCTGTAGAAGAATTAGCTTAAGGTGGGTCAGGTTTCAATCTTGTTGATTGTAAACGGCCAATAGTAATTGTACAAAGTTCGGCTTTTCTAGGACATTGTCTCCATCACATACATGTACATAATTATGTTGCAGTTTTTATAAAACTTGTTTTTTTCAAATATATACTCTCTCCTTCACTTTAAGATGTCATGAGGATGCAGTTGTTGAAGACATATGTTATAGATTCAATACAATTCAAACGAGGATAAAGCTCAGCAAAACACACAGCGATTAAGCATCTACGAAGTGTCTCTATATCTAAGAGAACATAGTGCTAAGTCTAGGCTATGTCACAGATAATATAATACTAGCATAGCAATGTTAATCAAACGAGCCTATTGTTTGATATCATACACATCCCACGCTACACAGATTCACACAACTCCAGTGAAACTACTTAATTTTGGGTCGCGCGGGTGTGTAAGGCGGTCGCGTTTTATTCCCTCAAGATCGTTTGTGACTGCCGTCGTCTTAAAATAAGGTTTAGGTATGTATATGTATGTAGTGCTCGCCAATTCGAATGCAATCTACAAACACGAAATAGTGAATTGGTGTAGTATATAGGACTGCCGTATACTATTGAGTGTCAGTCATTGTAGCCTAAATTCTATGCACCTATCTTAGTGATTTACTGGCTTTCAAGTATTGACAAATAGTAGTGGATCCTGTAGATGAAACGACGTTTATTCAATAGCCCTTGTAGTTAGGTAGGCCTCGCGTCAGTCTTAACAAAACCCGTATAAACTGGCCTTGCATTCTGCTAAAATTACGTTTTACGCTAAGCTAGCTGAAGCTCAAACTGTGACCCGAAAACTGGATTTTGGAGATTAGATAAACAATTCAACAAGACAAGTTCCATGTAAAAATCTGGTACTCAGCCGCAAACGGTTAGGCTGTAACTCAACCCCAACTTAGTTATCTCAAACCGTTCCTTCTTACTAATATTATAAACGTGAAAGTTTGTCAGTATGGATGTTTCATACTCTTTCAAGCACAAACTACTAAAAAGATTTTGACTAAAATTTATGATATAAAGATATTGGGCGAAGTACTAATTCCACGCCGTTGGCATCATCACCCACTGCAGTCAAAAGGTAATTTAGTTACACGTATGGCTTATTAATGGCTCAATTACTTTAGAGGTCCTAGAAAAATGATATTCTATCATCGAAAGCGTGGCGATAGCGACTGTCAAAATGACAACATTGTATGGTATTGACAAGCGATATCGAAAAATCACGTGACCAATCCTTTACATTTTGATACTTCGACTATCACCTTCGCTAACATCGAATGCCACTTGTCTAGAGCTTCTGCTCGTTTTGATCGATTCGATTGTAGTCCGTATTCGGTCACCGACTAGTGGAAACTGGTTTTCGGTTAGTCATATTCGACCACAGCCCGTATTCGGTTACCGACTATTGTAAAAAGGTTATCAGTTAGCCATTTTCGGTGACCGAACACGGCTGACTTGTTGCATCGCGTCACTCATTGTTCAGTTGAATGCGGATGCAGCATGAAGTGCGGCTGAATGCGGTCGCCGAATCCAGTAAACCAACAACTTAAACGAATACGGCCGCCTTATTCAGTGATCGACTGAATGTAAAGAACCCAATTCGGTTAATCGATCCGGTTCAACCGAAAATGGTTGCCGACCTTATGTAATTCCACCATTAAATAATTAAATTTCCACCAGGAATTAACAATATCAAGCTCAACATGAGCAATACACCGGAAAATCAATCGTTTTCGACTATGCGGAATTTAATAGTAAACACTAACGAAATCGCAGTCAACCGCCGTAATTGTTACTAGAATTATTATTTACATGGTACCTAATTAGCATAACTAAAAATAGCGCGAATGACACGTCACGACATATCATAGGTGTATCGACGTACGCTCCACGTAAGATAATGGTATTTCAATTCTATCCAGTTAGACTGCAGGCCCACTCCACCATACAATACAGCGTGAAGTTCAGCGCGCTTGAGCCCTACGTGCTTAGGCATAACTCTACGCCCAAATCGGTAACTACATAGGGCAAGAACATGCAGATGATGAGTAAATCATTTCAATACGATCTACTACAGACAAGTTTGTTTTATAATACTTTGACCATACTAGGAATTTCTTCCTGTATCGTGGGTGCGTTTACAAACATTTAAACTCACCTATACAATACACCCAGGTCCGTAACAACTATCTGAATGCCTTACATATATTTGTTCAGTGCTGGAATAAAACCGGCGATACGCAACACCAATGCAACCGTGTCGTCATAAAAATAAACTAAAATTATAATATTAATAATTAAACTGTGATCATGAAAAAAAATATTTTAAAGATATGCTGAGTGGAATCCCCTGCGGGAGTCTGTGTTGCCCAATAACTACAATCTAGGGGTCTTTAAGTCAAGAGTGAATGGGATTTTTCTAGGCAAGCTTCTTCACCGTCGACCATATCATCGCTTACCATCAGGTGAGATAGTGGTCAAGCGCAAGACGAGAGATAATAAAAAAAAATTGCTCTATTTTGTAAACTAAGTTGATCATATGAATACAAGCACATATCAACTTTATTCATATCAATAGAGTGATAAATTGTAGTGTCCGACCGAAAGTTCGGTTTCGGTTTCGGTTTCGGACCAGTTTCGGCAAAAAAACGAATTTCGGTTTAGTTTCAGTTTCTGCGGCAAACCTGCCGAAACTACGACCAAAACCGAAACTGCATAAGGGAGTTCTCGCGCTGTGATCGGTCATGTTCAGAGCTTTAAATGCCTTCCAAGCGGGTAAGCAACAAATACATTTTGCCACCTCCACAAGCCTAATCATGTCGTGACTGGCTTGTGTTTGCAGTTCGTATTGTTTGTTGTGAGTTTTCGGGTAATTTATTTTAAATTCGGTAAGTTTTTAACCGACTTCAAAAAGGAGGAGGTTTCTCAAATCGACCGTTAATATGTTTTTGTTTTTAACTGTGTTCGCGGATAATTTCGTCGTTTATGAACCGATTTTGATGACTTTTTTTTTTGGATTGGTTTGTATCCCTAGGCTGGTACCATGATATGAAAACTATGATCAGATGATGGCATCCTAGAGAAATTGAGGGAACTTCTCGAATATTATAAGCATACATATAGCAATTATGATATATTTATAAACAATGCAATCATTTACACTCAGAAATTGTCTTTTGGTGAAAAGGAACTGATGAAGAATACCACAGATGGCCACTGAAACTCCTTAATCCTCCTCCTAAGTATGTCACGGGTATAAGATACATCGAATAGCTAACTGACTATGATAAAGCAAATACTTTTAAATAAATGGTACTGATGAAAATGGTAACTGTTCTGATGAAGGTAGACACAGGCACTCCAAAATAAAACAATGGATCCTAGTCGTGTTTGGGCTTATTGGAATCGTCATGAGATTTACTTTGGCTATAAATGTGTTTCATGGTATCTGGAGGTATCTTTTAAAAAAAACTGAAAATAGGTAAAACTTTTTCACAAAAAAATCAAACCGACTTTCAAAACAAAAGACTACAAAGCGTAAAATAACCTTCTTTTCCAAAGTCGGTGTCGAAAAGAGGAAAACAATAGGTACCAAAGACACCGCCTTCAGAAAAGAAAGTAATTTTTCGCTTTGTAGTCTTTTGTTTTGAAAGTCGGTTTGATTTTTTTGTGAAGAAGTTTTTTTTATTACGTGATATAGTATAAGAGTAGGTAGTAAACATTTAAATAATAAAAAAAAAATCGAAGACTGCATAGCTATGTGATTTAATTATAAAAGAATAAAGACTGACTGATTATAATAACGTTTTCTTTATTTTGCCCTCAAAATATGATCCTTGTAAGGAAGTTTCGGTTTCGGTTTCGGCCGAAAGTGAGACTAGCCGAAATTCGGTAACGGCTTCGCTTTCAGTCGTAAAAACCCGTTTTGGTCGGACACTAATTGTTCTCATTTTTGAACAAAATTCCATAGGATAATATTTTTGAGTTCGATTAAGGTAGTAGGAAATGTTTCTCGTGCGAGATTTCATTGAAATCTAACTGCCAGCGGGGTCGTCTTTCGGCTACAATGATGATGATAATGATGCAAGTTCGTAAAATGTATAGTTTCAAATCGCTACAATTTATCGCAAGGTCTATAGAAAGTCTACAGTGGTTACTCTAATTGCTATAACCGTTTATTTTATATCAACACCGTAAATATAACTGATGATTTCTCAAGCAGTTTCGGGCGAAAATTCCTTTGGTGCGGCAAATGGGAACGTGACGGCGCTAATGTTCTGTAATTAATACAAAGAATTGAGGTTCGGTGTTGATAAGGTGTATCAATTACGGGGTTTTTTATTTGCCTATAGATTAAACAATTTGTATTGTAAATGGGCTAAATGTTTTTGTATAAACTTTTAATTATAAATTTCTAATTAAAAATCATTTGACATAAAAATTAATGGGTATAGATAACCTTGTTGATAACATACCTACTTGGTTTAATGTTGTGGAAATATTATATAGGGTATTATACAAATGTATTTGTTACTTATGCCTAGGAATCTGCTGACATTGCGGACACTAAGTATGCATAGACCTTGATGACGCTGCAGTTACCTTGAAGCCAACGCACGTAGCTAGGCATTTGCTGACACAGTAACTACGTAGCATCAATACAGGAAGTTACTGACGGTGCAATTACCTTGAAGCCAATGCAGCCTTGAACGTCAGTAAATCAATCGATTTCGAAACTAATATTAATAAGCATTTTTTGTAAGAAGAAGGCATTCCATATTCCTACTACGAGTAGGATGGATCTTCGTAGGCTAGTTACGAGTAGTTGTAGTTAGTCTATTTAATTCTTGTGGCTATTTGGGGGCATGTAGAACAGGGTGTAAAGTCCCACTAATCTCCATAGAAAAGGGAGAATCCTCCGACCAGACGGATGTTGTGTCTGGCCCGGGCAACTGCCCAACGGTTGTTGTCAGACTATTGTTTGTGTTCTAATCGCGCCTAAAACTTTGCTTGCGCGATGCAGGATTTGTGAAACGTCATGTCATTAGTTCGTAGGTGGCGACGTTGGTGCCGCAACAACTACTCCATGTCCTAACATCAGCTTGGATTAGACATTTGTAGGTTAGTTAGTAGTTGTAACCATTCATTCCATGTTCCAACCTCAACTTGGAATGGACATTTCTAGGGTAATTAATTATAAATAACTTTCATAATTCAAAGTTTAGAATCATTTCGGGGTTCTTTCTAATCCCCCGGCTGTGGTAAACGTAATTTTTTCACTTAAAACTTAATATCACTTAAGGCCTACAAAGTGTACGCATACCAAATAATCTTCTGTTCCAGAGATAGACTTTGCTTTTCACCAAATCCAGTTTCAACTTTTCCCAAAAAAATACAATAATTTTCGTCCAAACTTCTTACAAACAAATCAAATATATCTCAACATATTTCGGTACTCGTACTTCCAGACAGAGTTTGATAAATTAATAAAGTTGAAAAAAAATAGACGTGACCTACCATACCTAACCTATGTAAGTATATACAGAAGCGAAATTGGAAAGAAAATGCTCGAAAGTTTTAACAAACTTACTGACGCAGCAGATTTATGTGCCAGAGATTTTTAATTTGTTAAGGCTGAGGCTCTACTAAAGTCTGTTTTTTTTTGCCTCCGAGACAAAATCGACACATGGAAATGTCAAATTATTTCTATTAGGCCTCCTGAGGTATGTTATAACTAACGCTTGCAGTCTTAAATACTGTTATAGTTCTAAAATCTATATATATAAAAGAAGAAACTGACTGACTGACTGACTGACTGACTGATTGACTGATCGATCAACGCACAGCCTAAACCGCTAGGCCTAGAAGAATGAAATTTGGCAGAAAGGTTCCTCATGTCGCGTAAGTGAGCACTAAGAAAGGATTTTTGGAAATTCCACCCCAAAGGGGGTAAAAAGGGGGTTGAAAGTTTGTATGTAATTTCTACAGTTTGTAAGTTGGGCACGTGAAATTTTAGATTTACGCTCTTGGTTGATAAAAAGAATTAATGTATTTATTAGTTTTTGGATATTCGACCCCCAAGGGGGTAAAAAGGGGGTTGAAAGTTTGTATGAAGTTTTTACAGTTTGCAAATTGGACACATGAAATTTTACATTACGCTCTTGGTTGATAAAAATAATTAATGTGTTTATTGGTTTTTCTAAATTCCAACCCTAAGGGGGTAAAAAAGGGTTGAAAGTTTGTATGTAATTTCTACAGTTTGTAAGATGAACATTTGCAATTTTAGAATTACGCTTTTGGTTGATAAAAAAAATTAATTAATATATTGGTTTTTGGAAATTCGACCAGTAAGGGGGTAAAAAGGGGGTAGAAAGTTTGTGTGAAATTTTTACAGTTTGTAAGTTGGACACGTGATATTTTAGATTTACGCTTTTGTTTCATAAAAAGAATTAATGTAATTGTTGGTTTATGGAAATTCGACCCCTAAGGGGGTAAAAAGGGGGTTGAAAGTTTGTATGAAATTTTTACAGTTTGTAAATTGGACACTTGAAATTTTACATATACGTTCTTAGTTGATAAAAAGAAATAATGTATTGATTGGTTTTTGAAAATTCCACCCCTAATGGGGTAAAAAGAGGGTTGAAAGTTTGTATGTAATTTCTACAGTTTGTAAGTTGGGCACGTGAAATTTTAGATTCACGCTTTTGGTTCATAAAAAGAATTAATATATTTATTGGTTTCTGGAAATTTGATCCCTAAGGGGTTAAAAAGGGGGTTGAAAGTTTGTATGTAATTTCTATAGTATGAAAGTGAAATTATACATTTAATCTCTAGGTAGATAAAACAAATTATGTATATATTCGTTTTTGGAAATTCTACCCCTATGGGGATAAAATAGGGGTTGAAACTTTATACGAAATTTCTTCGGTTTGGAAGGTAAAACATCTAAAATTGTAGGTTTATGCTGCTGATTAAAAAAAAACAATGAGTTTAATTATTTCCGGAAATGCCACCCCTGACGGGGGTTAATAAGGGGTTAAAATTTTGTATGTAATTTCTATAGTTTGAAAGCCGGACACGTGAAATTTTAGATTTAATCTCTAGGTAGATAAATAACAATTATGTATTTATTCGTTTTTGGAAATTCTACCCCTATGGGGATAAAATAGGGGTTGAAACTTTATACGAAATTTCTTCGGTTTGGAAGGTAAAACATCTAAAATTGTAGGTTTATGCTGCTGATTAAAAAAAAACAATGAGTTTAATTATTTCCGGAAATGCCACCCCTGACGGGGGTTAATAAGGGGTTAAAATTTTGTATGTAATTTCTATAGTTTGAAAGCCGGACACGTGAAATTTTAGATTTAATCTCTAGGTAGATAAATAACAATTATGTATTTATTAGTTTTTGGAAATTCTACCCCTATGGGGATAAAATAGGGGTTGAAACTTTATATGAAATTTATTCGGTTTGGAAGGTAAAATATCTGAAATAGGTGGTTTACGCTCTTGACTAATAAAAAAGTAACGAGTTTATTGATTTCCGGAAATTCTACCCCTAATGGAGGTTAAAGGTGGCAATTTGTTAGGCTTATATATTTGAAACTTGGCATAAATACTAACAGCTGATATTTTATATTTTTTTATTATTTTTAAAGTAAAGGTTGTCATTACAAGTTTTTCAAAACTACTCCCTACTAGAATTTTATTGCACAAGGCTTCTTTTTTTGATGTAGGAAAGCAAACGAGAGATATTTGTTGGAATGAATTCTAATTCCTTGGGCAAAATAATAGATATAACGTTAATTTTTCGGAACTACCCCCAAAAGACGATTTAAGGGATGTTAAAGTTTGTTTGGAAAATCTCATTTCTTGGATGAATTAACTTGAAACTTGGGACAAATACTAACCTAAGTAAATAATAAAGGATATCATTTTTAGTTTTTCGAAACTACCCCTAAAAGATGATTAGGGGGGTGTTGAAGATCTTGGGTTAATAAACTTGAAATTTGGCACAAATACTAACCTTAATAAAAAATGTAGGTTGTTATTAGTTTTTCGGAACTATTCCCAAAATACCATTTAGAGGGTGTTCAAGATTTTTGAAGTATTTTATAGCTTCTTTTTATGATGTAGGGGAGCACTAAGGAGGGATTTTTGGAAATTCAACCTTAAAGAGATATTTATTTGTATAAAAACATTTTTAGAAAAAATATTAAAGATTTCCAGCTAAAAACAATACAAAGTGAAAATTTATTTTTCGAAGTCGGTGTCTTTGGTAGGTACAATTTTTTTTCGTTATGGACACCGACTTCGAAAAAGAAAGTTATTTTTCACTTTGTAGTGTTTTTAGTTGGATTTCAGTGTCAGTAGTGTTTGTAGTGTTTTTCACTTTTTAGGTGTACCTAATAGGCAATTTTCCTTTTGGCACTTAATTGTTTTTTGTGTATGTTCGCCGATATCTCCGTCAAACAAAACTGTGTTTGTAGTTCCAAATCGAGGAAGTGGTCGTCTTAGTGCTGTAAGATTCTTCAAAAAACCGTTGACACACCTAAAACATCTTCTGGGGGTAATTCTGAAAAACTAATGATTGCAATTTATTATTGCCCAAGGAATAAGATTTTTAACCGACTTTCCAATAAGAAGGAGGTTCTATGTCCTCTAAATCATAACTTGAACCGTAGATATCTACGATTCCTTATATTATTATCCAAATGGTTATCCATATTATTGTTTTAACAATAGCTTATTTTTGGTCGCCTTCACTAACTGCACATAATTTAGTTGAATAAAATACGAAATCCTGCGAACGAAGTCGCGGGCGGAGTGCTAGTAAGTTATATATAACAAACCACAGGAACCCTATAAAGCCATAAAAGAAGTAATTTGATATTTGTATGTATTAATTTTGTCTCAGAGATAAAAAAACAGACTTTAGTTAATGTTATAAATGTGAAAATCTCAATCTTCATGGCATCCATAATGTACACATACATGGTAAGTATCTGGATGTTTGTTAAACCATCAAGGCGCAACGCACAAACGAATTAGTATGAAACTTGGCACACGGGTAGGATATTGACGGAATTAATATATACGATATTTTACATTTTGGTATTTAGTAAGACTTTATGCACAAGTAAAAAAACACTTTACAAAGGCGAACTGAATACTTTGGCATTTTATCATCATCATCAGCTCTTTAACGTGCCCACTGCTGGGATACAGGCCTCCTCTTTGTGAGAGGGAATGGGCCCTAATCCACCACACGGGCCCAGAGCGAGTTGGTGGATGTCACATGTCTTCGAATTTTTGGTTCTAGATCATTTATTGGCATTTTATACAAGATTAAAGAGGAGGTAAAAATAAATAAAAAAATGAAAAATTAAATAAATTTATTCATATACTTAGGACAAGATTTTTTTTTTTTTTTTTTATTATCAATAGGCTCGCGCTTGACCACTATCTCACCTGATGGAAAGCGATGATGTGGTCGACGGTGAAGCACGCTTGCCTAGAAAAAACCATACATTGCATGGTTAAGTAAGACAAGCATTAAAGTTCTTAATCTAGTTAGGGGGTGCAGTAATGTCCTTCTAGATAGGAGATGAAGTCACCTGTGTTTAGAAGAAAAGAGGAGGTATATTCCGACTGTACCTATGTACGTTTTTGGGGATATTTTTTGACAAAGGGCCTTACCCGATGCTGTAACATAATGTAAGTACTATTAATAATATCGTTAGGTTTATTTATTAAGCAAAATTTATGAATGTTTGTACTTATGTCGTTTTGTGGCAAATAATAGTAGATTGTTTATGTAGGGAGCAAACAACAATTTTAACGGTGAGAGTGCTTTATTTAATCCAGAGCGGAGCGATAGATTCTAAAGTAGAATGCTGAGCGCAGCGAGGGATTCAAGGTATGTCACTCGAGCTAAAAGTAGTGTTGCCGCCGAGGTGGACACTCTACTTTTTATCACCCTCTATGAGAAAATGAGTTAGTTTAACTTATGAACAAAAACGTTACTTTTATTTATTTACATACAATTAGGAACCATAACACATAACTAAGAAATAATTAGAAGCTAATGTTTATATTTGAACAATTATTGTATGCCCGAAGGGCGGGACATAGCTGATCACAATTTAATTATTTAAGACCTGTATTATGTACCTACCTATGATCCACAATAAAGATATTGGAAATGTATCGTAACAATTTTATTAGTACCATCCGTTACAGTTGTAGATTTATTTTTTAGTTTGTCTCGCGCTAGGTTTTCCAGTCAGTTACTTGTTCAATACAATGTTCCCGTGCGTTTAGAAATAGGCTCATTAGCCATACACCTCATACATTCGTCGTAATCGAATTTAGCGATGTAATCCTATTTTGGACCGCATGCATGGTTTGTGATTCATCTCTTCGCTTATTGGAACATTTACTAACAATATCCACATTCCAAATTCAAATCACTTTGATTCCCTAGGGATTAATGAGCTATTTTAGTCCGTGTTTACGAATAATCTATCTTTCTGTTCGAAAATTATCCCAGCGCAAACTAATAGCGGAATAAAAAGTACCTTATAATCCAAATCATGGGTTATCCGTATTATAACTTTCATCCTAATCGAAAAAATCTGATTCGTCTTTCCATTCTAACGTAGATCGACAGAAACTTAAAATGATGTCAAATTAAACATCTATTTTAACGAAACTTTAAATTACGGCTCGAATAGTGTAACGAAACTTTTTATTCGTATATAACAGTTTATTAATTAATTCGTAAAATTCGCAAACAGTGTTCAAAAATTGGTTCATACATTATGTAAAATGAAGCTAATAATTATAACTTTTCATGGAACAAAGTCATTTCCAAAAACCGTTTTATAAGCGGAGGCAATCATAATAATGACAAAAACAGTCTGTTATGACGTCATCTACAAAATGGAACTTCTGATAGGTTAGTAATAATATGAAAGTTCAATCAAAGGAGACGCCGAACCAATAGCTCCCTATTGGTGGATATAGAAAGGCTTTGACACGCACCTGTTGTCGCGAATATGGATTATTGATGTATGAGATAACATGAAACATCCATAGGTTTATAGGTAGGTACTGCCAAGTGCGATTTTATTAAGAAACGTTTTGATTCTAAATACGCGCACGGGCACTCAACGCGAAGAAAGAAAATTTGGCTGAAATAAATTGCACTAGATGGTGGGATAAGCTTCGATTTGTTATTGAGTTTTGTGGAATATTAAGATTTTCTAGATACGATCATAAAAAATGTATGTTCTTGTTTAATTAACTCTCCTAAGCACAAAAATAAATCATATCGGGCTCTTAATTCACATTTCGATGATTATTTGAATGGATCATTTAAATGTATTCCAATAGATGGCGCGGTTTTAAATTTCTGAGGGATCCACTCGAGTTTTTAAATTTATTTTGTAACACATTTTGATACAATGAAACTGTAAAAACGTGCAAAAAAAAAATACTATAAAACAAATCGTCGCTGTATTCAAAAAAAAAGTATTCACGAACCGAGTAAATTCTTTTAATTGGAAGTCGCTGCTAACACCATCTTTATCCGTGAAACGGAACCGAATGCGATCGATGTTCTCATTTTAATCAGATGAAAAAGCTAGTTACGTCAACACGGTTTCTTTGTATGGGATGAGGCATCTGTATGCGGGTATGCAAGTCCATAATTATACCAATTTATAGCGAAGCTTACCATACGACTTAGCGATCAGTCTGATAGTTCGACGCAACTCAATTTATACCACACCGATAAGCGACTTTTACTAAGTGAAATTGCAAGATTGCACTTGAAATTTTCCTAGAAAATATATGCACGATATTGACTACCAAAGCAATTATAATTGCGTCCTGCCATCAGAAAGTTCCCTTACTGTTTAGTATTTTCTATTGAAAAACTTAAGTAGTCACTTGGGCACATCGCTCGTATGAAGTTTTCAAGTCGAACGTCCGAAAAAATGCTAGTATTGAGGTTATATCTTGTGGTAACAAAGTCGAAGTGGTTGACCATGTTAAATTCTTAGGTGTTCACATTGACGCATTGTTAAACTGGAAGGTTGAAACATCGTCTCTAACAAAGTCTGTAACAAAGTCTGTTAGCTCGGCTTGCTATGCAATAAGAAGCCTGAGGGAAGAACTAACTTTGGCCCAACTTAGGATAGTGTACTTTGCTCTGGTTGAATCTAGGCTCAGGTATTGCATTCAGTTTTGGGGCAACAGTTACAGATACAACGTCCGCACGGCATTTGTCATTCAAAAGAGAGCCATAAGGACAATGCTCCGCTTGAAACAGACGGAATCATGCAGGGACCACTTTACTAGAATACATATTTTGACAGTGCCATGCCTCTATATTCTGGTGTTGCTATCCAATTTTGTCAAGAATTTTCACAAATTTGAAACCAATGAGCAAAGATTAGCTAGAGACAACACCCGACGGAAAGAATTACCTAACATGATCCAAACGAAATTAAACGTGGTTCATCACAGTCCCTATTATGCTTTAAGTTACCCTTAGAATTTAAAGCATAAATAGCGCTAACTTGTTTAAAAACAAGCTCAAAACATATCTATTGAGAAAGGGCTATTACAGTGTCGATGAGTTCCTGGATGACAAATGACAACTATAGTGACAATCAAAATGAATTGAAATTGAATATGGATTATTAATATTGTCGTAATTGAATTTAAATTTTGCTATTGTGTGACATTAATATACTTTTATAATCTTACCTTTGACATGGTATTATTTTTTTTATCTTTAATTGACTTGATTTAACATGGATTATTATTTTAGATTTGTGAAGGTCTTACACAAATATTTAATTTAATTTATTATTTTATTGATTTTTACAGTTTTTTTTTTATCACTGACATTGTTTTTTGTCGTTGACTGAATTTCAAACGTAATTTGTAGTATTATTAATTTTTAAATCGATTTTTGGGTGTGACATATTGATTGATCTTTTATAATAATCATTGTAACTTTTTCCTTATTTCTGACATTTTATTTTATGTTTAGTTGACTGTATTTAATTTAATATGAAATGTGGATTATCATTATCATTATTTTAGAATTTGTTTTTGTATGTTTGACATATTAGTGGTCTATTTATAATTATAATTGAATTTCTATCCTTGACATTCTATTAAATTATTCATAAATTATTATTGTTATTGAAAGTTATTGTTATTTAAAGGTATTTATTTTTAAATTTAATTGTAATCTATTGTAATGTTTTATTGGTGTTTTAACTTATCAAAAATTTCGACACAATGTATTTTGTTAAGAAATAAATGACTTATGACTTATCACCACCTTGTGGGAGCCCTTCCAACACTAAGCCTTCCCAGGCATTGGTATCTCCCAAAAGGTCGACCGATGAATTGGTGAAAGTCGCATGAAGCCGCTGGATGCAAACAGCATAGCATTAAACGTCGTTAGGATGTAATTATGGCAATATCATTACACTAATGTTATAAAGTTTGTGAGTGTGATGTTTGTTACTCTTTCACAAAAAAAAACTACTGAACGGATCTGGAGGAAATTTGGCACAGAGATAGATTATAGTCTGAAATAGCATATATGATACTTTTTATCCCGAGAATATTTTCCCTAGGGATAATTTTCGAAATTCACGCGTGCGAAGCCGCTGGCAGAAGCTAGATTTCTGATTAGATCCCTCGAAAAGCACGTCCAGGCGGACCCATCAAATTTATTAACCAGTTTTAACTACTAGTCTATGGAAGTCATGTAGACAAGCAATCTATGTAAAATACTGATACCTACTTAACTTCAGGTTAAGGCATTACTGGAAGGCGACACCAACATAGTTGGAAACATAGTCTGTTTTACATACCAATGTGAATTTACAACTTTTGACACTCGAATTAAGAATTTGACGTAGAGAACTTTACAAACTCTAGAATTAAAGTTAGTTATGACACGTATTTCAAATTTCGTAATTAACCGGATATTACGAAGATATTGTAATAGTAATTAACCTTGATATGACGATTAGTGATGTAAGCCGGCGATTAATACACGTTACTTAGCAATTGCTTCACCCTAGATAATAATATGATCCCCGTTTCTCAAGTCTAGTAAAGAGACTTAATTTAAGACATTATTTGATTGAAACACATCTTTCACTCAAAACATTTCTTGAATATAGCAGACTTTAGTTGCAATAAAAAATAAACCCTTTACAAACGATTCATGAAAACTTCTTCCGAATCGACCAAATTTATGCTACGAAAGTCTAACATAGCGGACGCTATGCCGTAGCAGGTTGCGTAGCGGACACTACGCCGTAGCAGATTGCGTAGCACCTAAGCCGTAGCCTATATGTTTATAATTATGTATTACTAGCGCGACAAATAGAGCGGAGCGGAGTTTCGTGACAAACATCTTGAAAATCTACTTTACCGTTGAAAAGTCTAGAATGGGGGAAGGGCCTACGTGTGGATCCAGTACCAGATAAACTGTGAGCGAGCAACTTTAAACCGCACATAATCTTGCCTCAAAAAGTGTGTGCGTTTTTCTTTTTTCCTTATGTGTTTGCTCTTGACTCTAGTCTAGGTCCTAGGTGGCAGAGACAGAGTCGTCGATGATTTTTGTATGAAAAATTATATGAATGTGGAAATAAATAGTCAGTTTTTTTAAGGGATCCGCTTTATTAGTTTTTGCTTGAAAGAGTAACAGACATTCATACTCACAAACATTCACATCTATAAATAATATTAGAACCATAAGATTATCTACATTGACAATGATTATGGAACTACTGCGTTAATCTTCAAAACGATTAATACCATCGCTTTGATATTAATGCGACTGAACGCACAACAAAACCAATAACCGAAAAATCTTTTAGTCCATACACAAAGTTACTTACAAACCCTTTCACTCAAACTCCAACAAAATAACATTATATCTCATTTCCCATTCATAATCACGTTATGACATACTCGTACAATACAACGGACACATATCCACCGGTATAGTATCGCAACTAATCCAGTTATGAGTTACCTAACTCATCATGAAATCATCAAACTAAACTAAACTTATTTAAGTTTATAAGATTTGATGGGTATTACCTTAGCAATATCTGGTGAAATTGCTTTGCCAAGAGTACTTGGGGAACTATCTTTGGCTGAGTTTTGGAGTAATTGAAAGATCTTCGCGTTATCAAGTTTGATTTCCTGTAAAGGCTTTAGAGAAAATGACATTCTATTAATGGTCAGGTACGGCAACGAGTTATTTCGTTGCGATGACGATCCTATACATTTTGGACTGTTTAAATATCTTTATTTTTGCTAGGATGTCAATTTGTCTAAGCCCTTTTGTCTACAAAGAGACATGTATTTCTGCTAGCACAATATCCATTCTACATAACGTCGGTTATACTGCAAAGCGAGAAACAAAGAAAAGTTAGGGACTTTTTTTGTATCTGACTTTTAAAAGAAACAGGTTATTATTATTTCGCGTTACGCATATTACATAAATGTATGTATTTCTATATCCTTAGTAATATTATACTATGAATGATATGCAAATCAATGCTGAATATTTTAAATTATTTTTATTACTTTGGACTGTTGGAACGTTTAGTAGTATCACCGACGCGACTATAGTGTCTGTTTAGCCGTGTACGCACGAACGAACAAAAACATGATGGACACGAACATTGAACAGTGCGTGCCACTAACGAAATCAGACACTGTGTTCGTCAAAATGTTCGTGGCGATCCAATTTGGTTGTACAGAACAACGGATGGTGTTCGGAGAATTTTTTGGCTTCTTCCTTGTCGAACACTTCCATCGGCGAATCCATGGTTACTGAGGGGTTGAGCGCGAACTCAAATAGAACTGTGTTCGCAAGGTGTTCGTGTTTTCTTTGCTAATTTACGTCCACACGTACGCACCAAATGTGCCGTGATCGATGTTTGTGTTCACCATGTTTTGTTCGTTCGTGCGTACACGGCTTTCTATGTAAAATACTACATTTCGTGCCGACTTCAACAACCAGTCACTATTTTACACGGCATTCTATCTAACCGACCTCCACAACCCAGTACCTGGGTAACACGACACCCAGAATCACCCAGAAAATTAATCAAAGCCAAACACAGCCTTTACACACACTACGGTTGAACCGATAATCCAAACATCCGTCAATTATATCCACGACATCAGCCCACAAGAATGTTGCCAGTTCAATAATGATTTCCCGCCACCCCAAGAATGTTGCCTTATGAATAATGTATGTGTTGTCGTAGGTGGCGCTTCAGTTCAACGAGACGACGGTGTTGTATGACGAGGGCGATGACCCGGATGCTGTCACGTTGCTGTCCATACTGCTTGTCGGTTAGTATACTAGTAATAGGTAAAAGATCGATTTCTTATTTATCCTACTTAAGATTTTTTGTTATGTGACGATTTTTAATCGTTTAATTCATCGGTCGTTTTTTTTTTAATTATATACATGGCGGTTTAATTTGACATAAACTTCTACACAAAAGCTGTCAAAACGCAGGTTTATTCTTTAGACAAAACTTATGTCCAGATTTTATTGGTAGTACCTACTATCTAGAAAACGTCCCATTGAAAGGTCTCGGAATGAACGAGCATTTGTAATTGATTTGGTTTCATCTTAAGTATTATTTTTTTCAGCTTCACAAATATACGTAACAGTGTCAGTCGTAATAGTGTCGAAAACACTTAAATAACTAGAAATATAATAAATACGCTTAAAAATAAAACATCGATCATCATCATCATCATTCATCATTTCAGCCGAAAGACGTCCACTGCTGGACATAGGCCTCCCCCAGGCGTCGCCACATTGACCGATTCCGTGCGTCTCGCATCCAGCGCCTTCCCGCAACCTTAACCAGGTCATCAGTCCACCTAGTGGGAGGCCTTCCAACGTATCGTCTTCCGGTTCGCGGTCGCCATTCCAGAACTTTTCGGCCCCATCGGCCAACCGTTCTGCGAGCAATGTGCCCTGCCCACTGCCACTTAAGTTTGGCAATTCTTCGGGCTATGTCGGTAACTTTGGTTCTCCTGCGGATATCATCATTTCTGACGTGATTACGCAAGGAAATGCCGAGCATAGCCCTCTCCATTGCCCTTTGGGTGACTTTGAGCTTTCTGATAAGGCCCATTGTGAGCGACCACGTCTCTGTCCCATAGGTGATCACTGGCAACACACACTGGTCATAGACTTTTGTCTTGAGACACTGCGGTAAATTGGACGAGAAGATACCACGCAACTTCCCGAACGCCGCCCAGCCGAGTCGGATTCGACGGTTGACCTCTTTCTCGAAATTGGACCTACCCAACTGGACCGTTTGTCCCAGGTAGACATAATCGTCTACAACTTCGAGAGTAGAGTCTCCGACCTTGATAGCAGTGGGTGTTACATGGGCATTCACCATGATCTTGGTTTTGTCCATATTCATTTTAAGACCCACTCTTTCGGAAGCTCTACTGAGGTCATATTTGTATTATATAGACTCAATTTCTTTTAGTATAGTATAACTGCGCAGCACGTGTGTGAGTACTATGTACCCAACTGTAAATCTACCATTTGCTGTACCTCGGTGTCGTTCGTTGACTTGTATTTGCCCTAGCAGTTGAGTGTGTCATGCTCTCTCAAATGTCTCTCTGATGGTGGCGTGTGTGTTGGATCATTCGGTTCCCTTCATGATGGTTGAGCTGGGTGGTGCCGATTCATGCGTCATGTTCGTGAACGGGCGCCGTCAGTTGGGATTGGTCTTAACTTAACTGCTTCGGATGCTAGTGTTTTTCTAGCGCTTATTATGTAACTGCACAGTACATGTGTGAGTACTTTTAATACTTTGTACCTGTACGTAGTATAGTATGTAGTGATTCTGGGTGCATTGTCCTCACACATATAAATTTATTAATGTATGTACTTATGTACCTAAATATTGTAAAAAAAACATATTTTTTTTTTTTAAAAGAGTAAGTATGGAGTTTCTTGTGCGTTCTTCTCCATAACAAGCTACTTTCCGAATGCACGGTAGAATCAATTTTTATTCCTTGTAAATTTTAATGTAACTAACGTTCAAAAGTGCCGCTTTGTGGCCTAGTTGAAATAAAATATCTTTGTCTTTGTCTTTGTCATCGAGCATTTTAATGAGGCTCTCCATGGTCTCAGCCATGACCACTATGTCGTCGGCAAACCGAAGGTGAGTAATGTACTCGCCATTAACGTTGATGCCCAGCCCCGTCCAGTCCAGAACCTTGAAGACATCCTCCAGCGCAGCAGTGAACAGTTTCGGAGAAATGACGTCTCCCTGTCTCACGCCGCGCTGGAGAAGGATTGGTTTCGAGGTCTGATCCTGAAGACGGACTGACATGGTGGCGTTTTTGTACAAACACTTCAACACCTCAATGTACCGGTAGTCGATCTGGCACCGTTGGAGAGACTGCAGTACAGCCCAAGTCTCTATCGAATCGAAGGCTTTCTCGTAGTCCACAAACGCAAAACATCGATGTCCACTGATAATATGTACTGACCAAGATGAAAGCCAGCCCTTAGGTCACCTTATGTTAGATTTTATTTTAAATAAATATTGACACATATAATCCGACAATCGGCACTATTATTATGAATTAAAAATAATCAGAACGTACGGTAATTGAATGTTTTTTTTTAATGAAAAGCAGCTGGTTCTGAATAAAAGCGGCTTCATAGTTTTGCATGTACATTAAAAAAAAACTTTTGTATTGGGGCACTTGCAACTACGTTTAAACAGTGTGAGTAAACTGAGTACTTAGTGAAATCATATAATTCTTATATGTCATAAAACTTTAAAAGTAATCAAAACACTCAGACAGTAAAAATGTATATGTAAATATAAATATACAGTTTTGCACTATACTGTAGTGCAAAAATGTATATTTTCATCTACATACCAAATGGACTGTTTGATTGTATGAATAGTGAATAGTCAAAAGTGCAGTCGTATCTACCAAAACTAAAGTGTCGAAAGCTTTTTTGTAAGAGAAGCTTAATCACCCACGACTAGTTAAATATATACTTTGCCTCCTTACGCACTACCGGCTAACCGTGGGCGCGGGCTTTACCAATTTAATATGCCACCGCTTGGTATTCTACGCACATAACCGCCACAAAATTTCAACCGCGGTAGTTGACCGCGGCTAACCACCATCGCTCTGGCGGTTCATGGGCGATTTAGTTTGCGGCGAACCGCCGTTGACGGCCAACCGCTATTCCAACCGCGTCAGGCGACTGGGCGCTAGTGCGTAAAGGGGTTAAATCAGTGAGTTGACCTTCTTCTTAAAGAAATCTTAGTTTTGGTTTAGTACAACTGCACGTTTGACTCTTGACTATACATACAGTATTCCCTTACACGCGTTCATGTTTGAACGCGTGTAAGGGAATATTGTAGGATGTATTAGAAAACCAGGTTATAAAAGACGTGTTTGCTTGAATGTCTGTATTTCTTTCTTTCTCCAACCGCCATGCAATAGCTAACGTTCACATGGCTGGCTTAACCTTCCAAAGTTAAAAAGTAACAACCTTGTAGCCATAGAATTACATTATTTAAATGTAACGCCTGTTTTTTCCTCGAGTGAGCACTCAACGAGACGTGTTCCAAATCACTGAACAGTGAGTGTTGTCGATTTTGCTTGTTCATTATAAAGAACTTCAAATATACTATGCTACGAAGATAGAGGTCTGACTAAACCGGCATCATAAGCAATTGGGACTTGTCTCTTGATTCAAGTATGTCTCTACCACCAAAACTATTAATAAATGTCTCTTTTGCAGTACCGACTTTAAAATGTAATACGGCACGTTCGTCAGATCACTCATTCTTCCGTTTACCATAAATGATTTTCTCGAGATTTGATATTTGACATAATGTTAGGTCTTTATTATGCGTACACAGATCGCTACTCAAGACTATTCTAAGAAATACAGCTTGTGAAAGACAGATAGATACAGAGACGTAGATATGGTTCTTATATGCTTCTAATACCACTTGTCTTGTCAAAACTTAGTTTCTTGTCCGTTATTCTCCAAAATAATCTAAAACCTTAGCGAACAGACCACTAGAGTCACTTACTTTTTTTTTACCTTGAATTAAAAGTCACGTATAACGGTCTAATTGAAATCAATCTATCTTTTATCTATCTATGTATATTAAAGGGAAAGTATGTATGTATATTACTTATAGACTCCAAAACGCCTGAACCGATTTCAAAATTCTTTCAAAATCAAAAAAAAACAAAATCATTTTTTTTATTTCACATAGGCCTACATGGGCACTTATAAAACGTCGACAAAATGTGCACGGTTCGGGTTGGTCGTTTCCTATGGAGAAGAACCGGCAAGAAACTCCATGGTTACTCTTTTAAAAATGGTTTGGTTTTACAATATTTCCATGTTACAGCATTAGTACTTAGATATGGGGGGTCAACGTAGGCCTGAATTATGACAATAAGTCGTAAGAAACTAAAAAAAAAAAAGAAAAAGATTATATAAAAAAGTTAACAAATGTTAACTAGCATCTAGAAGGCCTACAATGTTCACACATTCACAAAACAATCGGTAAAAGAATCTATACAAAGGTAAAAATAATAAAAATAAGTATAACAAGACTAAATTTAACATGTTGCACAAATTTTGTTATCAGTGCTGTAACTATTCTTAGCAAAGGGCTTTAAAGATGATTGAAAACCATTGTAAAAAGTCTAATTAAAAGAAGGAAAGAAAAAATGAGATTGAGAATTGTTAGAGACATCCACATATTTGTGCCGTTTACAAGTTACCAGGGAAGCTGCATGCGCAGAAGGAGCTAAGGCCAAATGTTTTTATCTTCAACGTAGTCCTTGATTTTATAATATGCTTTTTTAACAAGGATACGTTTGATGTAGTTTTTGAACCTTCCATCGGTCAGTTCTATAACTGACTTTGGCAACTTGTTATAAAAGCGTATACTGTTTATAAGAAAAGACTTGCTAGTTTTCGTTAATCTGAATTTGGGTATTACAATTTCGTGCTTACTGCGTGTATTTAAATTATGGAAGTCGCTTCTAGTTTTGAAAAGCCACCGATTTTTACGGACATACAAAATACATTCCAAAATATAAAGTGAAGGTAGAGTCAGTATATCGATCTCTTTAAATTTTTCTCTGAGGGACTCGCGAGGACCCATTTTATAGATTGCGCAGATTGCCCTCTTTTGTAGGATGAAAATTGAGTCAACGTCTGCTGCTGATCCCCACAGCAGAATGCCATAAGACATAATACTGTGGAAATAAGCATAGTATACTAACCTAGCTGTAGCTACATCGGTTAGCTGCCTTATTTTCCTTACTGCATATGCAGCCGAACTTAACCTACCCGAAAGAGTTATAATGTGCGCGCCCCACTGCAATTTTGAATCGATAGTAATCCCTAAGAATACAGTTTCCGTTATAACTTCAAGATTTTTGCCGTCAAGATTTAAGTTTAGGTCATGTTTTGGTACCTTTGGTAAAGAGAACTTTAGACATTTTGTCTTTTTCGCATTCAGTAAAAGATTGTTAGCTGCGAACCATTTTGAGAGAACAATTAGACTTTCGTTGACATTTATGACATCCGTATCTTGTCTATCTATTTTAAAAATTAGCGAAGTATCATCAGCAAATAGAATTATATGCGATAATTTGGCCATCATAAAAGGGAGATCATTAATGTAAACAAGAAAAAGGAAAGGGCCGGGAATTGAACCTTGGGGCACGCCCATCTTGACTAGAGACCCGGAGGACGTCGCCCCATTAACATTTACTTTTTGCTGTCTGTTTGATAAATAGGAAAGCACGAGATCAGCAGATTTTCCACGAATTCCGTAGTGGTGTAATTTACAGATCAGTGTGTTGTGGTCGACGCAGTCGAAAGCTTTTGAGAGATCACAGAAAATGCCAATGGCATCCTGAGACCTCTCCCAAGCCTCCAAGATGTGGCTGATGAGTTTTACTCCCGCGTCCGTTGTCGACCTACCTTTCGTGAAACCAAACTGTTGACTATGCAGTATCCCATTTGAATTGAAGTGAGACAACATCTGTTCCAGCATGATTTTTTCAAAGATTTTACTCAATGCTGGAAGCACGGATATAGGTCTATAATTAGAAGGATCACTCTTACAGCCTGATTTGAAAATTGGTACTACTTTACTGTGTTTCATTAAGTCAGGAAAAGTGCCGCTGTCCAAACATTGATCGAATATGCCTGTTAGGACAGGAGCAATTGAGTCAATAATATCTCCAAGAACCCTAACGGATATCCCCCACAAGTCTTCAGTATTTTTTTATTGAGACTTTTGAACGCGTTTTTAATTGTATCAATACATATTGGTTTAAATTTAAAGATTGGTATGTCTTTAGTAAAGTTTTCTTTAAGAAGAGCTTCAGCTAATTTAGAAGAGGAAGGAAGAGACTTCGTAACCTCTAACGGAATGCTGGTAAATAAATTTTCTAATGTCTCAGCGACTTCTTGCCTATCAGAAATGGTTTGATTAGTTATTTTCAAAGACAACTCATTCTGATCGCGTTGTTGTATCTTTCCAGTTTCTTTATTAATTAATTGCCACACAGTTTTTATTTTATTATTAGAAACACCAATTTTGTTAATTATTATTTGAGATGTTGCTTGAGCGCAGACTCTTTTGGAATAGTTTCTAACATAAGTGTGAAAAACTTGATCGGAAGTCAAAGATTTTTCGTAATATAAATTATATAAGATATCTCGGCTTTTTCTTATGCCCACAGTGGCCCATTCACTAAATTTCGATTTGGAATTGTTGACTTTAACTGTTTTTACAGGACACGTTTTATTGAATTCTTGGCAAACTGTTGAAAACAACGTGCCGTAATTTATATTGGCCGTTTGAATCAAAACTAGCGTTACAAAGGTTGCTGTCTAACCACTCCAAACAGATGTCACGTGAGGTCGCAATACTGTTGAGGGTGCGTTAGTACATGTAGGGATATGATACGTCACGCGCCTACTGAACCTATAAGCCTAACAGTCCCTACGACTATAATCCCTATAAGCCCTACAGCCCTAACCTACCATATACCTAGTAGTGATATATAAATATATAAATAAGTTCAGGATGTCTGCACCATGCGACCTAAGGTTACAGACGGATAGTAGACAGGATGTCCAGGTTCGGGAAGGATAAACTCACTGCCAGCTCGCAGACTCACGAGACTGATCAGAGATGGCTAAAGGTGTCTTGGCCACAGTGAGGGGTAATGAGACAAGAATATAAAATTCAAATCTGGTTTATTTTACAAGATGTACAGCTTATATACTAATTTAACTTAATACACACTATTATACAAAGTTGTATGTGTTTCATGCGTGTAAGATGCAACTCAGTCATTATTTTAACTAGGCCGCTCGTGTAGTCGTCGCCGGGCCAAGTGCTGATTCGATGTTCAAAGGTTAACATTGAACATTCTGGCGACTCCTCAGGGACAGGACCGTAGTTGGTACAGCTCAATGGTTTCGTATGGTCTGGCCTGGCCTTCTCCAGTTTGCTGTGCTTGAGTGGGCACCCTGCGTGGTATGCCGTACGGCTGCTCTGTTAGTTGCGTGTGTGGTATGTTGCTGACGATCGAGGGCAATTGAGTAGGTGGCGCAGTGTTTCTTCTCGCAGTAATGACGGCTCTAAGTCGATTCAACACCTGTGGACCAAAATAAATTAAAACAAATGCTAAAGTTATGATTATGAGTGAAGTACTGATGCTAGCTATGTATGTATGAGACTGTAACTGTTTCCAAATTGTGTTATCTAGTTGAGTCTGTAAGCTAGTTTCAGATGTGACTAAATGGTCAAAAATTCCTTTTGTCCTGTCTAACACTACTTCTTCTTTCGATATATCTTTAATGTTTGTTTGTAAAATCTGCGTATTAATGGAGAAATTCGTTGTTTTAGAATAAGAAGCTAGTACTGTCACAGTCGTTGTTCTTTTTGCAGCAAGTATGTTTTTAAGTGTTTTAATAACGCAATTCTCGGCGATATGTAGAACTCCAACATCGTGAATCGTTATTTCTTGTCTTTGTCCGTCACACACAATCGATATGGCTACTGGTTTTGTCGTTACGAAGAGCCAAGTGTTTTGCATGAATAATTGCTTCCATACAATATCTGTCGACATTTTGTAGATTTCTGACGTGCATTGAGTTTGTGTGTAGTTCTCAGTTCTAAAAAGTTGATCAACTATGCAATTTTTATTTAATTGCATGTTCTTGACAGCTACAGGATAGCAGACAAATTCTGTATTGCTATGAAGACAATCTTTAAATTCTTCTTGACTCAGTTCAAAGTAACGCTCGTTGTTGTAGTCGAACCCCATGTAAGTCTGCTGAATAGAGAAGCACTCGAACGATCCATCAGTTTTCCTCTCTGGAATAGGCGTGACATGTATGAGTGTATACTTTGTTACGTCGTGTATTGGAAAGTGAGCATATACTCTTATGTGAGTAGTATTTACATTCATCTCAGTCTGTATTATTTGATCCTGAATGATTTTTAAGTTTGATGGTAACTTTTGATTAGCCGTTTTTATTATGTTGCTGACATGTGTTGGTGTTAATATGCTATATACACTTGCTTTTTGTAAATAAATTTCAAGTAAACCTGTATAGTAATCCATTATTTCATTGATGAAATTGTTTGCTAACTCATAGGCTTGCATTACTTGTATTTTAACGTGGTTGTTGTCAATCTTTTTATACCAAACATTGTTCTGATTCATAAATGATATTGCTTCATTTAGTTTTGCTTGGAATTTATCTAGCTTTTTTTTTGATTTGCTCTTCAGTTTGGTTTACAGCTGTGATTGTAGATATCATTATTTTTGTTTGATGGTTGGCAGCATCAATAAGTTTCTGCTGGTTGTTATTTAATGTATCTATGTCTCTGTATACTTCGTCATTAACTCCAAACACCGATGTTAAGAGTTGACCTAATACACCTCTTTTCTTCCTATTATTTCTTATTTCTGTTAGGTATCCTTTTGTTGTCTTAAACTTTGTTTTTTCTTCGTTTAAATGGTGATAAAATTCGTTGCAATGCGTTTCGTACATGATTTTTTGCGTATTTATGCAAAATTGTTGGAATTGTGACGTTATTTTTTCAATCTTTCCTTGGTCTAGTTCTAAACTTTCTCTCTCGTAGTCTGTTTCAATTCTAAACATTCCTCGATTGATAGTTGCAGTTCCTATTTTTTCCACATACAATCCTGGATCTATATTTTTTAATGTGTATGTAGGCGTACTTGATACGGTGCCAATTAATAAAACAAGTATTGTTTGTAATAGTAAATCCTTTATCCAATTTTTCGGTGATTGTATACCTCTTCTGTTTGTGGTAGCTGTTGATATGTTACATTGTGTAGCCGTTTGTATGTCTTTACTCGTTGTACCAATTTCTTTGTTTTCGTTTACAGGGAGCGGGATCAATGTATGAATTGATCTCTTCTGTTCAGCTCCTGTTGATTTTTTAATTGTTACCACTCTAACTACCCCATCATTTCCCGGGTGGACTTCTGTGATTTTTGCCAACGGCCATTTACTTGGTTTTACATTGTCATCTTTTACTAGTATTACAGTTCCAATTTTAGCATTTTCATGTGCTTGTTTCCACTTGTATCTTTGCTGAAGTTGATGTAGATAGTCTTTTGTCCAACTGTTCCAAAAATCTTTTTTCATCTTTTGTATCTGTTTCCATCTATTCATTAAGTCAGTATTAATGTTTTCCATCGGATCTGGTGTTCCTACTGCTTCTCGGCCAATAAGAAAATGACTTGGAGTTAGTATAGTGTTGTCATTAACATCTTCGGTTTGCGCACACAATGGTCTTGAATTCAAACACGCTTCAATTTGGTGTAGTAAGGTGGTCATTTCCTCGTATGTTAGAGTCGTATCTCCGATTACTCGTCGTAAATGATGTTTCACTGACTTTACGCCAGCTTCCCAAATGCCACCGAAATGTAGAGATGACGGAGGAATAAAATGCCACTCAGTTCCTATGTTTGTTATTGCGCTTTGGAATTGCGGCGATTGCGTGATTTGTAATATTTCTTGATGTAAGAAGTTGGCTGCACCTACGAAATTTGTTGCATTGTCACTATACATGTGTGACACATGACCTCTACGTGCCATGAATCTGCGTAGCGCAGCGATAAATGTTTCTGTTGTCAAATCTCCCACCAATTCTAGGTGTATTGCTTTTGTTGCTAGGCATACAAAGACAGCAATGTATGACTTGTAAGACTTGTGACCTCTTCCTTTCATAGTTCTGGTTTGTATTGGACCTGCATAATCCACTCCAGTATGACTGAATGGATATGATTCCGTCACTCGTACTTTTGGTAGGATTCCCATTTTTTGCGAGTTTGTGTCTGCTTTGTATCGTATGCACTTCACACATTTGTTAATAACGCTCTTCACTTTTCTTTTTCCATTAATGATCCAGTATGTTTGTCGTAAATATGCTAATGTTAATTTGTTGCCTCCATGCAACGTTTTTAAATGTGCGTCTTGTATAATTAGTGACGTTACATGATGGTTGTATGGTAACAGTATTGGATGTTTCTGGTTGTAAGGCAATCCAGAGTTTTGTAACCTGCCTCCAACTCTTAGTAATCCATCCTCGTCTATAAATGGATCTAAAGTGGATAGCTTTTTATTTTTCTTCATAGGCTGTCCTCTTTGTATAGTTTTCAATTCTTCTTCGAATTCCTGTTGTTGTATTTTCAGAATTATTCGTTTTGTTACCTTTTTTAATTCAACGCAAGAAATTGGTTTATTTATTGTTTGCTTGTTTGCAAATCTATAGCAGTAAGATAACACCCTTAACATTTTATTTAAACTGGAAAATCTATTCCAGAGATCGTTCTTTTCTATCTCAGTTGTAACACTTGTAACTGTGTGACACTTTTTGATTTCCTCAGTCGGCTGTGGCATACGTCTCGTGGTGGGTATCTGATCGGTTTTTAACCATAGTGGACCATTCCACCATAAGGAATAGTTAACAAGTTTTTCCGGCTCAAGGCCTCTTGAAATGATATCAGCTGGGTTATCAGCAGATATTACATGGTTCCACTCTGCGTTCGGTACAAGTTGTCTAACTTGTGATACCCGATTAGCTACGAAAGTTTGCCAGCGTCCAGGCTCTCCTCTTATCCAGCCTAAGGTGATCATGGAATCCGTCCAACAAGATATCGTGATATTCTTACAATTGAGCGCTTCTTTAACTTTTTCGATCAAACTGGCTAGTAGGAGTGCTGCACATAACTCGAGACGAGGAAGAGTAGTCTTTTGTTTCTTCGGTGCCACTTTTGATTTTGCTTGTAATAATGTAATGTAGTAGTTGTTATTGATTTTTACACGGCTATATACGACCGCTCCGTAAGCTTTCTCGGACGCGTCGCTGAAACCATATAGTTCATTCTCTGTGCTATCAGTTATGTGACACCACCGCGGAATTTTTATTTTTTCTATACTTTTAAGGTGTTTTTGTACTTCAATCCATTTTTTCTGGAGTATGTTATCAACAGGTTGATCCCATCCTATCTCGTTAGTCCACAGTTCTTGTATAAGCAGCTTCAATTTAATTATAATTGGTGCTAACCAACCCAGGGGATCGAATATTTTCGCTACTTCTGACATAATCCATCTTTTTGTTGGTTTTTCTTTTTCCATTATAGTTATTTGAAAATAAAAACTGTCTTCCCGTGGTGACCATGACATGCCTAATGACTTCCTGGACTCGTCTAATGGTAGCTTGAGTAGTTGATCGTCTTTGTCTTCCGCAGGTACATTTTCGAGGAGCTCTGAACTGTTTGACGACCATTTTCTAAGTTTAAAGCCACCCTTGTTTAACATGGATATTAGCTGACTTTGAAGTTCTTTAGCTGTGCTTTCCTGGGAATCTCCAGACAAAATATCATCCACGTAGAAATCTTGTAATGTAGCTTGACTCGCCATTGGGTAATTATCTTTTTCGTCTATGGCAAGTTGTTGTAGTGTTCGTACCGCAAGATAAGGTGCGCTAGTTGTACCGTATGTAACTGTTGTAAGTTCATATTCACTAATTGCTTGTTTGGGAGAAAGTCTCCATAATATTCTTTGATGTGCGAAGTCTAAATCATTAATTTTTATGAACCTGTACATTTTCATAATATCCGCCATGAAGGCAAACTTATGTTTTCGCCATCGTAGCAGTATAGTGGATAAATCTTGTTGTAGTCGTGGACCTTTATACATATTGTCGTTAAGGCTTATTTTTGTGCTGCTTTTGCTGCTCGCATCAAAAACCACGCGTAACTTTGTAGTAAGTGAGTCTTCCTTAATTACTGCCTGATGTGGTATGTAGTATTTTCCTAAGTTGTAGTTTTTTGTATCTACTTTTCTCATATGACCCATACGTAAATATTCGTTCATAAATTCAATGTATTGGTGTCGTAAATTTTCATTTTTTGCGAACTGTCGTTCTAGTTGTAAGAGGCGAGCAGCGGCCTTTTTGCGCGATTCGCCGTTTATGTTTAAGTTTAAGTTTGTATCCTTAAACGGAAGTCGTACCGTGTATGTTCCATCTAGGTTTCTTATCGTTGTTTCTTTATAGTAGTTTTCACAGGCCTGGTCGTCCTGTGTGAGTTTGTAGTTTTGTGGAATTTCTTCTAATTCCCAAAATTTCGTAAGTTGTCGTACCTCTTCAGTGCAAGCCACCATACTCAGTATTTTGGCTCCACTATTCGTGTCATCGGGATAAAATCCGGATAAAATCCACCCTAACTGTGTGTTTTGAGCGATAATTCCGTCCCGTAGTCTTTCGAAACCCTGTAGTAGTATTTTGCTATGGTCTTGGGCACCTAATATTATATCAATTGGTCCCTTTTTATAATAAGTTGGGTCAGCTATCAGCGCATTATCCAAGATTTTTTCTTGTAATTGTTTTAAGTCATGCCTTGGTAATGAACTTGTTAGTTTTGGTAGTATTATTAGCGTTACTGGCAGTTTATAATCGCTAGAGTACCTTGGTTGTAAAGTAATGTTGATTGTATGGTTTGATGTTTTTGGTTTTTCATCTCCGATTCCTTTTATTTCGGCTCGGATTTTTTGACGTGGGTAAGCCAGCAGTTGTGCCACTTCTTCAGTGCAAAATGAAGCTTCTGATCCTTGATCACATAACACTCTCAACAACTGCGGCATCCCGTCATAAGAGGTAGTTTTTACTATAGCGGTAGCGAGTAAAGTTGTATTTTTAGTGTTGGTATTTGTTGCCGATAAATTCGACGTTGTTATATTTTGAGGCTTCTCTATTCCTACATTTTTTGTTGTGTATTTTTTGGCGTTATTACTATTTTGAAACGGTTTAGATTGGTGTAATAATGTGTTGTGCCCCTTATGTTGACAAATATCGCATTGTTTGTAAACTGCACTCACACACTGTTTCCGATCATCGTGATTTAAGCAACGCTTGCACATTCTTTTTTCCGTGACGGCTTTGTATCGGTCGCTGACGCATAACTCTTTGAAACTAGGGCAAGAATGAATACTATGATCCATACTTTGACAATGCCAACAGCGTTTATATTTTTCCGATGTTTGTTTATTACGTGATTGTTGACCATTAGTATGTGATAACGACCCGTCAAATGACTTAAGACAACTGAAACGGTTTTCCATGAATTTCATCATCTCGTCGAAGGATTGTAATTTATTCCTGTTTTGTAATTGGTCTTCATACTTGGTATTTGTTTCCTCGTCCCATTTTCTACTGACTATTCTTATCAATAGAGGGCCCCAAGATGGTGTATTTATGCCTTGATTTTTCAGTGCCTCAAGACATTCATTTATAGTGTCGTGCATGTCTCGTAATTGTACCGCGTTTGCTCGTTGCGTTTTAGGTAAATCTAATAATTTGTCAATAAACTTAGTAGCAATCATGCGCTCGTCTTCATATCTCTGCGTAAGCAATTTCCAAGCTGTTTCGTAATTTATTTCGCTAATTGTTAAGTGACGTATTAATCTTGCTGCGTCGCCTTTTACGTGTGTTTTAAGATACTGCATTTTCTCTGTAGAAGAAATTGAGTTATCTTCGTGAATTATTTTTCTAAATAAATCTTGGAATGTGTACCAAGAGTCATAGTTCCCCGCAAATATGGGAATATTTATTCGTGGAAGTTTTACTGACGATTTTGTCGACATAGCTTTTTCACCCGAGTTTTGGATTATTCTTGCTTCTAACAAATTTATGATAATGTCATAATCTGTCTGTGTATTCTCGAAGCAATTATCCTTGAAATAGCTATTGTCCAGTGTGCTTTCAGCCATCAGTAATTCGATGTGCGTCTCTTCAATTTCTAGCCATTGTTTTTGTAAGGTTTGTAATAGTGTTTGTAAATGCCATATTGGCTTATCCTGAGTAATGGATTCCTTAGCCTGAGATATTTTCTTGGATATCTGTGACATTCGGAACAGTTGTATAAACAGTTTTGGGCTACTGACAACCCCCTTGTCTTCATCTTCATCTAGAAGTCGTGGTTCATAAATACTTTGTACGTGTTGTAGTCTTTCCTCACATTTTCTGAGGTAGTTGATTCCTTCGTCGTAACATTTCTTAATGTTACCAAAGTAGTTTGTAGTAATGTACTTATGAGTTGACAAGATCTCTTGATCTTGTAGTTTCAAGTGGTTTTCTTGAACTCGCTGGAAAACCTGGTCTAATATTTTCTCCCGTTCGTTGAGGTATTTTTCCGTTTTCCTTGTGGGCGAGTCCTTTTTCAGGTTTGAGACTATCCTTTTGATCTCACTGTAATCCGCTTCCTGGCTCCTGATTAGTTCGTTAACTTCCTGTATCTCCATAGTGCTCTTCTTTCCCACTTCTCTAACGGCCCTATCTACCTAACTCAATAGTCAAGTCTGTCAAAGTCAATTCCTACAGTAATAAGGGGACCGCGTGATTGAAAGAAATTTCAAATGCTCGAAGGACCAAAATGTCTAACCACTCCAAACAGATGTCACGTGAGGTCGCAATACTGTTGAGGGTGCGTTAGTACATGTAGGGATATGATACGTCACGCGCCTACTGAACCTATAAGCCTAACAGTCCCTACGACTATAATCCCTATAAGCCCTACAGCCCTAACCTACCATATACCTAGTAGTGATATATAAATATATAAATAAGTTCAGGATGTCTGCACCATGCGACCTAAGGTTACAGACGGATAGTAGACAGGATGTCCAGGTTCGGGAAGGATAAACTCACTGCCAGCTCGCAGACTCACGAGACTGATCAGAGATGGCTAAAGGTGTCTTGGCCACAGTGAGGGGTAATGAGACAAGAATATAAAATTCAAATCTGGTTTATTTTACAAGATGTACAGCTTATATACTAATTTA
The DNA here is from genome assembly GCA_964057195.1 of Orthosia cruda. NCBI lineage: Eukaryota > Metazoa > Arthropoda > Insecta > Lepidoptera > Noctuidae > Orthosia > Orthosia cruda. The sequence continues at coordinate 19,918,053 of OZ059827.1, forward strand.
ACTTAATACACACTATTATACAAAGTTGTATGTGTTTCATGCGTGTAAGATGCAACTCAGTCATTATTTTAACTAGGCCGCTCGTGTAGTCGTCGCCGGGCCAAGTGCTGATTCGATGTTCAAAGGTTAACATTGAACAGTTGCTTAAAACATTATTATTAAAAGAGATTAATTTATTTTTAGTAAGTGGTCTTAATCGAATTGATTTAGCTAGGTTAATTTTTTTATCTGACTCAAAAGATACTAGTTGACCAGTATGGTCTGACTTAACGCCACTAATTAAAAACGAATCTTTTACTTTACAATTAGTGAATACATTACCACAATTTCACCGTTGGGAAGCTACACTATCCCCGGGTGACATAGGCTATTTTTTATCCCTGTATTCCCACGGGAACGGGGACTACACGGGTGAAACCGCGAGGCGTCCGCTAGTAAACTATAAATAACAGACTTTGACCCATTTAAGTGTAAAAACCAAAAAGTACGAAAACATATTAGCTACTTTGATCTGTGTTTCCCAAATATAAAATGAGGACGGTAACCTCCAATAAGGATCCGTGTTACCACGGGAGCACGTACGAATCATATTTCCATATTGAGCCGGGGTTAAACGTAGTTTAGCGCACGCTTATCATTCTGACGATATATATTTTGGTAGCAAACAGGAAATCGCTCTCTAGAGATAGATATTGAAGAATCTTTGCATGATCTTTGGTGGATATCTTGTTTCAAATCTTAGGAGTTCCAAAAGGCGAATTGTTAATTCTTTTGCATATTATCCAGATAGCCGTATCAAGCGAAATGTATGCAACATTTCTCTAGCTATATTGTTTTAATCAGTCTACTTGTACCTAGCGTATTTCCTACTACGACGGTGTCGACTTACAGTCTTACCGGATGCAGTTGATATCTTCCAAATAAACTGAACTATGAACTATCTAGACAATAGTTTTTTTTTGGGAAAAGGATTCATTTCTCTTGAAATGAATCCTTTTTCCCAAAAATACTTTTTACAAAAAAATTCTATCGACTTTCAAATAAAATCACTACAAATAGACAAATTGCTCTCTTTTTGGAAGTCGGCGTTTTTGGCGGGTACCATTTTTTTTCGTTATGGCCACAACTACCAAAACGAAAGTTATTTTTCTATTTGTTGTGTTTTATTTGGAAGTCAGTAGATTTTTTTTTTGGATTTTTATTTTTTTGGAATTTAGTTGTACCTAATAGGCAAGTTCTTTAGTAAGGTACCTGTTTCGTCCCGTTTTTTGGTATTTACTTGCAACACCGTGTCGGTGGGCTGTCAACGAATTGACGGCTGACACTTGACAACAGAGTAGAAAGAAAATTTGTTGTGAGCACACGAGGAATTCGATTTCTTGTCGAAACATATCGAATCGAGATGTGTTTCGCACATTGTAAATGTTAATTGCGCCCGCCGGTCGCAACCGGCGTTGTGGGGCGCCCGCGAGGTCTGTTTTGAATATATTTCATGCGCAGCGAAGTGCTTTTGACGGGAACGTGTATGTGTCTACCTGCAAGCCGGACCCCGGCTCGACGACTACCAACCCCAGGGGGGTTATCAACAATAGGTAGTCGCCTCACTCTCCTCCACTACAGCCGCCAAGCCAGAGACAGTCCTTCTGCCAACTGTCCCTGTAATGATCTGGGGCCCGAAGGGTAAATCTTTGTTAGTTCGTGCCCTTTTGGATTCGGGTGCTCAAGGCTGTCTCTTATCCTTTTGTTTAGTGGAAAGATTAGGTCTCCCACGTGATTCCACCCTTCTACCATATGGGTGGTATTGAAGCGGTTTGTAAACGGGGAGAAATTGAAATTTGTGTTTCGCCTGTTCATTGTGGGCAAAGAATCTTGGCCAAGGCCGTTGTTTTAAATGATATTTTGGGCAGATACTCGCAGGTAACCATTAGCCCTGCAGTGGTGAAATTGACGTCGGAACTAACTCCTGTCAACCCGAAGTGGTGGGTACCCGGACCCGTATATGGGTGCGGATGTTTTGGGTTTGATTTTGTCCGGGACCAAGTGGGTTCTGCAGACGAATAGGTTAGTAGTTGTACCGACGGTTTTTGGTTTTGGACTTACGGGTCCCGTGTTGAGGGGCTCTGCCCCGCGGATTGAGAACCAAGGACTGATAATGGGATAGTCCTTTATTGGCTTCGCACCTCAGTTCATGCTTTGGAGGTTTTTGTGGCGAATAGAGTCTCACAGATTCAGAACTCAGAGACTAAACTGATCTGGAGACATGTCCCAGGAGAATTGAACCTCGCAGACTGCGCGTCCCGTGGTTGCGAGGCTCCTGCCCTTGTTAACCATTCTATTTGGTGAGGACCAGACTGGTTGTCACATCGCGAGTCATCCTGGCCCCAGAATAGGTTCTCCTCTCCTGAGGTTTTGCCAGTTTTGCGTATTGGAATTGTTGAAACGCAACCTGCATATAATTTGGATTATCTTTTGGACAGATACATTTCTTTGTCGAAATTGTTAGGAGTTACCGCTTGGGTCCGGCGTTTCATATGTAACGGACGGAACCCTAATAATAAATTGTTATCCTCAGTTTTGTCGCCTCATGAACGCCAAGAGGCCCTGATGTTGTTGGTTCGCGCTGTACAAGCCGAGCATTTTGACCAGATTCTTGAAGCCCTGAAGAAATGCTCAGCTTTGAAAGGCTCAATCGCGCTAATAGTTATTTAAGTGAAATTTGTAAATATTGTGAAAGTAGCAAAACCGCTTCTCCGCCGTGTTGTTAGTGAAACTATTTTCACATTTGAGGAACTTGTTAAGGTAATTTGTAAAGTTGAGGCCGTTCTCAATTCGCGACCTCTCTGTCCGATCTCCTTAGACTCAAATGACCTGTAAGTCATGACCCCTGTTAATTTTTTGATAGGTCGGCCCCTCAACGCCCTGCCGAAATACCCGTTCAGGGAAATGAAATCTTCGCAATTGACTGGTCTTTGGAATATTTGCATATTTTGTAGCGGCGCGTTAAGTGGTCTGACAAAACTGTCCCGCCCAAAGTTGGAGACCTTGTATTTGTTAAAGAATCTAACTTGTTACCTTTGTATTGGCGTCGTGGACGCATTGTAGATTTGATTTATGGGTCTGACGGAGTTCCCAATGTGTCGGAAGTCATGGTCGAAGATTCGGTTTTGAAGCGAACAGTGGCGAATTTAGCACGCTTGCTCATTTGTTATCGGACATAAATCCTTATGTCCGAGATGGGGTATGTTTCATTCCAATTTTTGGTATTTACTTGCAACACCAAGACGGTGGGCTGTCAACGGATTGACGGCTGACACTTGACAACAGTGTAGAAAGAAAATTTGTTGTGAGCACACGAGGAATTCTGGTTCTTGTCGAAACATATCGAATCGAGATGTGTTTTACCCATTGTAAATGTTGATTGCGCCCGCCGGTCGCAACCGGCATTGTGGAGCGCCCGCGAGGTCGGTTTTGAATATATTTCATGCGCAGCGAAGTGCTTTCGACGGGAACGTGTATGTGTCTGCCTGGAAGCCGGACCCCGGCTCAGAACGCGTTTGTAGTTCCATCCAATTATTGTCCTTTATTATATATATATTGTCCTAAAACCCTCGGCCAGGCGCGTGATTGAGCGAGCCCAGAGGATCACCGTGGGAATCTCAGGTAAGAGTGAACAAATTTGTTTATTAGTTCCACTTCCCAACTATCAGATAGCTACCAGTATATCTCCCAATAAGGAGCAAATCCCTAGCTTTCCACTGCAGCGTTACGACAGTTTCGTGGGTACAGGTCCAGAAAGGGTCCAGGAGTCCCAACGCTGGTGTGGGCCTCGGTGTTTATCTCCTGGCTTGGGACCCGAAGACCTGTATTTAACAGTACCTATAATGCCAGAATAGATTACCCGAATATCATGAAACTTAAACATAACCGGTGAAATGATAGGGTATCAAGGTGAACACATCTGTGTATCCCATTAGAGCGAACTGGCGTTATGTTATGTTATGAAACGGTATGAACAATAAACAGACATGCGATAGCAGCAATCCCGAGAGATGTGCCGTCATTTATTGAAGACTTATGTTGTATATCTCCCAAGTCCTTCGTCAGATTTCAACAAATTAAAATGGGACCAATTTGGGCATATACTCCTCAAACAAAAACGAATTTTTAAAATTGGTCCACAATTGACGAAGGAAGTGAAAATAAACGTCGAACATAGCACCGCATCTTTTTTTAAAAAAGAAACGCTTTTTCAGCCAATTTCAAAACAGGATTGTATTTTCACGAAAACCTGCCAATTTCTCTCACCCCCTTACGAAAGTGAAGGAAATTACATAACATTTATATACACCTCTATATCTGGTGGAGCGAGCAAATACTTCCAGTCTATTTCGCGCCTCGTTCGACGCTAAGCGGTTCAATTTCATGAGAGTAACAAACTGTGGAGGTGCCGTACGTATCGCGCTGATATTGGTAAGTGTGGACGTGCAGATGATAGGTGTTATTCATAAGATGAATACAGGAACAGAGGCTTTTTAAAGATTTTGACATTGTAATATAAAGTTTAAGTCTTTTTGTATGGTATCGCCAAGTTAAAGATAAAACAAACAAAGGTCCAGTTTTGCACGACCTACAACTTGTAAATCGCGGCCGATACCACTGGGCGCAGTGGTATAGCCACTTTATGAGCAAGGGTGGCGACCCTTGCTCATAAAGTGGCTCTAATTTCACTGCAATTAGGCAGATAATGTCACCTGTAATCAAACTGTGACTTTTTCATTACTATTATTCACAAGTGAGTTATGGAGTTTTTTTTAATTTATTGGTTGCGTTGCTTTGTTCTTCAAAAAGTTTCGATATAAAAAAGATCGTGCTCAGTAGTACAAATAAATTAATGTACTTATTGCTTTCTCATTTCATGCAACTTCGTAGAGGTGATTTCAAAAATATATGACACTTATATGTTTAAATGTACCTAATTCTAAAAAAAAATTACTAAAAAGTTTTAAATAAAAAAAGTTAATTTAATAAATCAAAAACCCGACTGCTTTAAAAGAGAACTAAAAAGACGTAAACAAGAAGAAATTCATGCTGTGCAGTCGGAGGATACGTCTGGTTTTGGTCAGCCAGCTCGCGAAAATGTGTTTTTGATTTTTTAAATTAACTTTTTTCATTGCTATTATTTACAAGTGAGTTATAGAGTTATTTTTAAAATTTTATTGGTTGAGTTGCTTTGTTCTTAAAAGGTTTCGATACAAAAAAGATCGTACTCAATAGTACAAATAAATTAATGTACCTATTGCTTGCTCATTTCATGCAACTTCGTATTTAAATAGATAATTTCAACTTGTACGTGTTTAATAAATAAAACTCAAATATAACTTTTGTTTTTCTCTGTAATAAAGAAAACTTGAAATTCCCCATTTTGTAAGTGGCTAAAACGCTATCCGCGAAAACCCAAAAAAAGAGCCATCTTATAGTCTATGGCCGATCGCCATTGTGAGATGCACGCGTATAGGAAAACTGTTTAATTTTGCCCGCCATTGCGAAAAAAAATTCACAACTCGTTTTCACTGTTGAGAATGATTTTTTTGTATTATTTTCGTCACAACTGTGTTGAAAAACGTCGTATGATACACGTGTGTATTGATGATTACCGTCCTCTTAAGACCCTCACCTAACGGCTCGGGTCTCAATGGTGCCTCAGCGGTAATCACCAACATTACACACTTGTACCATGATGTGCTATTAAAATTCACTTATTTTCTGTAAAGTTACCTAGTAGTCCCCGACAAAAACATTAATTCCAAATTGCTAATGTAAGTTTTAATGAGTTTTGTAAACTTTGTTACCTGTCTGAAATAATTGCTATGTATTTCTCATACATAATATAAACTAACATCACGATGTGTACCCACATACCTACATAATATAACATAACTAGTACAATGGGGGCTACCGAATATGAATTCGCCGCTAGAGGCGTTGGTGGGGCGAAAGGTCTCATAAAAACTATGTCAAATTTCATAGTTTTTTAGAGTTCCGTACCCAAAGGGGAAAAACGGGCTCAATTACTAAGAATCCACTGTCCGTCTATCTGTCAACAGGCTGTATCTCATGAACCGTGATAGCTAGACAGTTAAAATTTTCACTGATGATGTATTTCTGTTGCCGCTGTAACAATAAATACTAAAAACCGAATAAAATAAATATTTAAGTAAGGCTCCCATACAAAAAACGTGACTTTTTGCCGTTTTTGCGGTAATGGTACGGAAGCCTTCGTGCGCGAGTCCGACTCGCACTTGGCCGGTTTTTTATTTTATTGTTGTGAATATTTTCCAAATATGACAGATAGGTATGGGATTTACCAACCACTGCTTTAATAGAGTTTTATGTTTCGGAAAATTTTATTCCCTTTTTTTCGAAAACGGGGCTGTGCAAAACTGAATTTATATGTTAATCGCATTTATACGGCATTAGAAATTAATTTAATTTAAACTTTGTTTCCATGGGAGTTATAATAACGTTTAACAGATATATTTAAGGACCTAAGTCAAAGTTACAAGTTTAAACTGACGTTAATTAGTTTATCCTCATTGGCATACTCGTAACATAACATAACTAAAAGAAGAAGAAATAAAAACCGGCCAAGTGCGAGTCGGACTCTCGCACGAAGGGTTCCGTACCATTATAGCAAAAAACGAAATAAAAATCACGTTTTTTGTATGGGAGCCCCCCTTAAATATTTATTTTATTCTGTTTTTAGTATTTGTTGTTATAGCGGCAACAGAAATACATCATCTGTGAAAATTTCAACTCTTTAGCTATTACGGTTCTTGAGATACAGCCTGGTGACAGACAGACAGACATACAGACAGACAGACGGACCGCGGAGTCTTAATAATAGGGTCCCGTTTTTACCCTTTGGGTACGGAACCCTAAAAAGTATGTAGTAGCTACAAAACAATACATATAAACAATATGCAAAATACATTCATTCTACAAGTTATTGTGTTCTAGTGTAACTACACAAAAGCATACTAACCTTACTATTTCCTAGCAACGTGTGAACATGATATCCCAGAAGAGATTAGCGGGTATCACGGAGAGGTGTTAAAATCTCAAGATTATTGTCTCAACACTATGTTATATTGGCGTGTGTTAATATATCAATCCTGATCAATGACACGTTATTAATTACCTTTTGCTTTAATTAATTTTATGTTTAACTTGCCAGCGGCTTCGCACGTGTGAAAGTAGGAATTATTACAAGGGAAAGTAATACCGGAATATAAAGCATTATACTCCCTTCTCCAAGGTCAAGGTTCCCAAAATTCAACAAAATTTGTTCAGCGGTTAGGCTAGCAAACAAACTTTTTAATAATTGGCGTTTCACAGTTAAATCAAAAGATTTTATTACTGCTTAGCCGGACTATCCTGTGAAAACTAAACTAGAGCCTCAAGCCAGGCACAAAAAGCTTCACCTAAGCGACCACGCTGAGGGATCTGGGGTCGAACCTCTGCTCCGCCTCGGCTTGGGCGTCGCTGGGAGGACAACAAAGGCTGTATCGTGATAACGTGATTCTACCATCCGTTCGGAAAATACCTGCGTGGAGAAGAATGTGTTTATCAGTCTATGTATGTATGTATGTTTGTTCCTATGTAGCGTTCTAGAGGCCAAACGCGTTGGCCGATTTTCATGATTCATACGTCAATAGATTCGTCTTAACCCTGCGAGTGTCACAGACTACATCAAATTTATAAAATAGAAAAATGGCGGATTTTGGGCACCATATTGTGGAGCCATAAACAAGAAGAAAATCATGCTGTGCAGTCGGAGGATACACCTGGTTTTGGTCAGCCAGCTTGCAAATACGTATCCTCCGACTGCACAGCATGATTTAAGTTAACTCAAACAAACAAATCGATCTTCAAATACCTTTTCAATATTCAGTTGATCTGAATACGTCAGAATATACCAATAATAAAGTACCTAAAACAGTGCCTTATTAATTTGTATAATAGCGAACATTGTTAAAGCTCTTACACACTATTCGGGCGGTGGGTATGCCGCCAACAAGCGCGTGGCTTTGAGCCGGTATTTGAGCCACCGGGCTTGCCGCATAAACGATCTGCTGACCGACGGGTTGCGCGGGGAGCAAGCGTCAGTACACTTCCATGTACACCACTAGCGTTCCACCCGGCAATAATAACTGAAATGATGCACTGCAGCCACCAGCGGAAAAAAACCGCCTGCTGTGCCGCCGGCATAGTGTGTAAAAGCCTTAACAGTGAAACTTCACAAAGATGTTACGTTAGCTCTTAGCGTTAAAGTTTAAATAACTTTTAACAAGTACTTCGTAAGTTTCATTAAGTCTGCCTTAAATAGAGCTCTTAAATGACACAGATAGTAGTACAAAGCGTATACTTTTTAATGATGGTTTATTTTTAGAATGTTGTACAGAGTTTACAAGTTTAATATTTTGAATGATCGATGACGTTAATAGGAAACTTCCCAAGTAACAAAGGAAAACACGAAATCTGATATTTTGAGGAAATGTTTAAATGTTAAACGATTACGGGGGCTTTTCCATTAAAAAATCCGAGTTAGAAACGTGGTACGTGAGGAAAAAAAAATCACCAATCAGATCACTTTTAGTATTTTTCTTGTTAGTCTTAGCTCTGGTGGTTTTTATTTCGCTGCACATGCTGAGATAGGAGCCTTTTTGGTCTCACACGGGGTTTTATTGTTATTATTGTTTTTTTTTTTTTTTTGCTTAAAAAAGCAGCAGCAGCTGAGAGCAGTGGTAACGGCCCAAATTACGTGCCGAGTACGTGGGTTCAAACCCAGGCAGGCGCTATACTTTGTGTAAATTATTTCACCACCACTGCTCTAAAAACGGTAAAGGAAAACATCGTAAGGAAACCGACATGTCCTAGAACCAAAAATTCGAAGACATGTGACATCCACTAATCCGCAATGGGCCCACGTGGTGCATCAAGGCCCATTCCCTCATTTATACATAGGAGAATAAAAATAAAACTATTTGAAATATAACACCTGAAGTGGCCATGGGCCCTAATCTAGGACCTGCCTGTATCTTCGAGAAACCCACATTTTGCTACTTATGTTCCCAGCCTATTGCTATTGGTAACTTCTTCCTACACCTAAACGTTATAATTATAAGTAAAGTAACAAAAGGGCACCTGTGTCTACGCCCACACATGTGCTCTCAGTATCCCGATGTGGACATATTCCACACGAATATATGCTTAAATGCAAAGAATGTTTATTAAGTTGATCGATTATATTATGGAAATGATTATTGTTAAATGTTTATTATTGAACTATTATTATTAGATTATAGAATTATTAGGTACTAGCTGACCCCCGGGGCTTCGCTCCCGTCAACTGGCTACCCTGCCAACCCTGGCAACCCTGCCTACCCTGCCTACCCTGCCTACCCTGCCTACCCAGCCTACCCTGCCTACCATGCCTACCCTGCGTTCCCTGCCTACCCTGCCTACCCTGCCTACTCTGCATACCCAGCCTACCTTGCCTACCCAGCCTACCCAATTTACCCAGCCTACCTCGCACACCCAGCCTACTCAGCCTATCCTGCCTACCCTGCCAACCTTACCTACCCTGCCTACCCTACCCTGCCTACCCTGCGTACCCTGCCTACCCAGCCTACCCTGCCTATCCTGCCTACCTTGCCTACCCTGCCTACCCTGCCTAGGCTGCCTACCCTGCCTACCCTGCCTTCCCTGCCTAACCTACCTACCTACCTAATATTTTTTATGTATCATCAATAATTTTCTCAGCGGACGCCAAAGAATGAATTTTACAGGCAACATTTTGCTACTTTGGGTTACACTATTGCAATTTTCATAGGATCTCTATTTTTTTGGAAATATTTTATAGCCTATGACACTCAGGAATAATGTAACATTCTACTGGTTAAAGAGTAATCAAAATCGGTTCAGCAAATCCAGAGATTACCCTCTATGCAACGTCACAAACTCACAGACTCACAAACTTTACCTATTTATAATATTAGTATAGGTTATTTGATTACTGAATGGCTATTTTGAAATTGAATTAATTTTAATTGGTTATGGATTTTAATGATTTACTTAATTCATTGTTTGTATATTTTACTTTATTTTTTTATTAACACACTTTATGTCCCAAATATCAGTGCAAACCTGGCTCTTATACTAGAATGTCCTGTATCACAGGGAATATTATACAAAACGAGCATGAGAGACAGAAAATATAAAAAAAATAATATGATAGTTTTAGCATGCACACATTAGGTATACAAACTAAGATTAAAACGGGAAATGTAGATTTAAAAAAATATTTTTGTATTTTGTCTTATTAATGTAATTGTTGAATCTCTGTACGTTTTGGGTGACACTGTAAGTGCAGAGAGTAATTGTAATAAAAAATAAAACTGTACTACAATATCGCCTGCGTACTGGGCTAATCTGCGCTGGCCTAAATGACCAGAATTCAATCGTCGGGAGGATTAATTTATATAATTCCAATCTGTTGTCCCCAGGAACATTCCTGTCACTGCTGATTTTCCTCAGCGTAGCAGGGAACATACTGGTCTGTATCGCGATATACACGGACCGGGGCCTGCGGCGCATCGGCAACCTGTTCCTAGCATCGCTGGCGATCGCTGACATGCTGGTGGCGGCGGCTGTCATGACCTTCGCTGGAGTTAATGATTTGCTCGGGTATGTTGGCCGCACAGTCAACCCATAAGTGGGCTATAAAATATTATATCTATCTATAATACAAGTATGAGAAACTACGTGTACTTATGGCTCAACAATTTTAGTAGGTACTTACTTACTGACATGTGTCACCATAGTATAAAAAAAATTACAGCAGTTACGAGAACTTTTAAGGTCAAACATGGGAGGAGAAAGTTCATGGTCGTAGGTTCTATTGTCCATTTATGGGCTTCAATGAATTCACATACCTATGTCTTAAAAATTCTACTCGCGCACATTTTTCTGCTCGCTTGTTGACGGGCTGCTTTCAACTTTTGCTAATAGGACGGATCACCAACACACAATGGATAAATTATAAAATGTCTAATTTTTATGCATTTTAGTATCAATTAAATAATTCGTTCTCATTTTTTCGCTAGTCGATTTTCGTTCCAGGAACCAGGAGAGAGTGCATTATTTAGATTAATTTTAGTTTTTAGATAAGCTTTAGCTACTGTTTCTTGTATTTATATCACTTGTTTCCACCTCCAGATAATGGGTATTCGGCGAGCAGTTCTGCGACACTTGGGTGGCGTGTGACGTCATGTGCTCAACCGCCTCCATACTCAACCTGTGCGCTATCTCGCTAGACAGATACATCCACATCAAGGACCCTTTGAGGTGAGCTATCACGGTATACACGGTACACGTGCAACTACTGAGTTCAGTGATTTTAGAAGATAACAGATGTTTATCTTATTGAAAGGCTTTTAATGAATTAATCATGTGTGTGCTTGTGTGTAAAGTCAGGGTAGACGGCGCGGTTGCGATTGGCTACTGCGCAGAATACGGTGCATGTCGCGGGTTCTCAAATACAACAAATATTTTGTATGTCGTATAAATAGTTGTTTCGGGTCTGGCTGTTTGTGTGGGTTTAAGTGTTCATAAACAAAGTCACGATACAGGAAAAATGCCTAGTATGGGTTAACGTTTTTTAAAATTAAATAAAAGAAAGAAAGGCAATTATATCTTATCAGTAATTGCATAATACACAAATTCACAAAGTCGCAATCTTCGTTTAGTTAAACAATATATATGCAATGCCTATTTTGCGCAGTCGAGCAGACTAATTTTTAAACATATGGAATAGTGGATTAGAAAATTGCAATATTAGTACCGCGCCCAGGTAGTCTAGCTCTGCCCTGGTGAAAATAAAGGAGACGACGTCTAAAGATGAAACATAGCTAGATCGATTTATCACCTTCGAAACCTCCTACATACTAAATTTCTTGAAAATCGTTACAGCCGTTTCCGAGATTCAGATTATATATATACAAGAATTGCTCGTTTAATGGTAATTGTTTAAAGGTATTAGATAGATATGCGTAATCTTTACCAAACAAATATAGGTTTCTAGATACCACGCAATAAGCAAGCGTGGTGATCAATGCTTGTTCGTTTTGAATGAGATAGAAAAAATACGATTAACATTAAGTGACCTTTCTGTTATAAATATAAGAACCTTTAAGAAAAATAAATCCAGTTTTGCAGAACAAAACAGTAAAAAGATAGGTAATAAGTTTACGATACATAAAAATGGACCCAAGTTAAATGTTAAATGGTCTGACAGTCACTAGACCTGGTATGGTTGTAAATTGATATGAGGTCGAGGAAAAGGCATTAAATCTCTGACAATAAGTGACGGTCATATAATTTTATTGGTGACGTTCATGCTCACTGGTTTGTGGTATTTATATCTCTTGTCATATTTTTGTTAAGCTTCGCTTAGACGGGTACTTTTTCAGCAATTATTGCTGGTCCAGTTGAAAGTGGCAGTGGAACAACCTACAGGTAGCTTAATCAGTTGCTCCAATCATAATTTTCTTGTTCTTACGACTTCTAATTTGTGTAAATTATAACATCACCTTTTCTTTCAAAAACGGTGAAGGAAAACATCGTGAGGAACCCGGCATCAAATCCTAGAATCAAAATTTCGAAGATATGTGCACATCCACCAATCCGCACTGGGCAGCGTGATGGTTTACAGCCCTTTCCTTATCACAGAGAGGAGATCTGTGTCCCAGCAGTGGGGAAAAACGGCTGAAGATAATGATTAAGAGGCTTCTCTATTTTCCGTCATCACAAAAGTTTCCCTGCCATATTATCTTTCTCTCTGTCCATCCACCGTTTCTTTGCTCCTTTTGCCATCCATAATTATATTCAAAACTTACCTTGTTCATTATTCATCCGCATCACATGCACATACCGTGATAATCGATTTCCACAAACCTTTTTGGTAACCAGTACTATTCTCAGACTTCCTCTTATAAATTGATTTCTTATTCTATCCATTTTAGCGTAACACCACACATCTCTTTTAGCATTCTCATCTCATCATCAGCCTTATAATGTTCCCACTGCTGGGATACAGGCATCCTCTCTGCGATAAGGAAAGGGCCTTAACCCACCACGCGGGCCCCGTGTGGGTTGGTGAATGTCATATGTCTTCGAATTTTTGGTTCTACGACATGCCGGATTCCGCATGATATTTTCCTTCACCGTTTTAAGAGCAGTGGTGATGAAATAACTTACACAAAGTAAAGCGCCTGCCTGAGTTCGAACGTACGACCTACGACACTTAAGTCGGGGCCTTTGCCACCACTGCTCCTCTCATCTCAACTACATCCAATTCTCTTGCATTATCAATTTCGTAGCCCTACATTTGACCTAATTTTCTATTCAGTTCCTAAATATAGTGTAGTAATATAAGTCATGAGGCTCTCAAAAGCAACTAAGCAGAAACGAAAACACTTGTCTTAACCTTCATTTATCTTTTTCTAGACCCTAAAATTAATTTCCTGAAAGACGTTTCCACTGAAATATGGCCTTCTTTCGTGATACTAGACGGTTATTTACCATGAGATAAGTAGCCACTTGCGGATCTAAAGGGCCTACACTCAAGGGCAAACTAAATACTTAGGTGAGGTCGATGTCTAAGATGTAAGTGGAGGAAAGTTATTAAAATAAGTCGCACCATTCACTAATTTAATTATTAAGAAAGTGCGTACTTAACTTTCTTAGAAGACTGAAATAATATTCTTAACTTGATATATAATAATACTCGTATTCAATAACTTGGGACAAGGCAAAAGTGAGATACTGAAGTGCTTTTGTCATTTCTTATCCGTCAACTCCCGTTTTCTGAAGGTTACAAAGACTGTCTTGTCTTTCACGCAACTTTGATCTTTAATAACAGAGGAGCAACAGTGAAAGTTCTTTGAATATTTTGGGCCGCGTTGTAATATAAATTCTTTTGTTTCGTGGGGGTATACATGCGTTCACTATTCAAATATTGTCTTAAGCATTGTAGGAATGCCTTATGTCGCTACAACACTGATTGTTTTATTTATATTATTTTTGACAGATACAACCTATATAAAGATTTTTTTTTATTTTTTCATTCTATATTTTTTGTGTTTTTAGGAGGGATATATATTTTTTTATATTTTATTACAAATTTTGTGATACATTCATTCTTGCGCAGACAATTGCCGGTTAGGTGTATATAAGTTTATAATCATGGTCTTGCAGTCTTGTTAAATAACTGTTAAAATATTGTATTATCATGGGTGGGTTTAGTATGAATCTTGTTTACCCGATTTTCGTTGTTTTGATCACGTTTCCCCAACAATTTGGCAACTATTCAGTCAGTGGATCCTTTTTAGGTGAACCATTTGTATATTTTGCAAATTGAGAAAATGTTTCACACGAAAATAATTTAACAGACAACTTTCTCCACAGATACGGTCGTTGGGTGACTCGTAAAGTCACAATCGCCATAATCTGGCTGCTAGCCGGGCTGGTCGGCTTTCTGCCCATCTCGCTGGGGCTCCATAGGCCTGACGAGGAAGCCCTGGCCACGCAGAAGCCGCCAAGATACCCCAATTGTGCGCTGGTACTGACGCCGACCTACGCAGTGTAGCGTTACGTTTAGTTCAGAGGGAGCTAAACGTAAGCCACGTTAATAAAAATAAAAAGTAATTAAAAATTAAAATTAAGGAAAAGTTTGCATGGAAAGAGGTTCCGCCTCCTTCCGAAAGACTAAACCTTATTAAATCTTGTCATGGTGTTACAGATAATAATCCTCATATTGGCATTTTCAAAACTTACAAGAAAACTTTCTTTAAGATACTATTGGTCTGGAATGTTTAAAGATGTGGCAAAATTCTGTTCTACCTGTGAAAATTGTCTTTCTTATAAGCACTCGAATCATTCTCCTTATGGCCCTATGGGTAAACCAAAAATTTGCTCAAGACCTTTTCAAAATATTTCTTTGGATTTGATGGGTCCTTTTCCAATGACAAGACTACGTAACCAATATATCCTCGTGGTAACTTGTTCTTTTTCTAAATATTGTCTTATTTTTCCTATCAAACGCGCTACGACTTCTAATATTATCTTACATCTAGAAAATGCCGTATTTCTTGTACATGGAATTCCGCAAACTATAATAATGGATAATGGTTCACAATTTCAATCAAACGAGTTTCAAAGTTTTTCTGAACAAATATAAAGTTCCTTTTATCTTTTATTCTCCTAGATATTGCCCTCAAGTCAACCCAACAGAACGATATAATAGAACAATTATCACTGCTTTAGCACAGTTAGTTGGTGATGACCATCGGTCATGGGATAAATAT
Organism: Orthosia cruda; assembly: GCA_964057195.1. Taxonomy (NCBI): domain Eukaryota; kingdom Metazoa; phylum Arthropoda; class Insecta; order Lepidoptera; family Noctuidae; genus Orthosia; species Orthosia cruda. The sequence continues at coordinate 19,933,478 of OZ059827.1, forward strand.
TTACAAACAATCCAATTCGGCCTAAATAGCACGGTAAACTCTTCAACAGGATTCTCCCCATCTTTTCTTGTATTTGGTCGTGAAACTATACCGTGTGGTTCATTTTACACCGATTGTACTAATCTTGACAACGTTATTTTTCTTCCTCGCGATATCTATGCCACTAATTTAGGATTATTATCTGCTATAGCAGTCGTGTCCAGCTGCATATCCTTCATACTACCGTGTATTGTTATGATAAGTATTTATTGCAGGTGAGTTCGTCTCTTCATTTGTTTTTGTATTGTTTGTAATGATCAGACAGGATCAGACCAAACTGGAGTGAATTCCGCGTGGGATGCAATTATTTCAACTATTCGAAAATGCTCTAGACCAGGGATGGTGAACCTTATTTGGTGATTGTGCCACTTAACCAAAAAATTTATATATTATTGTGGCCATGGCGTGCTATCATCATCCAATGGCCCAGGTTTTTGATCCGTAGTTAAATACGGTAACCAACATAAATATTTATTTCTCTACCACAAAGGTAAGTACAAATTATTACATAAAAGTGCAACATTTTTAATAAATCCTTTGTTGGAGACTGGTGCCCCACAAAACTTCGTTTATTAATCAATTTATTTACAAATATTTACCTTTGGTAAAGGACAAGAAAAAGGAAGGAATACAGTAACGGGAGTACTTTCAATTTATTATTTGTTTCTGTTCTATATAAGTACAATAATATTTACAAACTAATATTAAAACTTAAAAAAGAATAAAAATATGTACAATTACGGGGCGTCAAAAAATTCGTCTACATCGCTGTCAACAGGAAAAGTGCCCAGAAGGCTGGCAGCATTGCCACGTTGGATTGCAATGCTGATTCTTTGGCCAAAAAAAAGGCCAGCCCTCTGGTCTCGTGAAGAGTCGACCAACCGCTTGGCGATATCCCGAAAAATTAGGTGTGGACTCGGACCCCATGGCCCTAGTGTTTCAACCCCAAACGGCAGTAACAGTAACTAAAATACTTAAAAGAAAACAATTATTATAAAAAATATTATTAAATAATTATTCATAAATTATAAAATTATTATTGGAATATTATTAAATTATAATAAAATATTTATAAAATTATTAAATGGTTTGAAATTTCAATAAATGCGTTTTAATTTTTTTGTCTAACAAATGGTCTCATCAGTAATTCACCAACCGAATTGTCCACTAGCGATGCTAATAATTGATGTATCAACGCGTTTAACCGAAATTTGAAACCATTGGTTTAATTAACCACGGATAAAAAGGGCCTAAGGAGTATCGTGTTACCCTCAGTTTAAATAAAATTTAAAGATTGTACTCTGCGCCAAAGAAATAAAGCCGGTTAAAACATACCATCTTACCTTTTTATTTGATCTGAGCAGTTACCCAGTTAATGGTTAAGAGCTCAGATAGGCATTCATTACATTCTGCTTGTATCCAAAAGCCTTCTCGTGCACCCCTTCATTCGAATCTTATCAACTTTTGAGCGTTTTCCGCTCTGTCTACACCGACCCTTCGACGCTCGGTCAAACTTGATTGCAATCTGTGTTCAAAATTTTTTTTTTGGGCGCACGGTTGGCGCAGTGGTTGAGCGATTGACTGCTGCGCTGCGTGTCGCGGGTTCGATTCCCGCACGGAACAAATATTTGTATGACCTACAAATAGTTGTTCCGGCTCTGGGTGTTTATGTAAGTGAGTTTATATGTTTGTAAACGCACCCACGATACAGGAAGAAATTCCTAGTGTGAGGCAACGTTTTTATAAAAAAGAAAGAAAGAAAAGAAAGAAAGACAATTAATGTTCACGATACCATGCTTCTAAAATAATCGTAGTATAAGATAACGAGGTGACAAAGCAGAATTTGATCACAAAGCTTCATAGAAAACAATAGTATAAAAGCTAATAACAAGTGGCATACAATGGTCTAAGAATATTATTTTGAATTCACACAGTCATGCCAAAAACCCTAACAATGCCTACATTCACAACTTGGAGACCGAAAATATTTTCATTCAAAGGAACACAACCGAAAATTTAACCTGAACTGTAAAATGAAGTCATATTTATTTAATACAATAATCATCATTATTGTATTAAATAAATATGAGAAGACGAAGACGCACCTCTCCTTTGTTTAAATATAATAATAGACAGGAAATAGAACGTTTTCTCGACTTGTTCAATAAGACATCGCAATATATATTTTCATCGAAATGAACGAGAATTTCATTACGTTTCGCTTCTCTTTGAAAATTCGAAGCTATTCGGGCTATAGAGTTATGTAAGTACTTACATAGTTATTTAATTTGGTATAGGCAATAAAATGTTTTAGATTGGAATTGACAAAGTTGAGAAATTTGGGCATTATTAAATAATGTGAATAACTATTATATCATGATTTCATTTCCCTGGCAACCGGTATAAATACTTCGTTGGATTGGTGATCGAAATCGCTCCGGTTAAGCATAAAGTCCTGGGATCGATTACCGGATTAGGCAGTCATAATGGGTTTTCAATTTCTAAGTAGCTGCCCAGAGTCTAGATTCGTTCGGTTCGGTTGATGTCAATATCATTGCACCTATAACATATAACTTAAAGATAACTGGCGAAATATCAGTATCCTTTAGGTACGCCTCCAATTGACCCTTTAGGGACCACAGGTGTGATATTGTTCCCTGACAAACCATTAGAACTTATATGAACAGGCTCTCTCTCTTCTTGGTCCCTCATTACTAAGGATCGATGTCATTGAACACCTTTAAGCGTAAAACAGGCTCTAAAAAGTACGTGAAAACATAAAATATAGGCTACCAAAAAACTAAAAACAGCTGAGCTAAAAGGAATATGACAAGAAACATTTCGGTATTCAGTGTTTTGTATAGCTACGGAACCTCATCAATCTATGTTTTATTTCCATGGGTACTGACCACAGAGCACTGAGCTACCTCAACGGTCAATGCTAGAGCCGGGTTGTCAAAACGTTCCAAACAAACCTACCATGTCAGTGAGTGTCACCGTTTACTCCAACAGCGATTACGCCAAATTACTTGAAGAGTTTCCATCGATTCAAAAATTGTAGACAGTGACAATTCTGACGATTATTAATACATTTCAGATTAAAACCCATACACGGTCAATACATAACACAAAATAAAACATTGCGTAATAAAATACACAAATTAATATAAATATATAACAAAATAAAAGTGTCTATGATATCCAAAACTTGTGCTCAGCACAATACGGATTGAATTTTTAATTAGATTACTTGCAACTTAGAGAAAAGATACGACGCAATAAAGATTTTTTTTAATAACAAAATCTAACTCTACAAGCTTGAGAAATGTGGAATAAGAGGCAAAGCGCATGATTGGCTTGAAAGCTATTTATCTAACCGCCAACAGAGAACTGTTATCTCTAGAATAGAAAATGATACAAGGACGGCATATTACTCAGAACTAAGAACTAATGGTTCTGGCGTCCCGCAGGGAACTGTACTGGGTCCGCCACTATTTATATTATATATTAATAACCTCTATAAATGTTTAAAATATGAATGTATACAATTTGCTGACGATACTACATTGACGATAAAATGTTCCAACAAAACTGACATAGAAATAGATACTAACAATGAATTAATTAATGTAATAAAATGGCTGGAGTACAATAATCTTCAAGTTAATATTGAGAAAACCAAACTAGTTCAATTTCAAACATGTTATTTGTCAGTATTACCAACAGCAATTAGACATAATAATGCTATTCTGCAACCAGAACCATCAGCTTTATTTTTAGGTATAGTAATCGACAACAAATTGAACTGGAAGGAGCATGTAGAAAGAGTATGTAGTAAGCTTGATAAGTTTGTATATGCTCTTCGGAAGTTAAGACTAGTGTCGAGTAGAAACACAGTTCTAAATGCTTATCATGGGTATGTTTCATCGGTATTGCGTTACGGCCTAGTCATATGGGGCAATTCAGTGGATGTCGAAAGAGCATTCATATTGCAAAAGAAATGTATCAGAGCCATGAGTGGAGCAGAGTATTTGGACCATTGCAGGCCATTATTTAAGAACTTAAAAATTCTCCCACTCCCATGTCTGTATATTTTTGAAGTATGTCTGTTTGTAAAAAAAATCCCTCATTTATTTCCATTAAATGAACAAGTCTCCGAAAGACTGAACAAAAAAAATGCCGGGAAATTACTAGTGCCTCCTCAGAGATTGCAGTTATACGGTAGAAATGCCAGTTGCATGACAATTAAAATTTATAATAAATTACCACCTGCCCTGAGAATGCTACCAATTAATAATTTTAAATGTAAAATGTTTGCTTGGCTCTTGGACATGTGTTTTTATTCCGTCAATGAATTTTTAAATCATAAATTTTGATATTGTAATCATTCATCATCAATCATCATTAGTATAGTATTAGTACGTACTTTGACATTATTGGGGATTCTATAACATTGTATTTTTTTTTTTTTTAGTTTATGTTTTAGACGTTATGTTTTATATTTTGACATGATGATTTATTTTCTGACATTTTGATTAATTTTTTGATATCATGATTTATTTTCTGACGTTTTGATATTTTAATTTTTTTTTTGTTTTTGCACTATATTTGTTTTTTTTTTGTTGACATTATATTTTAATTTTTGATATTATGATTTATATTTTTGACATTATACAAAATTTGATTAATTTATATAATATTCTTATAATGATACTAGTTGATTTGCATGTACCTAGTTTATTGTTAGATATTTCTACACCAGCAATGGTAGTATGTGTGAAACAATGTTAAATGTAAGATCTCAATGTACCATATACTGAGAAATAAATATTTACTTACTAATTAAAAAAAAATACATAGTTAAAAAAACTTTTTGCAAAAAAAGACTACCGACTTCCAAATATAAAACTACAAAGTGAAAAATAACTTTATTTTTTTAAATCGGTGTCTTTCTTAGGTACCATTTTTGTGCGTTATGGACACCGACTTCAAAAAATAAAGTTATTTTTCACTTTGTAGTTTTGTATTTTGAGAACGGAACTGTTTAGACCATTTCATGTTGAGGATTCATAAAAAAAAGACATCAGCTTCAATTGCTGTCTTAAAAACTACAATTACCGATCACTGTACTACATTTTTGTCACTTTCCAAAATAAAAAGCAAGGAATCCGCTAGTAAAATCACCACGACCATAAGCTTTGAAAATGCACTAAAATATTTACATGAAAAAAATCTTGCAGACTTACTTTTTTGTGATGACCCAAATTTGCTAACAGAAAAACTTATTCAAAAATTAATTGATTCTATTAAAAACAACACTAACACAACAGCTATCCCTAGCAGCAAACGTATAATTAAGCCGTGGATCACCCCAGGATTATTAAAATGTATTAAAAATCGTAATAAATTACAAAAAAGCTATCAATTAGATCCGTATAATAACATTTTAAAAATAACCTACAGCCGATACAGAAATTACTGTAATAATCTTATAAAAAAATTGAAAAGAAAATTCGAACGGGAATTACTTGTTAAATCGGTTAAAAATACGAAATTATTATGGAAAAATATAAAATCAATCACCTACGCAAATAAACCTAAAAATCAAAGCTCTGAATTATTAAATATCTTGCCATCTCCAACTGCATCGGTGAATTCTGTAAATAACTATTTTGCTAATATTGGAAAACAATTAGCTCAGCAAATTCCGATTAATAAAACTTCTGGCCGATTTAACATTCCACCTTCACAAATTAATTCTTTTGTGCTCTTGGACACCGACCCCAAGGAAGTAGAAAGTGTTCTAATGAGTTTGAAATCCGACAGTGCTCCAGGATGGGATAATATTCCAACTAAATACCTAAAATATATTAGCAAGGAAATTGTGCCTATTATTACTCATCTGGTAAATCTCTGTTTTAGAAAAGGTATCTTTCCAACATTACTGAAGCAATCCATCATTACACCGGTTCACAAGGGAGGGATCAGCGACGATGTCAATAACTACAGACCTATTTCTGTCTTACCAGGTTTATCCAAGATTTTGGAAAAAATTGTTAATATAAGACTCTTAAATTATCTAAAAAGGAATAATATATTATCATCTACACAATTTGGATTTAGACAGGGAATATCAACTGAGGATGCAGTTACTGCACTCAGCTCGCTGGTAACTGATTATGTCGATTCAGGGAAAAAATGTCTGGCTGTATTCCTTGACCTAAAAAAAGCCTTTGACACCGTTTCTGTTCCAACCCTTGTGTCCAAGCTAGAAAGAATTGGAATTAGGGGATACCCTCTTGGGTTTTTTAAAGATTATTTATCAAACAGAAAACAGAGGGTTAAGATAGGGACATATATAAGTAATGACATGGAGGTATCATTCGGCGTACCTCAGGGAAGCGTATTGGGACCAACACTTTTCTTAACGTACATTAATGACCTGTGTAACTTAAAAGTAGATAATGCAAAAATCTTCTCTTACGCTGATGATACTTCCGTTGTTTTTTATGGGAATAACTGGTCCGAAGTAAAGCTCAAAGCTGAAACAGGTATGGCTCAAATTGCTAATTGGCTTAATGAGAATCTCCTTACGTTAAATGCAACCAAAACCAATTATATATGTTTTACAATTAGAAATCGCTCACAACCAGATCAAGATTTAAATATCAAAATACATTCTTGTAAACGAGCCATGAATTGTGCCTGTACATGTCCTATGATAAATAAAGTAACACAAACAAAATATTTAGGTGTCATAATTGATCAACATTTAAGTTGGTACTCCCACCTCGAACACGTTTCTGATAGAATTCGAAAATTGGGATGGATATTTAAATCATTGAGATACGTGGTCCCTGCAAGTATAGCCACAAAAGTGGGCTCTAAGAGAAATCTCCTAAATGAAATTTATTTAGCCCTAGCACAATCTGTGATAGTCTACTGTATACCTGTATGGGGTGGGGCAGCGAAATCTAAATTTATAGACGTAGAACGAGCGCAAAGAGGGCTGATAAAAATTATGTATTTTAAGAAACGGAGATTCTCAACTGAAAGTCTTTACGAGATCAGTGGCCTGCTATCTGTTAGGAAGTTGTATATCTGTGCCACGATTTAAAAAAAGCATAAGACACTTGCGTATGATAAAAACATAATTTTAAAAAGAAGAAAGGATATTATTGCGCAAGTACCACAATCTAAAACCAATTTTGCTGCTATACAATATAATAAGCAATCGGCACGGTTATATAATAAAATAAACAAACACATATACATATACACTCAACATCTTTATAAGGGTAAGAAAATGCTAATTGAATGGTTAAAATCACGCACGTATGCAGATATTGAATTGTTCTTACAATAAGTGGAAATTAGTTATACAACCGCCACACTCACACGTACATCATTCCTCATACACACATCCAAACCACCCAATCACACCCCACATATCTCACACACTCCACACACCTCACACAACCCACACCACGCACACTCGTCACAACTTACACACCCCACTCACATCACACACTCCGCACACCTAAAACACCATCATTAATGTATTTATTTTGTTTAACTCAGGAGCGAGCAAGCGTGTTTGAATTTATATTAATTGTACTATATTTAAATGGCATTATAGCACACAACACGCGCTCGATAAAAATAATTATATTATCTAGTAATAACGAAAAATGTAAATAACTCAATAATTTTATAAGTTGTACAAACATCCAAAGCTGTGGAAGAGCGGAAGTCTCCTAACACAGGCGTTATCATGCTTAAAAGGAGGCTCCAATCATAAACTAATGTAAACTAGTTGGTACAGAAATAAACATTTTGTATTTTGTATTGTATTTGTATTGTATTTGGAAGTCGGTAGTATTTTTTTGCAAAACGTTTTTTTATTTTTCACTTTTTAGTTGTACCTACCTAATAGGCAAGTCAGTAAGGTACCTATAACGCCAAAATAGATTTCATGAAACTTGAACATAACCGGTGAAATGAGAGATCTGCATACCCCGTATGAGCGTACTGGCGTGATGTTATGTTAAGAAATGGTATAAACAATAAACGGACATGCGATTGCAGCAATCCCGAGAGATTTGCCGTTATTTATTGAAGAGTTATGTATATCTCTATATGTATTCTTCACCAGATCTTCACCAAATTAAAATGGGACCAATTTCCGAAAATACATTTCCAAAAAAAAAAAAATTTCAAATTCGGTCCACAATTGACGGAGATATCGGTGAACAAAAACAAAAAAAAAACATAATGTCGAACATAGAACCTCCTCCTTTTTGGGAAGTCGGTTAAAAATCTTAAATAATTAGATATAGCCTGTTACGTGTGACGTCACATGCAAGTGACGTTATAATGACTTCGTGCTATACAATACAAACTAAGTTTAGCGTGACAAGTAGGTATAGAATAATAATTTCAAAATCTTTAACCTAATCTTTCACCGAATCCAATTTAAAACAAATTTTTTTCTCAAATTGATTTTCTTTTTATTAGTAACATTTTAAAATTTTTGATAGCCGCCAAATAGCTTATTGAGAGGCCATGAATAATATTAGAAATGGTGTCTCTTGTCATTCCATGCACTGTGTATGGGCCCAACGGACCGACACAGTTTTGTATACAATCTATCATCATTTACAATGTTATGTTTTGCCACTTATTAGCACATAGCTGCTCATTATATTGAGTTCTAAAGCTTAATTTTAAAAGGACCGCTTGTCACCTTTATTATGAAAAAAAGAGCTTTTGGGTTTCGGCTGATCGATTTTAGGAAGAGACTGTCACACACATTATTCAAAGTGTCGAAGACTAACATAGATTCTTCTAAGTTAAATCCTTTGCCTGGCCGATTATTCGGTCACAGCAGTGACTCTCTGTGAGTGATGTGTAGTGTGCGTGACATTGTAGATCACTCACAGTTGCTGAAATTACGTTGAATTCCATGTAGTTTTCGTTATCTTATCGAGTTCGTGAGTGTGGTAAATATGTTAACTGACCGCTAAGTGCGACAAGTGCACAGAAAGGACCAATTGAAACCATGCATATAGTTTCAGAAGTCCTAGTGCAAGTTTTTATACTTACTCGATAACGTTAACGTAAACGTTTGCTTATGTCAAACATATGGCATAATTTTGTTTCAACCAGAGACTTTAGACAAGGATGGTAGTGATTGGAAAAAATCTAAAATGTGTAAAAATGCCAAGCACTATCGATATTTTACGTGATCAATTCCGTACTTTTTTGAGTGTTAACGCACTACATCCGATCCGTATCTGAATTTCAGTGCCGAGTTCTATCCGATTTGGAAATGTTCTGAATTCGCACGAACAGAGTTCGGTTCCAGTGGTAACCTTGCGTGCGTCATACAAGTTGTTCTAAAACTACTTTGGACCGAAATTTTTCGAATTCGGGTCGGATGCAGAACGGAATAATCCTTTGGCATTTCGAAGCATATATACTCGTATATCTCTATGGAGAATAGATCGTGTAATAATCTCCACAAACACTCTTTTATATCAATAAATCGTTATTATCATCATCCACAGCCCGAATTTGCCCACTGCTGGCTACAGGCCTCTCTTTTCTTGTGCCAATCCCTACGTTCCTGTGCCGACATCGCCCAATCTGAAAACATGATATATCAGTCTAATTAAATACCTTATTACAATCACGTAACAATTAATTGCAAGATATTTGTTATTTCCCGAGGGAATTCTTGTGATGGTAATATTATAATACCTCATTTTAATTATAAAGATTATATTATTTATCTTGGAGTTAGACTGAGCAAGCTTGCCCTTGGCTCTAGGTTCAATTTACATTGTAGTAGGATAAAGCCACCCACATACTAGCGAAACGCGAGAATGATACGATTGCGAGATTTCACAGAAATTTTGAAAAATCTTGAACATTTTCTATGAAATTGTGCTGTCTGCAGTCATTGGAACAACGGTTACTTCAACAAACCTATTGTTTGCCATCCTTTCTATGATTGTCATCTCAAAACAAACCAGAAAATGCTGCCTGGAGCTTTGAAGTGAAATTAGGGTCATGTAGTACACTGACAAATAAACATAAACAGAGCACGGAGACAAGGCCTAATTAAAGTGGGTTACAGACACCACAACTATTTGCCGTACCAGCAGAACACGGAAACGGAGCGACTAGAGGCGACGCTCCAATAATATTCATACACAAGCTTCGACTTTCCTAGCCCCAGAATTGTCACAGGCTGTCTATGAGTAAACTGTGACAATTATTGACATGCTTGGTTTGTGTTGAATGTTTTGACAATGCTGTCTCTAGCAGTGACTAATTAGAGCCATTGAAATTGTAACCGAGTATTTTAACGACAATGTATAATTTAAGTGGGTCATAGACATTGCCATGCCCGCAGAACACGGCAATGGAGTGACTAGAGAGACTCGCATAATAGTATTTGTGCATAAGTTTCGGCTGCCATAACCACAGTCAGAATTGTCAGAAGCCGTCTAAGAGTAAACGGTGATTCTCACTGACACGCTTAATTTGTAGGGGAAGTTTTGACAATGCCGCCTCTAGCAGTGGCAAATTAGGGCCATGTAGTACATTGAAATACAAACAAAGCACAAAAACTAGGCCTAATTTAAGTGGGTTGCAAACACCACAAATATTTGCCGTACCCGCTGAGTACGAAAACGGAACAAATTGTGAAGCCATTATAAAAAAAAATTACGCAAGTTTCAGCTGGCATAGCTCCACATTCAGTATAACAAAACATTTAAACTGTTGGTCGAGCCACCCAACTTCTGTAGTGTGTATGGAATTTACGCAGTAGATTGCTTCTACATAACCGTGCATAAAAGTTGAGTTTACGAGTGTGGACAAGTACAACAGCTCCTAAGCATGATTGCTAGTCACCTAATCTGTGTGTTCATGAGTCGCTGTTGCATCATCTCTCATGGGTTGTTTGCACCGGTGATGCAGCGTAATTTATTGTATTGTTTGTTTTGTATAAAATTGGTATGTTTATCTATGTTTGACTAAGATAGTCGTAAGTTTTACTAACAGTTTTTGAGTCATAGATTCTAGAATAAAGATAAAGTATTTTCTATTCTATAGCCCCAGTTCCAATTGTCACGGACCGTATATAACTGAACGGTGACCCGTTTTGACAATGCCACCTCTAAAGGTAGCTAAAGAGTCTTGATGCTCTGTGGCCATACCTCTATTATACATTCCTATACTAGAATTGTTTAGTCAGAATTGTCATATGCCGTCTACGAGTAAACGGTGACACTCACTGACACGCTTGGTTTGTACCAACATTTTTGACCATTCCGGCTCCAGCAGTGGTTTCAATAATCTTCTCAGTATTCTGTGACTGCACCGCTATACATTTCTTTACTAAATTTGTCTAGTCAGAATTGTGTTGGGCCGTATACGAGTAATCGGTGAAACACACTGACACGCTTGGTTTGTACCGAAAGTTTTGATAATGTCGTCTCGAGGCGTCTCGTTTCTCTGTGGCAGTATCACTATACATTCCTTTACCAGATATGTCGAATAACTAGTTAATCTAGCCTCATCTTATAATGTTACTTACATTAATAATAACTGAAGAGCGATTACTCGCAAGCTTGAATTTTGACGAGATTTCATCAACAGTTTAGATATTAATTTTGTGTTGGAAGTAGTTAAATTATTTAAAGTAGTAATTTTTAGTAAATTTGTTGGTGAACATGGTTAAATATTGTGGGTTGATAATATAATAGGTATTGTATTAGTAGGTTACTAATAGACTTTTAATTTGTTTATTTCTAGTATCTTCGTGTTTCGTTTAAGTGAAAATAACATAGATGAAAACGAAATCCTTCTGGAAGAGATCATCAATATTAGTCTTACACCAATAACCTCAAGCCAATATTTCCCGAAGAGTTAGGCAGTGGTCCATCTATAGTCCATCCAACAAATTTTATTTTTACGGATACCTATGTCTGTTTTTATTGTGTGTATTGAAAGATAGAAATGAGACTTTCTTTGATAAAGGTAATGTATTTGCCATAACATGTGTTTACATACTTTAGGCATGCAACAAGTTTACTTAATTTATAGCACATACATGTTTTGCCTATCGAGCCGTGCAAATATAAATTATATTTAAAATATATATATATATATATATATATATATTACAAAAAAAAAAATATCATTATTAATTCAAAAAATAAAAATACAAATGGTTAAGAATATACAAATCAAACTTAAATAATAAAAATCATTTCAAAAAAATGTCAGAAATCAAAATCATAATGTCAATAATCAAAATTCAAAATCAATAAGAAATAAAATCCAAATCACGAATCAAAATCATTTAAAAATTAAACAACAACCATAATGTCATAAATCAAACCATAAACTCGATAATCCAAATCATAAGTCAAAATCAAAGCCATTAGAAAATAAAATACAAAATCATTAAAATTAAAATTAAAACCATAAGGTCAAATCATAATCACAATTATATATTCATACAAAATATCAAAAAGTAATACATAAAAATCATAGTCATAAATCGGAGTCGTTAAAATTTTAATACAAAATCAAAATCATTACAAATTTAATAAAATGTCTAAAATCAAATTCAAATTATAATCAAATTAAAATGAAAACCATAAGTCAATAATCGTAATCAAAAAGTAACAAAATAAAATAAAAAACAGAAAAAAAACACTACAAAATTAAAAAACGAAGATGTTGAGGCCTTCGGTGGGTCCGATTTCGCAAACTCGATATAAAAGTGATCGATAAGTGCGTGCATTGATAGTTCCAAAAATCGATTGCATATTGAGGGTCCCTACAATCACCCTCAACCTTCGCGATTAGATATTTAATTTACTTTCTTCCGTTACCACCCTTACTAACAAAAAACCTTCTTCCCCAGACTATACTGCTACGCTCAAAAGCACGTCAAATCAATCCGGGCCGTCACTCGGACGGTGCAAATGCCGGACAACTGAACCAAGTTCGTCCGGACCCGTGTGCACACGTGCATCACGTGCACTCATCGCCATACCACGTGTCTGACCACAAGGCTGCTATCACTGTCGGCATCATCATGGGTGTTTTTCTGCTGTGTTGGGTTCCGTTCTTCTGTGTCAACATCGTCGCTGCCTTTTGTAAAACTTGTATACCGGGTGAGTAGTGAAATAGACTGAGTGAGAGTGTGAGCTTTGTAACGTACTCGATCGAGTTGACTTCTGTCAATTTGTGCACAAAAAGTGGTTTCCAATCACTGTCACCGAACAGCGCTTGTCCAGTTTCAATAAACCACAAGTGAAGGCCCACCAAGAAATTTAAAAAGCATAGTGATAAAGACATGAAAAAGCGCAGTATAAAACGATAAAATTTTAAAACGAGAAAATAAAATATTAAACTTTACAGTATATTAGACAATAAAGATATTTACGTGAATAGAACTGGAGCTCGTATTTTCTCCTGCAATTTTATAGTAATTCTCTGAACGGAGAATAAGCCACTCCCGGTTCAAAGCAAATATTATTCTCATAACACTCTTTTTAAACGTTCTCTTTATTATATCGCTAAAAGAAGACTCTAAAACGTCGGATAAATTGCATTTTATTTTTGCTTTTCATAATTCTTATTATTCCCATAATTCCTTATACATGTGTGTTTAATCAATAGGTACATAAAATAAATATGTACCAACAAAACCCATTTCCAGCATTTTTTCGTCTGTTTAATTGTGCAAGCATCACGTAAAATTAAGAAAAATCACGTAAAAAGTTGAAGTATTACTTAGTTTTTGTTTCATTGCGCACACTTGTTCACTCTATCAAAAAATATTATTAATTTAAAGTATTCAAGAAATAAAATATCACAACACACGCAATTCAGATACTCGGACAGTTGAACTACAAATTCGATAGATGGCGTTGTGCATTTGACGTCATTTTCTGACTGGCGGTGTTAAGATTCTCCGCGGAAGAATTAACCTAGAAAAAAATTGTAGGTAGGTATGTAGGTAGGGTGAGTATTGAAGGTATGGTTTCTAGGGTAGGTAGGGTTGGTAAGGTGGGTAGGGTAGGCAGTTGACGGAAGCGAAGCTGCGGGCACATGATTGTTTTCGCAGATTGGCCTCTAATTACAGGTAATTCCTAGGGTTACTATGAATACAGTCAAAGTAAATAAATATTATGTGATAAACGAATAGTAATATCTGATTTAAAATCAATATGGTTGTAACTTTGGAAGAAGATGAGACTAGATAAATAAGTAGGAATACAAAATAACGTTTTAAATGATAATTCCAGTTGAATTTTAACACATGATTTAAATTAAAATCTATGTTATTTGGATCAGTAATTTATTTTCAAATGCTGCAATTTAGCGGATGAATATTTAATGCAAAATAATTATATTTTCATTTCCAATTCGAGTCAAGTTATCAAAACTAATGTTATTGATAAAATATTCTGTTTAATCAGCGCACGTAGTTAATCCAATTAATAGTCGTATTGGTTGATGTGCCAATATTTGTAAATCAAGCTTAATACAAATCATATTCAAGTCTAGTCATTTATACCATCGTCAGTTTCTAAATTATTATAGGTACCTATTTACCTTTAAGGGGCTGAATAACCAAAATTTGCATTCTTTTTTTTTTTTTGCCAAATCTATTGAAGATGTGGCAGCGGAAAAAAGATATGTTAATCTTGATCATATTTCCGAAAACTTCTTTGTTGCCGAAACACGTTTACGCACAAAAATTTCGATATATTTTAATGGCAAAGTAACCTCTTACCGTGATCTTCAAAAAGTTTTCCCGGTAATATTGACCAGCGTACATTGGTACAATTAACAACAATAACGTATCATAACAGGACGCAAAACTTCGTTGTCGTATATATTGAAGTTTCATTCATTATTTTTAAATAATCATATTATGACTGTTTTGCATTATAACAAAACAGGTATTATGTGTGGATAAAACACGTGGTGTTGAGTTAGAAGAAGCAGTCTGTAATTGCCTTTATCTGGTGATTTATGGGTAAAAACTTACCAAATTGTCCATGGTTTTATACCTGTCTCCTTATCTCCAGCGAGTGTGACGTTGAGAGCGACGTTTACACTGACAGATGGCTGTCAACTTCATAGGGTCTTCAACTCACCAGCAAGAGCATTGCTGCAACACCACGTGTTTTATCCACACATAATACCTGTTTTGTTATAATGCAAAACAGTCATATTATGTGCTATTCTAAAACACGTGGTGTTGAGTTAGAAGACCTGTTTGGTATCTGCTGGTGATAAAACACAAACGCTATGTTGAACACCTTAAAAAACTATTCTGAAATATAATCAGTTTTATTATACACTTTGGTACAACATTCAAGTTAAAATAAAAAATAATAATACATTTCTGCAGAATCAACAGACAATCAGAAAAAATATTCTGAATAATTCTGTCAATGAATCAATTCTTATAGATTTCCACAAAAATTTAAAAAAGCTTTTTAATACAAGTTCAGCCAACATTGAATGCAAGCTGTTAATATATATTGAGTTATTTACTGGAATACAATACTTTTCATGTTCAGATCAACTTTCTAAACAAACTTTTAAGCTACTCTAGAGGCCACAGTTGACCTAATAGGTACCGCCCGGTGGGTTACCAATGAGGGTATCTTTAAAAATCCATTCCCACACAAATTACAATATCTAGAAG
The DNA here is from genome assembly GCA_964057195.1 of Orthosia cruda. Classification (NCBI taxonomy): domain Eukaryota; kingdom Metazoa; phylum Arthropoda; class Insecta; order Lepidoptera; family Noctuidae; genus Orthosia; species Orthosia cruda. The sequence goes on from OZ059827.1 coordinate 19,949,268, forward strand.
CAGGTTAAATATTACCTGACAGACAAATATATGAGCTTGTGACAGTACATGTGTTTGACCATAAAGACACAATGGTCAGGTGTTTCCGCAACAACCTACCTGACTGTCTATTTATATTTGCCTTTTGATAAAAACCTTGGCCACAGAGTCATCTCATCTTCCACAGACATTAGATTTTCATAGCTCTTTTCTAGAATAGTAAGATTATAAATCTTACAACTTGAGGCCAACAACATTAATATATTTGTTCAGCTAGTGATTTCAAGTAATGAACATGAATTTATACAATTCTTTGTTAAGTTAGTAAGTCAAATAAATAAATAAATGTTCAGCTTTAGACTGACTAAACTAGGTAATGAAAGAAAAAAAAAAATAAATTTGAAATTAAAACTGCTGATGTAGTTAAAACAGCAAATGTATGCAAGAAAATAGTTCTATAAGTGCTAAATAATCTAGCAGCTTGCTTGGCCTTAAGATGCTTTTGGGTTGTAAATTTAATGGAATTACCCCATAATAAACATCTTTTATTGGAACCTAAGACATATTATGTTGTTAAAGGAGCTGTCCGCCAGTTACTTTTTTTTAACAACTTCTGTCTGGTCCAGTGAGCTATTTGGTTAGCCCAACTGAAAGGTGGGCTTGGGTGAATTCTGTCGCATGTAGCCTGAGCCACTGAAACCTTCCACATGTTCTTTGGAGTTAGCTCTGCTATGACCCTCACTCGCAGATTGAGCAACCAGAAAACTTCTGGTCCACATTGGTGTTTTTAGGATATACATCCCTCTTTGTCACTGTTCCAGTGAGTTAGTAATAAGCTGAGTGGGTGGAATGCCCAGCCCAGCTAATGGTCTTGTGTTGGCTCTGCTATGACCCTTGTTATTAGGACCTACATTCCTTTTTACCACTGTCTCAGTAAGCTAGTATTAAGCTGAGTGGGTAGAATGCCCAGCCCGGCTTATAATCCCAACTTAGGCTGAAAATGTCGCAGAACCATCACTGGATCCTTTGCTACGACAGCCATCTTTCTTGACGCGAAAGAATCTACGTCTGGGACGCCCGACATTTTGGACATAGCCGCCGCGGCCTGGGGCAGAAGTCCCACATTTTGAATTGAATACAGCCTCCGCGGCCTGGGACAAAAATTGCCATATGCTATAATGTACTACGCCCGACATTTTGAACATAGCCTCCGCGGCCTGGGCCAGAAGTCCCACATCTTGAATTGAATACAGCCTCCGCGGCCTGGGACAAAATTTGCCATATGCTATAATGTACTACGCCCGACATTTTGAACATAGCCTCCGCGGCCTGGGCCAGAAGTCCCACATCTTGAATTGAATACAGCCTCCGCGGCCTGGGACAAAAATTGCCAAATTCTATAATGAAAAGCCTCCTTGAAAGGCAAACCTATTCCGATTAAACTACTCGGAAAGTGTAAGTGGCTAAGAGTGTTAAGTATAATTGCTCTACAAGTCTTAGGAGCCATTTGTAGGTCTTATTAGTGAAGGGTTTGCCACCCCCCCCCCCTCCTCCCCCGCCTCAAGTTTCTGAGATATGTAACAAAAGTCCTGTTGTCGGAGTGTAAACTAAAATGTGTGCACCTCATAGTCATTTATGAGGTTAGACCATTATTAAGATTCCGAATCTATAAGTAACACCATTTTCCTCAATATCCTTCCTGACTAATTTTTAATTAGAGTGGCAGTGAAGTCATCCGCTGACTATTTATGACTGCAAACAGCATGTCTGCTTTCCTTTCAATTCTGAATGTTAGAATTTATTTAAATGGCGCACATCTCTCAGATAGTTACAGACTATTTATTGCGCAAAGGTGGTTTACTATGATTCTGGTACAGCCATGGTCAGGAAGCGACTTATACTTTACTACCAGAGTGGAACTGTAGTCTACAGCTTTTAATAGCGAATTGAGGTATTGTTAAATAGGGAGAGAGGGAGTATTTCTTACTCTTTCTTTGTTCTGATAGAACACTTTTAAAAGTTCAATTTCTTTGTAACAGTAGTTAACATGTAACTCTATTAAAAAGCTCCGAGCTTAATAGGGAGACACTGTTTTCATTGCTCTATATTTTGGAAACAGATAAAATTTTATCATGTGTCTAAAAACCAGACAAAGCTCTTTGAGAATGTTACCTTCCTAATAAACTTGTAATAATGTATGTGCAACTCCGAAGGTTTGCCCTCACATGGGCATCAAAGAGTTGAACATAAATGGCCTAATTACCACTATAAGCACATCACTGCTTATTCCCTCAGAGAAAAAAGGTGTGATGATAATCTTATGTTCATCCAAAGTTAACAATGTTCTCAGTGTCTCCATAACCAGAGAAATAGGTCTCATAGGATTTCCGCAATCCAATTCAGTCACACATCTTTGAAGTTGATGGTGCTAAAACATTAAGCTTCTTCTAAGAAAAGCGTCAATTATAATTGTGCATTTTAAAACACTCTGGAGGCATCTAACTAATTTCATGAGCCTACGCTCATGAAATTAGTAAATGCAAGTAGGCCTGATGATTAATTTTTACTTACATTTTAATTTCAAATCATCATAAAGTTAGCTAAGCTAAGTTAAGCTACAAAAAAGAAAAATTGACCATACCTGCTTGTGAAATTGAATGAACATGTTTCACTAACAAAAACAACCTGAGACCTCCGAGGTCAAAGAAGGGGTATAGTACAACCTCCAAGTTATATTTTATTTAGTACATTCATTATATAATGTCTGCATTGAGGATTGTAGTGGTCTCTTAAATTTCTCTTCTGTTGTAGGTGAAGGATGATGTAAAGAACATGGTGGGTTGTTCTTTCTTATCTTAATTACCTGATATTTTTACAAATAAATGTGTGAATATTAAAAAGCAGGTATCTTTATGAATGGAAAGCGGCCAATTTTACTAATAAAATAATCAAAATAATAATTATTTTAATTTAGTAACATTATTTTCTTCCTGTTGTAGCCTTAAAGGGACAACTATCTCTGAATTCCTCGACTCTTAAGAGTTTATTGATGTATTTCTTTAGAGCAAAAAATAAATATGTTCAAGGTCCGTTCAACCTAAAGAAGCTGGGTTACAAGGACTCTTGGTTGAGAAGATTTTCTTATTATTGTCTTTGATTTCCAATATCTTCAAATATAACACTGCGCAAAACAGCTTTTTATTGCTCACAATATATTTAGCATTGTAGTCTCTGAGGTTTTTAACCTTGAAGGACATATATATGTATGCAAGCATTAAAATAATTTCAGTTGTGTTTTTATAAACCGACTTATCAGTATCAGCCCAGTCGTCTTGTATACCTGACTTGGATAGTTGCTATTGTTCCAAATATAGTCTCCTAATAAATGCTCAGTTAGTCAGCGGCAGACAAACTAATCTTTGTTTTTGCCAAAATATCACAACTCTTTCTTAAAGTTTATATACAAATACAAGATTATACATAGTTTTCTTGTAAAGACTGCCCTTCAATAAAAGGAGAACCAAATTTCTTTCTTATAATCGTTATTTGCCATATTAGTACTGTAATATGAATTGGTTATTCATACCTTTGTAAGTACTTAAATAGGTAGGTACTCAAAGAAACTAAACGTGTCATAGGTATTTTCCAAAAAAAAAATGTGACAAGTATGAAGTCGAATCACTACTTATTAGTAGTCAATCAAATAAGATAAGATCATCTCACTGTGAAGCTGAATAAATTCTTACGCACTCAGTTCGAACAAAGTGTCAACCTTCATACTTGTTCAGACTTGTACTTACGTGAAGCATTTTCGTCTTTTTCGGGCGGAGGTGATACAATGCCCTCATCCTCTGGGGATGAGGGCATTGTATCACCTGGAAGATGTAGTCTGGACTCGTCAGTCCAGAGTCAGATCACCTGTTCGAATATTAATAATATCTATTCGAACTTTGGTCACCTCCAACACTTACCGGGACAATTTTGTCCGTAATCATCAAAAAATGCTAAAACACAACTGAAAAACACTGACACGTATTCTAAAAAGGCACCATGTGTTAATTTAATACGATCATTTTGCGTATTTCCACACTTTTTTTTAACTTTGAAAATTTTCCGTCTTTACCGGCAAAAATTTACAAACGCTATGAAGTTGACAGCCATCTGTCAGTGTCAACGTCGCTCTCAACGTCACACTCGCTGGAGATAAGGAGACAGGTATAAAACCATGGACAATTTGGTAAGTTTTTACCCATAAATCACCAGATAAAGGCAATTACAGACTGCTTCTTCTAACTCAACACCACGTGTTTTAGAATAGCACATAATATTGTGTTTTGTAAAAAAAGTCTATACAAATTCTATCGTGCTTCTCTTTCCATCCAGTGCAATTCGACAGTGACCGCTTTGCGGCGTTGCTAGGTGGACGTATGTCGCTTTTTTCCGCGAAAAGCAAAAAAATATCCGATTTACTTCTCGTCAATTCAATCTGTCAAAAAAAATATCAGGAATAATGCAGCCAGATCATGTAGCCTGGTGGCTTTAATTGGAAGTAACGAATATAACTATCGACAACTTGTCGTAAATATAAATATCGTCAACGTCTGTATTCTTTTTATTTTCTGGCACTACTGCTGTCACTGGCATCTATATTTTTGTTGTATTATAAACGACTCATGTCGTTTAGTTTATTTACTAAGTCCATAACTAAAAAGTATTTGAACCTCTTTGAAAATACAACAAATGTTATCTCAATTAGAATTAAAAAATATTTAAAATATAGGTGAGGTCGAATTCGATTTAAAACTTCTTCGTTCATGTGAAAACAATAGAAGCAACACACACAGAACATGGAATGGTCGTAACAACCGCGCTGGCAGTGTCTCGAAATGACAGAACGTGACAGATTTGTTTCTTTCTAACATACGGCACCTAGAACTGACCAAAAAAAAACCCGATTGCTTAAAAAGCGAACTAAAAAGACGTAAACAAGAAGAATATCATGCTGTGCAGTCGGAGGATACATATTCGCGAGCTGGCTGACAAAAACCAGATGATTTGATGATTTTTTTCAATTAACTTTTTTTATTTAGAACTTTTCAGTTATTTGTTTTTAATTAGGTATATTTAAACACATAAGTGTTATATATTTTTGAAATCACCTCTTAAAACCCTTTATTGATACCCCACACGAAGAGTTTGGCAAAAAAAAAAACTCTGCACAAAATGGCGCCCAAAATCCGCCATTTTCGGGATGGCCAAAGAAAAGATTGATGGACTGTGTGGGGAGTGATATTAAAGAAAAGGGAGTCAATTATAGCGTGATGGGAGACAGGACGATATGGAAGAAGAAAACGTGCTGCGCAGACCCCAAGTAACATGGGTGAAGGGCAGGAAGATGATGATGATTTCGGAGTTTTACCAGTAAGAATTAGTAAATCTTAGGTTTTGTCAGTAAATAATAGGTTTCGGTTTTACAGTAACATATACGACACATATACGTGGTTGTGAGGCATACACAGTGTTTTGTATATATGTTTTTTTTGTTTTTTTTTTTATGGTATGCGTCGGGCCTGGCGCATATAAACCTTTTTCTTTCATTCTATATATAACAAACAATAGCAACAAATCGTTTTAGCAGTTCTGTAGTGATACGCATACAATCACATACAACATTTTTATTTATAAAGATAGATAAAGTTTTGCATAGGTAGTAGGTACTATTGGGAACAAACAGTCTCCCTAGTACCACTAAGTAAATGGTGGTATTATAGAGAACGAATTTTCCCGTTAGTACCACCGGTGGTGCAGTTCGGTGGTACTAATGGGAACAAAGGGCTTTTAGCGCCCTGTCTATTTGTTTTTAAACACATAGACAGGGATATACAGAAAAAACGGCACCACGTGACCTCAACACAGTGGGCTGATGTATATCAAAACCCAGTAAGTGCCTTTAAACTATTATATTCCAGGATAGCGCATAAATATACTATGATTTGAAACAGGCTAAGGAAAGTTATCTTTATAGTAACTAAATGACATATCAATATTTCAAGAGAATACTAAACAAGGAATACGAACCTACGAATTGTACACATGATATTAATAGTGTCCTAAATTCTATTGGATATTTTAAATATGCATAAAGAAGACAATTCCGAACCTAATAAGTTCTCGATATTTGCAAATTTAAGGTTTTTTATAATTTGATGGGACTTTTCTATTTAAAATTATGATTAAATTGATTAATGAAAGCACTAAATCTCAGTTCAAATTTAAAGTTTTAGTTTAACGTTACAAAGTTCATTTCAGTATAGTAGAACTCATAAAAATAATATGGATAAAATTATCTGGCTAAAAAACCCGTTATAAAAAAAATTTCACCTACTGTGTTATATGTGGCAGTCACATATAAGCAGACATAATTATAATATTTATTCAATTTGCACGGCAAAGACTCGTTTGACACTAGCCAGATTACCTATTTTAGTGATCTTTATTTTTATAGCAATAAGGTTGCATTCATAAGCAAAATAACAGTGAACGATCTGATGTCAGATGCTAGCCGCCAGTTTGAAATAAGAACTTGCGCGGTAATATTCTTGTAAAATCCATCAGAAGGGTCCGTTTATGATGTGGGCCTCTGTGGTCGGCCTTGTGTATTTAATTTTCAAATAATTTTCCCTCCAATTTAAAGTTTGCCCCTAAGCTATCGATGACAGTGGGCGTGGCTTAGAACCTCAGATGTCGATTGTCAAATGTTCGACTACAGCCAAAGCACTGAGCAGACTACTGAGCGAAATAGCGTAAACCTTTTACATTTATTTATGTATTTAGACTTCATGCCCAATGCGTACAAAGGCGGACTTAATGCCTTAGGCTTTCTCTACCAGACAACCAAGGGGTGGTAGAGATAACAAGGCTGGTGTATTGTTTAAACAATTTAAAAAGAAAAAAGTTGTTATGAACACATAAAATACGTAAAATACACGTACATATACATTGAATACCTACCTTACCTTACCTTACTTACCTACCTTGTTGCCATTTCACCAATTCGCACCAAGCGCTTCCAAACATCCTTCATAATGCGCACAGCGAATGAATGGAACTCACTACCTGCGTCTGTGTTTCCGAACGCATTCAACCCGAATCTCTTCAAAGTTAGAGTAAACAGGCTCCTTCTGGGTAAGCTCACTCCATCGTCGACTCTGTCTCTGTCACCTATGATTTAGACTAGAGTCAAGAGCAAACCCAACTCAAATAAAAAAAAAAAAATATATATATACATACATACATACATAAACTCAAGCCTTTTTCCCATGGCGGTAGGCAGAAATTACAGAACGCCACCTGCTACAATCCTTACATACTTCTTTTGCTTCACTCATATTCATACATCTAGTCATACACACACGCCGGTTATGAGTACTGCAGACCTGGCCTTTTTGAAGAACATCACCTATAAGGTCTGTGTATGTCTTTCTAGGGCGTCCCCTTCCGGCGTTTCCATTCACATCTGCCTTGTAAATACATTTCGTTAGTCGCCTTTCATTCATCCTCTCAACATGGCCAAACCATCTTAACATACTCTTTTCAATTTAAGTCACTACATCTTCTTTTAAACCACAACATTGTCTTATTACCTCATTCCTCAACCTATCACTTAAAGTTACACCACACATGCTTCGCAAGAAGCGCATTTCTACTGCATTAATATACTTTCATGTCTTTTTTGCCATACCCACCCTTCACTTCCATACATAAGTGTAACCAGCACGCTGTTGTGAACGGCGAGTCGAGCTTCCGGAGACATCGATTTTCTGGTCACAACCGCATGTATAGCATAATTCACTTGATTCCCTGCATTCACTCTCCTTTCCACATCCTCTTCAATCTTTCCATCCCTTGTGAACATACTGCCCAGATATACAAACTCGTTCACTTGCTCCACACTCTTATCATTTATTTTCACTTCACACGATATAATATATACTTATATAAAATATATATTTATGAAGTAACAGAAGAGAAGAAAGTGAGATGACTCTTCTTAGTTGTACTGAAAATGAATCCTCAATTTCCGCTTGGTAAATGATGTATAGTTGATATAATTGACATGAAATCTAAATCATCATAATCTACTTTAATTTATTCAGACAATAAATTAAAGTAAGCATGTCATCTTTTTAATTAGTAGATGAGTTTTGTTCTGTGTAATTGTCAGTTTGACAACTATTATATTATTATAACTAAATACAAATAAAATTTCAAAATAAAAAAAATCCCCGACACATTTTGATTTCATGCTACATCATTTATCTAGTACATAGTAGCTACGCTTCGATCGGCAATCTATTGAACACATAATTATGACGCAATATCTTGCGAAAACACCCCGATTCAAACAGTAAAACGCCCATAACTTTTGAACCGATTTTATTCAAACACAGCTAAGAACACTCTCGACAAAAACAAATTCCAAACAAAAAAACTAAATCAAAATTTGTTCACCCGTTTGGACGCTATGATGTAACAGAAAAACACACAGATACACAGCAACACACGTCAAACTTATAACACCCCTCTTTTTCCATTTTAGATGGCAATTTCTATAAAAGACATCAAAGAAAATTATGGAAATAAAACTTGGAGACCAACTTTAATAGACTTTCTGAAACATTTTAAAACGCTCATTGAAATATTACTTCAAAGTATGAATGAAAGTTTAATACCATCAATTTGTTACAGATTTGGCTTTCAAAATCCTGACGTGGCTCGGTTACTCGAACTCAGCGTTCAACCCTATCATCTACTCAATATTCAACACAGAGTTTCGGGAAGCCTTCAAAAAGATCTTGACGTCAAGGTATCCTCCTTGCTGTGGGTACCAGAGCATCAGAGCGAACACACCGACAAGTAATGACAAATTCGTCACTGACTACGGGACTAAAAACTTAGTAGTGCGTCGGAGCGGGTCTTTAGGTCTATCAGTGGCGTGGACCCCACTCCAGGGTCATCTGCCGAGTCAGTGCGCCCACTCAGAGAATACCATATTTGACAAGACGACGACAACAGCAATAACGGGCTGCTTGCCAAGAGTGACGTGGTTTGAACGCCCGAAGACTGGTATGGGATACAAACAGTATTTACACAATGAATACAAAAGGCAGTCTCAGTATGAATGACGTAAACGACGCGCTTGTTCAAAGTTATGTCACACGGTTGGCCGATTACGTGAGCGGACTTGTCAGTCTTGACTTCTCACTCAATGGGTAAAGACGTGACATAAGCTCTACGCGAAAAGCTTCTGCTTATTACGATTAATAATTTAAATTTTGTAAAAATTACTAAGCGCCGTCTTTTGTATGAATTGTGATATTAGAAATAAAAATTCAATGAAGAAAATGTAATTATTATATTAGCCTTACAAAGGCTTATTAGCGCCTGCGCTTCGATGCCAAGGAATTAGATTATTACGTGTCATAGTAAATATTTTCATCATCAGTACATTCATAAGTTCAAATACCTTCATATCATTGTCGTGAAATCAGATATTTACCTACACAGTATTTGTAATAGAATTTCAAATTGTCGTAAGTAAATAATTAATATCTATAGATGAATATAAAATGTACTCATAAAGTCCTTTGTAGATTTGCCTCTAATTCAACCATAATGACGGTACATGAACTTACTTTTTTTAGGTCTACTCCAGCTAACAAGTATAAAGATTTTTTAACAAAAAATTTCCTCATTATTTTCTTAATTCGTTTGTATCTATTATAAAAGAAAAACACGCTTTCTACGCAGTGTACAATTTCATTACCTTGCTGAAAGAGAAATACATTTAATAATTAAATCAGGGCATATTATTTTCTTTGTTTCTTTTTGTTTTGTTGTAGAAGTGAAATTGAAGAAATTGCTACTTTTCTTTTCAAATGTGTTATAAAGGCCGGTGTTCACCACCGGGACGGCACAGCCAAGTTCATTGGCATACCAAGCGATCCTTTGGGATGCCGAAATATCCCGTCGAATTCTCAATTCTACCTATGAAAAGTGAATGGTAGAAGTATTAAAACAATATTAAAAATAATTTGAACTTGCCATAATTATTAAATAGAACCATGCTCTGCCATTCCGTGGGTGAGTGCCATTTATTTGTAAAACGAACAATTACTATTAATGACATAGATTAAAATTCGCTGCAAGAAAATCCTAAGATGTTTCTTGACTAAAATGTAAGTTAGAACTTTGTTCATTACTTACGAAACAAGTATGTTTAAGTTTTTTTAGTTATGTACTTTAACCCTCAAATCTCTCTAGTCAAGTTCTCCTACCGACATTACCCACCGGTTACATATTAATGTACATTTATTAATTTACAAATTCCTGTGATACTTATGTAAATAAATGTTAGTGTAAAATGTTTTGTAAAATATATGGTTAGGAAAAAATACAGTATAATAATATACAATTATAATTGATATGTTCGCTTGAGGGCACGTTCTCGTTTTTAATTATTATACTTATTTCTAAATTTATTTAATTTTGTAAGAGTAAAGTGATACTTTTACCATTTTTTTAATTGTGTTAAATCTTACGTCACGTATTTTAGGTGTATAGTATGATTATTAATTATTTATTTATAAAAATATCTACAATATTAAAATGTTACATTAGCTACATCGTTCATTTGTATTAGGGCTCCGACCTTAAAAGGTAAAAGTTTATAAGATCACTATTAAATTTTATTTACAGAGAAAGATAAATTATTTATAAAAATATATATCTAAATAGGTTTACAGATACAAAGATATATAAAATATTGAAATAGTAGAAGCCGGTTAAAAACCACCTAGCTTAGAAAATTTGAGTAGAATCCTCTAAAAAAGTATTTATTAATTTTGAGCACTTTTCAAAAATCATTTGTTATACTCTTGCACTTTGTGAATATATGCAACAAACATTCTTTAACGTATTTTGTAAAAGTATTACAAAGAGGCTACTATCATTCGAAAGGCTTTTCATTGCATCATTAGTATACCATATTCATCATCAACCTTTTGATTATCCCACTGCTGGGACACAGGCCTTCTCTTTGTGAGAGAGAATGGGCCATAATCCACCAGGTGGCCCCAGTGCGTGTTCGTGTATGTCACACATGTCTTTGTATTTTTTTTTTGATTCTAGGACATTCCCGGTTTCCTCACAATTTTTCATTTGTCAACCGAATTGGCTTTTTCCCAACTATATTGGACTTTCGTTCCAACTGGACCCAGGCTGAATACCGGATATTAATTCACGTTTTTGCTGTGTGAAGTTTGAAACGTACGCAGATTTAAACCATATTTAAAAAAAATATAGGTAAGGATTTAGTTAGTTTATTTAATTCAAATATTTTATTTTATTTTTTTACATATTTTTTTAAACTGTCTAAGAATAATTGTAATCATTAATTATACCGAATTATAATAAGTTCTTTTTTCATATTTCAAATAGTCTAATCGAAATAAAAAATCCATTTCATATTGATTCAGACGAAATTTTTATTAATATGAAAGTTTTTATGGTCTCTACTTCGGAATATTAATACTCGTAGTAAGCAATAAACGTCAGAATACTTCATAAAATGTTTTATTAATGAATAAAATAGAATACAAAAAAATGCCTTTGTGAGACATTTCGTAATCACATTCGAATTAAAGATGGCGGCTTCATTGTAATATTTTTATGTTGGTCGGCTTTGTGGTAATACGTTTTCGGGAAAACCTCAAATAAGAGGAGATAGGACACCATATTCATATGCATTACATCAAGTGAAGCGGTTTAAGTTGATATAACACGGAATCACGCTTGACTTGACTCAAAGGGAAAGAGTGAGACAAAATTTACGAATATAATATTATATGTGATTTCCTGTTACAAAATAATCATAGAGATATTGCACTCACCAACGAACAGCAAAATAGCAATATATGGAACAAAAGTTTTCAAAATAGCAGTACATAGAATAATTGACTAACTCGTTAAACAGCAATACGCTTGAAAGAACTTAAATTTCACCTAGTAGAACATGACTGAATAGAAACTTCATTCAATCATGCTCTACTAGGTAAAATTTAAGGTCTTTCAAAAGCTTAATAGCTTTTTTCACAACTGTCATTCAAGTGGAAATAATAAGCTTAAAAGTGTCCTAAATCTCTCAATCATTAACTATAGAAGATAAACCCGAATAACGTCTAACAAAGTCGATCTATGGTTTAGAGAAAGTGTCATTTTAGCAGCGATGGTCGAAATATCAAAACTTAAGACATTGATCACGTGACATTTTTGATAGCGCTTGGCTTACCATACATTTTTGATTTATTTTCAATGAGTATCGTAACGCCTTTGTTGATATAATGTCACTTGTCTAGGACCCTAGATTGGGCTCTGAATACAATGACATTCTACTAGAAACTAATATAGGGAACATTACCTACGAAAAGCGTTGCAAAATTGTTAGATTTTTTAAATAAAAAAATGTTTGTATGTTTTTTTTAATAGATTCATCCGCTCAAATGTAAACTTATTTTATAACAATACCAAAAAGTTAAAAACATGCACAAAGATATTGCAAGCACGAGATAATCTCAAAGTCTGTCACCTAACCGTAGACGAGATAGAAGCCGCTTTTTTTAAATTTCATAAAACAGTAAGCCACCTAGCTGGAGAAATTAGCGTTTATAGTGTAAAAGTCCAAATGTATAGGATTGACAAGTGTTACCAAAATGTCAAGTGGAGTTATTTATATTATGATTTTTCGAGAATCGTTGTGTCTGATAAATATTCACTTTGTCTTTGTATTAGTTCTTTCCCTTCCACAGAATTTATACATTTAGGCAATAAGTATTATGATAAAATAATACTTATTAATGGGGAAAAGCGCTAATGATCTTTATTATTTAGGTACAAACGTGTATAATAGTCATAAATGCCAGTATTATATATCTTAGAACATATCACGTTAAATGAATTTATTGCTATATATAGTGTATTTTGTGTTTGAAACGGTGTCATACTTAGTTTGTAAGGCTAAATCATACAGACAATCTAAATGTCAATCTAAATCTTTACGGCAAAATCTGATTACTATAATCCTATATATACACCGATCCGACTAAGATACTGAATCAAGACACTTTGAGAATATTATATATGAGCAAAAAAGGTGGTGAAACCTAACTATACATAAATGAAAAACCGATAGCTTTCATTGCATCGTTACCACTCGACAAAGATCAATGACGATAGAAATAAATTTGTATATGCCATAAATTGAATCAGCAATAGTATACACAGGCAAGATTATCAACGTTTTCAATAGCGTAGCAATCTTCCGGCAATATATGAAATATATCGCCATTGTAAAAATATAACAGCTAGACATTGCAGTAAAAATATTGCCCGGTTAGAAAGCAGATGTATATTTCAAGTACTGTTAGATGTTGTGCTTCTGTAATATTGCATAATGTAAATAAAAATATGGCGAACATTTTAAAGAATACAAAATTTTATTTTTGTGTACCTATAGTACTTTATAATGTGGTAAACATAAAACATATCAAGTACTATGGACATATATTTTGTTGGTTTAAGACTCTCGCAGAAAGTCGCGAGGCAACTGCGCAAAAACGATGCGAAAAGAAGTTTTTTATCTTAAAATCCCAAAGTTACATTGCTGTCATCGACGTTACGATCGCGCCTGTCTACGGCAGCATTTAATAGAAATATGTATACGTTCTTTTAAAATATTGCGTCATTATAAAACATTTAATAATTGCTAAGCTATCAAAAATAATGTGCTTATAAATTATGAGATAAGTTATAAATTATGCTGGTAACACTGGATATGTATAGCAGGAACTAGATATTAATTTTAGATAAATGTGTACATGCCGAAATCTGGATATAATCTGGTTGCAACGTAGAATATACTTACTCAATATAATTACAATTATTAATATTCAATCGAATTGCCAGAAATAATATAGATAGCTTAAAACAAAAAGACATAACCGAAATAATAGCAAAAAAGGTTTTTATTTTTACTGAAAACGCAATTATTTTAAATAATTATTGAAATAAGTCAGTGTTTTTTATAGTTTGTCAAAAATATAAATATAATAAGCATTTATGTAACTTATTTTTATTTGACCCTGTATCCAAACGTTGGCCGATCTTATGTGTCATAGATTTTTGAATAAATTATGGTTCATTATATTTTTTTTGTTATTGGAACAAACAATAGATCACATGGGCCAATGTTTGTACAAGTATACGTGTATCAAAAGATTACTTTTATATTCGAATAATACGCAATATATAAGAGCTTATCAAAATAATCTTTGTAAAGTAAATTCAAATACTTAGTTAATAGTTAAGATAAGAAAAGCAATGTTAGTTTTCATCCATTGATGTAAATAATATTTTCTATCTTAATGTTTCTGACGGCTTGTCACGGGCGCCCTAGAAGGGATGAAGCCAAAGCTGGTATTTGGTATAATTAAGAAATTCTAGTCAGAAAATAAATTATATTAAAATTATTCATCTGGTTTTATTGAGATCTCTGTTTTGGTCGAATATCCATTTATGTTTTGTCACACTAAAGAATTAGATGAGAAAAATCAAACATTTAAATGTATTGTTCACTAGTTATTTGTTAAGAAAAATCCCTTTTTAATATAAATTTCAACGAAACACGAAAGTTGTCTAGACTGTGAAAAATAAGTATATTTCTAAACCCAATACAATAAAATACATAACAAATTAGTAAACATTTCGAAACCACAGGCCGAATTAAATAGATTGAACTATACATTTTAGAAGTGCTCTCTATTTGCCATCGGACAACATGTCAATACAAATATAAAAGTTTAAACGTGCACAGACAGGGGCGTAGCAAATGGAACATGAAATGTAAACAGTCATCAATAAAAAATATAATAAAACAAAATTGGTTATTTAAGTGTTCAGTTGTGGTAAATAAACCTATGAGAGGGGACACTCTAACATTTATGTTTGAAAAGCGATTTAATAATTGAAAACATTATGTGGGATATTTTGTTTTTAATGCTGTCGTCCTCTCTGAAACCACTCTGAAATGCAACGCAGTTGATGAAGAGCTCTATAATCGTGACTACAGATTTTTCAATAATCAGGTTCCCTTCATCTCTAAAGAACGAATAATTATAATTATTTGACACGTTATCATATCTGACTGATGAAAAATCAGGTATTAGCGAAAAATCTCCCTGTGGAGCACAACCTGCTAAGGCCTTCCTGAGAATCTCTTAACCAAGTACAAAAATAAGCCGGCCACTGCAGGCACAACTTAGATTTGACAATCCCACCGCACTATTCCCAAACCACTGCAACTCCTGAAAGCCAGAATCAACAGTGGCGACCACCAGAAAAGCGCCGAGGCAATGAAGCTCGACGAAGTCCCGGAGAATGAATTTAACTGTCTTGGATCCCGCAACGAAATTAATCAGAAAAGAAAATGGAGGAGTAAGAAAAACACAACTTAGATGGGGAGACTCCAAGGAACCACAATACGGTTGTGGAACTAAATCCTAAACAATGCCTCAACTCTCTTGTGTTCTCTGTGCAACAACCCATCTGGATTCTGATGAAGATTTACGTCGCAAATGCTAACGCATGCAACACGATTTTCTTCTTGTTTACAACTTTTTAGTTCGCTTCTTAAGTATTCGAGTTTTTTGGTTTAAATAAGTTTTTTTATTTATCGATTTTTTTCGTATTACTTTTAAACACTATCTATACTCGGAATTTTAATTCTATTCCAGATTTGACAATTTCAGTGTTGCAACGTTATGACAAGTACTAAATAGTGACGTTGCAAAATTATTCGATATGGAAATGGAATATTTCCGGATCGATTCTTCTCGTTTATAATTTTACTCTAAGTATATCTGGAAATTAAATATTTCTGAACCGATAATTTAGTTTTGACGATTAATTAACGATCTGAGACTTTTCTTTTATAATTGTGTGTGAAATAAATAAAAAAATGTGATCATGAAGGAACATGACAAATAAAACAGATAGATGTATTATGGTAATAATTTATTTTATATATTGTCGCCGTCATCGCTATCGCTATCGCTGTCACTTTCTATAACATTTATTATAAATGTGTCTGTAATATTGTCAATTAACATATCTAGCCTACTCATGTTTTCCTCTTCTTTGACAACATGGGATACGCATTTAGACCATTCGGTAGCCGTAATTTTTTCACTCACTGATTGTTTATCGATTTTTGTGTTCATCACTACACTATTATATGTGGTATCATTATTTCACAAAATGACAGTAGCTAATGTCAAATCTGGAATCGAATTAAAATTCCGAGTATAGTTACTAGTAATATAGTTGTATAAATTTTGGTAATCTCTACTAATAACCAATCATTTTTGATAACCTACTTGATGGGTATGGAAGGAAAAAGTTGGACCCCCACAATGTGTCGCCCAAAAACCGCCATGTTTTTTTTTAACTTCACTTACCTAAGAACACTTAGGCGGTCAAGATCTATATAACGATGTCTTAATTATAAGAGTATTTAATGATATAATGCATCGTAATCGAGATTCACTGGCTTTCATTAGTCTGATCATGGATCACAAATAGATCGTCTGTATATTCATGTAATGGGCGCTTTACAAAATAAATCTGGGTGTTTAAAACTTTTTTAAATGTTTTATTTTTATGAAAACCTGTGAGCCTTATTTTCCTTATGCATACACACACAGAGGTATAAATACATTTGGCAAAATACCAAACGAGAGGCGATTAAGGCAAGCATGATGAAGTGCACGTTTTTCAAGAGTCGCCATTTTGGATTTATCGATGTTTGACGCGAACGTGATACTAATATTATACCTATCAGGTACTCGTAGAATTAAAGTTATAGGGGTGTTTATTTTACTATCAAAAATATTACCAACTCATACCTTGAACCTGGAACAACAATTTAAGTATAGAAAAGTTTATTCGGTGATCGAACGTGCGACCCATAGCGCCTAAGAGATTTGTTACCTTTCACGGAACCACCAGCGACCTGCCCATCTGTCTCAATTAATTACTTTGACTAAAAGTACATAAGTCCGCAACTTGGGAGAGGCTTATGTGGTTTAATAATAAACTGACCTTAAAAAACATGTGCCGTGCCTCTGAAACAATTTAAAAACGTTAACTGTGTAACTGAAAATTATAGAGTGCCCCCTCAAGTTTTTCAAGGTTTTTGTTTACAATTTCATAGCTCGCACGTACAAGGCAGCATATAGAAGGCATTCCATGTTTTAACTTATACGTTGTACCGTAACGTAAGCTCCGGAGAGCTAACGTTAACTATGTTAATAAAATAAATAAGTTATTAAAAATAAACTTAGAAAATGGATATAGGGTATAAAATCGAAGGTCCGGCTTCGCACGACGTGGCCAGCTAACCGGGCAGCAGGTCAGACAGGAAGACGTGGTAGGCCCTGGGTAGGCAGATGAGCTGGCACCACGACGGACAAGCAGGCAATCGGATAGGCAGGCTGTAGAGTAGGCAACAGGACGGATAGGCAGGCACATGCAGATAGATGGTCGAAGGCACAGGCAGCAAGGGGTGTGGAGGCCGGGCTGTGGTTTCATACGCCGATCAAACGAGCCCTTTAAGATGAAGCGGTGACCGACGAGGTTAATGAACCAGTAAAAATGCTCATATTTAAGTTCCACACTGAATAAATTATATTTATTGCACTCAAAGATTAGATAACATTCACAGCCGTATATGTTATAGTTTAAGGAGTTTTCAGATACGATAGTACACTTGGTAGTATTAAGAAGTCAACTGTCTTTCAGCGATCAGTCCAGATTCGAAACTAAAAACTGACGCCCGTTTTTCATCGTTCTGTGTCATATCGTCTACATTTTAAATTCAAATTTCAATTAAGAAATAAAGACCAGAACGAAAAAAAACGGTTCACAAAGGGGTCAGTCTACGCTACCCTTATAATAATGTAGACCTAGCTTAAAGCAGGTCTAGTCCATGGTACCTAAATTATGTCTATGGCTTAAGAAAATAAAATAGACAGACCGATGTCATGTCAGATGAAAATGTCACAGTAGAAAATATTCCAAAATTTCACAAATTAGCAATATAATTTAAGTTGTAGATATAAAAAAAAAATCAGAGATAACTAAAAGTATGCTTTTCAGATGATAACAATAGAAAGGAAATATAAAAATAAATTACAATAGTTGATACAATATCAAAAGATATAAAGGTATGGTTTGTATAGTGTTATTAATTGTAAATAGACTTAAAAATATGTGGCTCTGTTTAGCAGAATACCACAACGTGCAAGATTTGACAAGACTAAAACTTTGTACGGGGGAGTGACCCACACGTGGTGCACTCACGCCTCATATAAACCACAACATGCCCCACATGTGGGTCACGCACAGGGAACGTGTTAAGTCGTTGGTGCCGGCTGCCAGTTGTAGATCTTTGATAGCCGTTACGGATAGGCACAAGTAATAAAATCACACGAGTCTTACCAAGGGGTGTCGTATTACCCAGTTTCTGGTTTGCAGATGTCAGATTGGAATACGCCCCGTATAGAATACTGGTACTCGGGTCCATCCGGTTAGACTGGAAGCCAATAGGCTAGGCAGATTGATTAATTAACACTACCTTAAAAAAACTGCTCGAAAGAGTTATAAATATCAATGTAAAATTGGAAACTGATAGCACCGATGAAACAACAGGAGAGACAAAGGCTTTGAAGTTATTTCTAGAACAGATCAATTAAAATTCTGAAGGTCAATGAATCTTTAGTCTTCCAACAGAATTATTAAGTGTTAGTTAGCAAATATTATTAATAACAACTGAGAATAAACAAGAACAAACAATCAAGGCGTTATTATTAAAGAAAAATATACAAAAATGAATATAAATAGAAATTAAATATTTTCTGCGAATAATACCTGACAGAGTGTCAGCTTCTCGAACACGAGGATTTCGGTCCGAAAAAAATATAAAGTTACAAATTCAAATGAAAAACTTCAAATTCAATTAATATGTAGTCAAACATACTATTTGTTTTACAAGTTCACATTTAAGATTAGTCTTTCAGGGTATAAAAGTACTCATGAATATGATTTTTTACTATACAAAAAATAAATACAAATAGTCTTTATTGACATATTTTTTACAGCAGTTATTGAAGCCTCTGACTCCCAAACTAGGCGGACCTGTATGACAGGACTCAGCGCCCTCCCCATTTTACGAGTATATTGTCCCAATGTCAAAATACAACTAACATTTTATAGGATATCATAATAATAAAAAAATCAAGAAAGTTATTTTTGCATTTTTATGTGTTTTGCTGTGGAAAATGTTTTTATTTCTCACTTTTTAGTTTTAGTACACTATCACTAAAACATGAGCATAGTCTATAGTAAGGTACCGAATCAATTTACACATTACACATAATAACCTAATTTTCACATTCGTCATGATTGTCGTTAAGGAGTTCGGTTATATGTTCCATATCTTGAAAATTGCTGAACCGATTTTGATGAAACTTGCACTGTTCCCTAAGCTGGGAGATACTTAATCTCGATCCGATAAGTAGTTTCGGAGGAATGCGTGGTCAAACTTACATACATACATACAAACATGTATGAAATTTGGCACAGGTGTTTAGAAGCCTATACAGAACAACATATGTGAATATTATGCATTTCCAACAATATTACAAACATTCGTGTCGATTTATTTTTTATTTCCTTTAAAATAGGACTATCGCTGAAAAAAAACACATAAAAACCAGTTGTTCTCTATAATTTACACTGAATAGAATTTTCATATTTGAGAGTAAAATCATAAAATAAGACAATAAAATATAAGTATATACATATTTTATGAAAATTTTCATACCCTGAAATATCACTTATGTATTAAAAGTCAACTTGTAAATAACAAATTATATTCGAAGACTAAATTTCTCACTACAAACCACCCACAAAGAAATTCTTACCACACTTAGAACTTCAATACTCGTACATAACACAGAATCCTATAATAACTGGTTTACACTTTATCGGATATAAATAAGACCAAGTAACCACATAATATCTTTGTCCGACTAGAATAACACCGCGCCTTAAACAATAATGGTAAATAGTTATCGGATCACAAATACTTGTGGAATACCAATAGAGGAATGTTATCGAAATTCGGAAACTGGGTCGTTGAGGCTGTGAATGAAGAAATATATTTAGTACCTACTAACTTCTGCCAGAGAAAAGTATCCCAAGCGAACATACTCGTGGGATAAAAGTTTGTATTCCATTTTTTTTTAATACTATTTTGCTCTTTTACTCGGTGTTTGTTGTTGTTGTGTTGTGTCTGCAGCGAATAAATGTGTTTCTTTTCCATTCTATGTTCTTCTGTATAGGCCAATCTATCTATACCAAATTTCATTCAATTTGGTTTAAAATTTTAGGCATGAAAAAGTTAGTTTTATAGATTAACTTTAAGATTAATATGAGTTTTGTAGGTATAAAATTTTGTGTCAAATACTTAATGCCCGGTTTACATTATTCCAGTCCAGTGATCCAGCGAGAATCCAGTCCAGTGCTGGACTGGATCTGTAACATCTACATTATTCCAGTTATTTAGAAGCTATTAAAGTGTGAACACTGCAGTGACAGCAAACAACCATTACGTGTTCACTGTATCAGCACTGGAATGGCCTTCATTATTCCAGCTGCACTGGATTGGTCGTATTGGATGCAAAAGTAGACCGCCAATCCAGCAACTGGATTCAGTGCATTCTAGTGCCGGTTTACATTTTTCCAGTAAGCAATCCTGCGCTGGATTCGATCGCTGGACTGAAATAAAGTAAATCGGGCAGTAATGGCTATCAAATAACTTCAATTAATTCTAAGATGATTTAGACAGTATAATATTCTTTCAGCAATAATATTTTAGACTTTTGACAACAGTTATTGTTGATATAATTTTTTACCGACTTTAAAAAAAGGAATTGATCAATTCGATACGTATGTATGTAATATTGTTGGAATTATACAATATTCATTCACATTTATGTATATTCATTCACATTTATGTTACTTAATATGAGCTTCTAAACATGTGTGACAAATTTTATAAGTATATGTATGTTTATCCACGCACTTTTCCGGAACTTCTTATCGGATTATGATCTCTTTTTTTTATTGGATTAAGTACCTCTCTCTGAATTTAGAGAATAGGCCCCGTTTTATCAAAATCGATTCAGTAGTTTTCAATATATGGAACATGCAACCGAACTCCTTAGCAACAAACAGCACGAATATGTACAATTTACATTTTTATGTTATTATGGGTATTTTGTAAAAACTTTCGGTACCTTGCTATAGAACATGCTCACTTTTTAGTAATGGTGTAAAACTAAAAGGAGAGAAATAATAAAAACTTTCACAAAAAAATAAAACCGACTTAAAAACAAAACACAAGAATTTGCAAAAATAACTTTCGTTTCGAAACCAAAGTTATTTTTACCGAATTAAAAAAAAAGGAAGCAGTTGCACTTTTTAGTGTTTTGCTTTTGAAGTCGGTTTTCTTTTTATTTGAAAATATTTTTCCTATATTTCCCCTTATTAAATAATGGAAAGACTCTTTGATAAAATGGTCGCCAGCGTTACTGCTGAGCATAAAGTACTGTGTTCGATTCTCAAGTCATGCAATGCCATTGGAATAATACATTAGAAGTTTTCCAATAGCAGTCCCGTTTGGATTGTTGCCCGTTTTTTTAGATCGTTGCGAAGCGCCAGGCTGTAGCAAGCCTTAAATCAATTCAAAATTTTATCATTTGCCTAGCCTTTTCCTAACTATGTTGGGGTCTGCTTCCAGTCTAACCGAATTTCACTGAGTACCAGTGTTTTACAGGGAGTGACTGGCTATCAGACCTCCACAACCCAGTAACTGGGTAACACGATACCTCTTGGCTAGACTGGTTTCAGATCTCAAGCTTCTGACTACTCATAACGACTGTCAAAGATCTTCAAATGACAGCCGTGGCCAACGGCTTAACGTGATTTCGGAGACAAGGAAGAAAGTCGCTATGTAATGATGGACCACCCATCACCCATCCACGGACCAATCTCGGCAAGAGTTGCTTAACCTTGAAGATCGACCCGTGTGGCTGTTATTATTTAACCACGAACTGTCACATTGGATTCTGAATGCCGATTTATCTCCGACTAGCGGTCGCCTCGCAGTTTCACCCACTAGTTGCCGTTCCCGTGGGAATACAGGGATAAAAAGTATCTTTATCACCCGGTGGTAGTGTAGCTTCCCAACGGTGATAGAATTTTTGAAATCGGTCAAGTAGTTTTTAAGTTTATTCGTTACATACAAAAATACAAATATTTCCTCTTTATAATATTAGTATGGATTTATTACAGGTTTGATCGACTAGTACCTAAAGTAAACCGAGCTATTCTTCGTGATCTGATCGTCACAAATACCCTTATACTGATTAATTTCGTCCACTCGATTTAGCCTTCCTCAATCAAATTGAAAGTTACAGCTTGTTATGTATTATTGACATAAACTTCCTTATGGCGTATATGTTCCCCAATGTTAACGCAGTACTGGCCGTGCGCCCACTCGGAACCAGAATATTTGGAACTTGTCCTGTTTTGTTTGCAAAATATAATTTTATTTACATATGCTATTTCAGCTATGTAGAAATTCCAGCCATAAATATTTCTGTGTAAAAATATTTTTAAACTTCCAAGTTGTTTTGCAGAAGTATCCAAAAGTAGCGAATAATAATCGTGTTGTTAATAAAAAAAAATAAGCGAAACTATTAGTCACACGAAAAACCACATTTCCCAGTAATACATGAATCAATAATTTATTTATTTTTTATCCTTAGGGCACTTAAGCTGTGGAAGGCCCTTAACTGAGTTGCTCTTTGTTGTCGTGGCGAATCCTTTAAAAGGACTTCGTAAACTGTTGTCCTATCTTGTTTTATGTGTTGTATGTTTAATAAAATACTAAATAATAAATGATTTAACTAGATTTGACGTTATGCATATACAAAGCCCGGCTTACAGATAAGCTTTTAGGCCATTTGGGCTTTAAAACTGAAACTAATAAGGGTTTGAATGGAATAACATAATTAGAAATTATACCCCAACTATACCGGTCTGAATAGTTGGGGTATAATTTCTAATTATGTTATTCCATTCAAACCCTTATTAGTTTCAGTTTTAAAGCCCAAATGGCCTAAAAGCTTATCTGTAAGCCGGGCTTTGTATATGCATAACGTTCTCTTATCTTATCTTGTGGAGGGGCCGAGAAACAACTCGGACACTTCGACACATTGGGATCTATTGTGGTCCCCTAGATACCTTACTCCTCCCCAATCTCGTTCAAAACTCTTTTCATGAATTTTACAACAAGACTGGGAGATATGATCCTATAGTCTTCTGGTCTTGGATATCCAGCCCCTAAGAGACTCATTCGCTTACCAGCCAGTGCATCGCATGTGCAAAGAAGGTGCTCCATGCGTTCCGTATGTTCCCCACACAACCCGCACATGGGTGTCGCGGTTAAACCCATCTTCATGAGTATGTCGTTGGTTCCAAAGTGCCCAGTAAAGGCCCCAAGCAGGTAGCGGATTTGCCCCCTGCTCATGTTCCAAATGCATTCCCGGGCTTTGAACGTAGAGCCTAAGAATTTCTTGGAGTGTTGTAGACCGGTGCGTCCGTGCGCCAATGAGTTCGCTGTCTATGATCTGCAAACTCCCTAAATGCGGCTTTTACGAGGCACGTCGAGATGCCTACACATGGTTCTGGACCCACAAAGTCATTTGCTGAGCCCTGTCTTGCCAGTTCATCTGCCATTTCGTTACCATGGATTCCTTTGTGCCCAGGGACCCACATCAGTCTTACCCTCTTGTGCTTCCCAAGCCTGTTTAGGGTTTGGACAGCATCCAGAATAAGTCCGGAGTCCAATTTGTAGGATGCCATGACTTTGGTTTCAGCCTGACTGTCACTAAGAATATATATGGATTTATCTCTGGTTCTTCTATCTATATTCTCTTGAGCACAGGTTATTATGGCATAAGTTTCTGCTTGATACCGGTCTCACTCTCTGATACAGAGTGAGATCGAAAAGCGTGATAAATAGCAGTTAACAAAAAGCTATATTTACCCGACTACGACGAATCGAAACGGAGGGTTATATTTTTGACCGGTATGTGTGTATCTATATTTATTTATTAAAACATCTTGAATTAAAAAATGTTAAATTATCTACATAGTTCATTCGTAAAAAGTTTCGTAGTGATCCTATTGTTTATGATGATGTTACATATTGAATTAAACACAATACAATTAATCACTTATACTTTTATTTTATCTTTTTTAATCAGTCCAATCTCAACCTTCTAGTTTCCTCCATTGTTGCCAACCCTCTTCCTCCCGACCCCGGGCTTCATAGACAACACCTCTAACATTCATAGAGTTAAGGTACATTCACACAACATTCCCCTCCTTAATCATCAAACCCATAACGAATAGGAGGTTTGATGTGCCTTCCTGATCTTGTTAGTTTCATAGTTTCAGAATGATGAGATACAAGTAAATTAGAATTATCATGAGATACAGGTATATTAGAATTATCATGAGATACAGGTATATTGGAATTATCATGAGATAAAGGAACATTCAAATTATGCACAGGCTCATCATCACTTAACATATACTCTGATTTGTTTACATTTGCATTATGACTGTCAACCATACTATCATCACTAATGTCAGTGCTACAGCCATAATCATAATTGATGTGTTGCCTGTTCCTGCGATACATATTACCCAACTGATCCTCAATCATGTATGAACGAGGATTAGTCAGCTTAGATACTATTTTTCCAGGTGTCCAAAACTTATCTTCACTCTTCTTTTTAAATCTAATATGTTGGCCTGGATAACATTCTTTTAAAGTTATTGCATTTCTATCGTAATACTGCTTAATTTTATGTTGTTGTAATTTGTCCAATGATTTGTTACGCTTTGAGATTTGTGGTTGTAGATACTTTTTGGACACTGGATACTTAATATTAAGATTTCTATTAAATAACAAATTTGCAGGGGATGGACTATCACCCTTACATTGGTTCCTTAAATTTAACAATGCTATATATGGATCAGAACTGTCATGATAACATTTCTTGAAAATATTTTTAATTATTTTGACGCTTGATTCAGCAAGTCCATTCGATTTAGGTTAATTTGGAGAAGAAGTTGTATGTATAAAATCATATTCCACAGCAAATTGTTTAAACTCTTTACTTGAAAATTGCGGACCATTATCACTTACCAATTCAAGAGGAATACCATGTCTTGCCATTATAGCTTTCATGTGTTTAATTACTATATTAGATGACAATTGGTGTAATTTAACCACTTCTATATACTTACTGTAATAGTCCACTACAAGTAAATAATGCTCTTTATTAAACTCAAACAAGTCTGAGCCCAATTTTATCCATGGTAATTCTGGTATTTCATGAAATTGTATAGGTTCTTTAGTATTATTGCTTCTGTATGTTGCACAAGTTTGACAGCTTAGGCACATTTCCTTAATCTGAGATGAAATGTTAGGCCAAAACATTACACTCCGGGCTCTATTGATACAAGTATTTATACCAAAATGTCCCTCATGAATTAGTTGTAACATATTTTTTTGTAGGGATATTGGTATCACCAGCAAATTATTTTTACATATTATACCATCAACAACAGAAAGATCAAATCTAAAATTCCAAAAGGGTTTGACACTATCAGGCACTGTATTTTTAGAGTTTGGCCAGCCATTTTTTATATAATCTGTTATAATAGTAAGAGTATTGTCTTCTTTAGTTTTTGTTTTTATTAAATCTCTCTTACTTTTAGAAATAGGGAGACATTCTAATGCAATCTCTATGTGACAAATTATTTCTTTGTTTAATTCTTCATCAAACCTGTCTGATTCTCTGTGTTTTATTGGGAGGTATGATCTACTTAAAAAATCGGATATAAACATTTTTTTACCTGGGACATATTTAACAAGAATATCATACCCTTGTATTTTTAGCATCATTCTTTGTAGTCTTACAGGTACTTTACTTAAAGGTTTTTTAAATAATGTCTCTAGTGCTGAGTGGTCACTTTCTACAGTAACATGTCGACCTAAGATGTATTTATGAAATTTCATACAACCAAAAACTATTGCATACATTTCCCTTTCTACTTGAGCATAACCTTTTTGACAGTCTGTCAATGCTTTTGATGCATAAGCAACTGGTTGTCCCTCTTGCATAATACATGCACCTACACCTTCACTACTGCAGTCTACAGAAATAGTAACTTCTTTATTATTGTCAAAAATTTTTAATGTGGGAGCTTGTGAAATGATGTCTTTTAATTTATTAAATGAATCTTCATGGGGTTTATCCCATTAAAATATAATATCCTTTTTTAATAGTTCTCTTAGTGGTGCAGTAATAGTAGAATAATTATTTATAAAACGGGATAAATAATTTGTCACACCTAGAAAACGTTCTAAATCTTTTTTATCCTTAAGAATTTTGATATTTGTAATAGCTGTTACTTTTGAAGGGTCTGGTTTGATCCCATCACCATTTATAATCATGCCTAAAAATTTTATTTCACTCTGAAAAAATCTAGATTTATCTTTGTTGAATTTTACATTATACTTTTTTGCTACTTCAAAAACCTTTAATAATCTTTCATTATGATCAGTTACATTATTTGCATGAACAATCAAGTCATCACAGTAAAATTCCACCCCTTCAATACCACTGAATGATTCCTCCATGCGTTCCTGAAAAGCTTCAGTGGATACAGAAAGTCCAAACGGTAATCTTTTATATTTATAATTGCCAAATGGCGTAGAAAACGTGCAAAGTTTTGAACTCTCTGCATCCAATTTGACTGTCCAAAAACCACTATTACAATCTAGTTTTGTAAAGTATTTATCTCCTGAAAGTTTGTCCATAATATCTTCAACTGTTGGCAATTGTTTATGATGTCTGATAATAAATTTATTTAAGTAACGAGGGTCAATACAAATCCTTAATTTATTATTTGCTTTTTTAATAATTACCATAGAGTTGACCCACTCCGCCGGGCCATCTACTTTTGTAATAATATCTTCTTGAATCATTCGTTCCAATTCACTTTTTAAAGGTTTGCAAAGCGCAATGGGTACTCGGCGAGGTGGATCGGCTCTGGGAACTGCACAATCCTGTAATTCAATTTTGTATGGTTTATCAAAACAGCCTATTCCCTTGAATAATTGAGAATGATTTTCTACAAGCATATTTACATTAGGACATTCTACTAATAAAACTTTACTAATAAGATTTCTGCTAATCAGTTTCATGTTTACACATGTTTTTAGTCCTAAAATAGTTGTACAAGGTGAATTTACAATTACAAATTCAACATTATATGTATTGCCATTTTCCAGACAACATTTTATAATACATACTCCTTTAACTGATATATTTTTACTGTCTAATGTTATTAATTTTATAGGTTTTCTAATAATAAAATTAGAATTGAGTTCTAAGTTTTTAAATGTGTCATAGCACATGCAGTTCACTTGTGCACCGGTATCCAATTTTACCATAATTGCTTTTCCATTAATCAATAATCTCTCAAGCCACTCACTTTTGTTGTTCACCTCTAGTGAACCAATAAAAAATGTTTCCACTTCCCCAGCCTCCTGCAAATCACTATCCCGGTCCTCTACTGTTGCCACATGGTGACTCTTGCAAACTTTCGCAAAATGGCCTTTCTTTTGGCATTTTAGGCATGTAGCACCCACAGCCGGGCACTTGTGTGAAGGCTCCCAACCTTGGAAACCACATCTGAAACAAGTCCTTTGATTCTCCTTCACTTTCTTCTTAAATTTTACTGAAAACACACTTTCAGCCACTGCACTATTCCTGTTTCCATTTTCTAAGGATATCTCAGATAACTGCTTCTGTGAGAGTTCAGCAGCTTTACATATTCTTATGACTTTTGACAAATCTATGTCATCAGCCCTTAATAATCTTTCTCTTGTTGTGTTGTTTCTTATACCTATTATTAATATGTCTCTAATTAGACTCTCCCGCAGGTCACCAAATTCACAGGAAAAGCTGCTGTTAGTAAGCTCTGTTATATAATGCTCAAAAGATTCAGTTGGACCCTGCTTTCTAGTAAAAAACTTGTGACGTTCCATTGAAATATTCTTTTTAGGTATGAAGTATTCATCAAATTTCGTTTTTATCATTTGGAAATCATTTTTCTGATCACCCAAATCAAATGAATTATAAATCTCTATTCCGGCGTCACCGATGGCGTTTAAAAGGATCGCCGTTTTTCTCTTGTCTGGGGCATTCTCTAAATCATTGGCAATTATAAAAATATCCAATTTTTGGAACCATTTCTTCCAAGCTTCAGCGTGATTCTCGCCGTCAAGGATAAGCGGCCCAACATGGCCGGCGACGCTAAACTTTTCCATTTTCACTTTACGTTTGGTGCATTCAACTTATTTTACACCTGACACCATGTTTATGATGATGTTACATATTGAATTAAACACAATACAATTAATCACTTATACTTTTATTTTATCTTTTTTAATCAGTCCAATCTCAACCTTCTAGTTTCCTCCATTGTTGCCAACCCTCTTCCTCCCGACCCCGGGCTTCATAGACAACACCTATAACATTCATAGAGTTAAGGTACATTCACACAACACCTATCACTGTTAAATTTTATTTACTGAGAAAGCTAAATTATTTATTAAAAAAAATATATCGAAATATGTTTACGGATAAAAAGATATATCATAAAATATTGAAATAGTAAGAAGCCGGTTAAAAACTAAGCTTAGAATTTATTTATTAATTTCGAGCACTTTTCATAAATCATTTTTCATAGTCAACCCCGCACTTTGTAAATATATGCACCAAACAGTCTTTAACATATTTTGTAAAAGTATTCATGAGGCTACTATCATTCGAAAGGCTTTACATTGCATCATTAGTATACCATATTCATCATCAGCCTTTTAATGTTCCCACTGCTGGGACATAGGTCTTCTCTCTGTGAGAGAGAATGGGCCATAATCCACCAGGTGGCCCCAGTGCGGGTTTTGCCCCGGACCCGGTGCTCTTTGTTATTTTTGGTTCTAGGACATTCCCGGTTTCCTCACAATTTTATTATTTACTGTTTTGAGAGTAGTGGTGATGAAATAATTTAAACAATGTAAAGCCTGCCTGGGTTGGAACCCACGACGTACAACTTATAAATCGCGGCCTTACCACTGGGCCACCATTGCTCTCCTTACTTATACCATATCATCATCATCCTATTAATGTTTCCACTGCTGGGATACAAGCCTTCTCTCTGTGAGAGGGGATGGGCCGTAATCCACCTCGCGACCCTGTGTGGGTTGGTGGGTGTCACATGTCTTCGAATGTTTGTTTCTAGTAAATTTTTGTTGAAAAATAAAAAAATGTTTCCATCGGTTCCACCGAGTTGCCGGTATACCATATAGATTACACATTGTCCAAACACAATAGCTTTGCAACATCAGCAAGCTATTAATTTAAACCAAGCTAACCAGCATCATCATGTCATCCGGATTGGCCTTTTCCAATTATACTACAGGCGACTTTCAGTCTAACAGGACGCCGCTAAATAATTAATAATAAATTTTATCGAATTTCACGTTTCTGCTGTGTGACGTTTCAAACGTACGCAGATTCAAACCATATTTAGCAAAATTTAGGAAAGGATTTTATAAAATCATTAAATTCGATCATTTGATGCCATTTGTTTACCTATTCATGTTTTAAAACTGTCTAAGGATAAATTTAATCATTAATTATACCGAATTAAAGTTTTTTTTTCATATTTTAAAATTCCATTTCATATTGAACCAGACGAAATTCTTATTAATATGAAAAGTTTTATGGTCTCTACTTCGAAATATTCGCATTCGCATGATGGAATGGAGGTAAAATTATAAAGTCTTTAAAATCCTTAATAGCTTTTTCATAACTCTCATTCAAGTGGAAATATTCAGCTTAAAAGTGTCCTAAATTCTTCTATCAGTAACTATAGAAAAGAAAAAACCAATAAAGTCTAACAAAGTCGATCTGTGGTTCTAGAGAAAGTGTAATTCTGTCAGCGATGGCAATGGTCAAAATGCCAAAATGTAAGACATTGTCACGTGACATTTTTATAGCGTTTGGCTTACCAGACATTTTTGACTTATTGTCAATCGCTATCGTGACGTTTTTGTTGATATAATGTCCCTTGTCTACGGCCCTTAAATTGGGCTCTGAACAAAATTTCATTCTACCAGAGACAACTACAGAGAACATTACCTACGCAAAGCGTGGCAAAATAGTTCGTCTTTTGTAATAAAAAAATGTTTGGGGGTTTTCAATAGATTCATCCGTTCAAATGTAAATTTATGTTATAAAAATACCAAAAGGTTAAAAACATGCACAAAATCAAGAGTCAAGAGTCAAAGTCAAGAGTGAAAAGGTTTCTTCTAGGCAAGCGTGCTCCACCATCGCTTAACATCAGGCGAGACAGTGGTTATTCGCGAGGAATGAATAAAAAAGAATTAAAAAAGTATATTTGAAACAGCATAATCATCATCTCAAAGTCAGTCACCAAACCATAGAGGAGATAGAAGCCGTTTATTTTTTATTTCCCAAATCAGTAAGCCATCTAGCGGGAGAAATTGATGTTCTCTATTGTGAAAAAGTCCAAACGTATTATGGGATTGATTACCGAAATGTCACGTGGAGTTATTTTACATTTCGATATTTTACAATCGTAGTTTCTGATAAATTGTCACTTTGTCTTTGTATTAGTACTTTCCTTTCTACAGAATTTATACATTTAGGCAATAAGTATTATGATAAAATAATACTTATTAATGGGGAAAAGCGCTAATGATCTTTATAAGTTAGGTACAAACGTGTATAATAGTCATAAATGGCAGTATTATTATAATATATCTTAGAACATATCATGCTAATTGAATTTATTGCTATTATATAGTGTACATAGTATCTTGTTTTCGAATCGGAGTCATACTTAGTTTGTAAGACTAAATCATAAAGATAATCCAAATGCGGAATATTTTTAGGGCAATATCTCATTCCTATAATCTATTTTTTTTTTCAAAATCCGTGGGTTCGATTCCTGGCTAGGAATATTGATTTTTCAAAAATCTAATTATGCAGTTTTCGTTTTTATCAAAATCGGCCTCGTGACTCGTTTGAGTGTTTTTTGCTATTCCTCATAGTTTTTGATTTGGCCTTCCATAGCCACTTAAGAAACTCACCCTGAATAAAATATATATAATAGTGAGAGGAAAGAAAAAGGTGGTGAAGCCTCACTATAAATAAAAGAAACAAGCGATGGATTCAGTGAACGGAAGTTTATTTCCGTTTACTAGATGTATTACACTGCATCTGTACCCCTCAACAAAGATCAGTGACCATAGAAATAAATTTGTAAGCCATAAAGTGAAACAGCAATTGTATACACGAACAATATTATCAACGTTTTCAATAGTATAGTAATTTGCCGGCAATATATGAAATATATCGCCTTAGTAAAAATATTACAGTTAGACATTGGCGTAAAAAGGTTGCCCGTTTAGAAAGCAGATGTATATTTCAAGTACTGTTAGATATTGTCTTTCTTTAATGTTCCATAATGTAAATAAAAAACACATTTTAAAGAATACAAAATTTTATTTTTGTGCTCTTAATTATGTGGTAAAC
This sequence comes from Orthosia cruda, assembly GCA_964057195.1. NCBI lineage: Eukaryota > Metazoa > Arthropoda > Insecta > Lepidoptera > Noctuidae > Orthosia > Orthosia cruda. Next base: position 19,981,196 of record OZ059827.1, read on the forward strand.
AGAAAACTTATCGAGGCAACTGCGCGAAAACGATGCAAAAGGACGTTTTGTCCTAGAAATCCCAAAGATACATTGTTGTCACATAAACGTTACGATCGTGCCTGTATACGGCAGCATTTACTAGGAATACGTTCTTTAAAAATATACCGTCTTTATAAAAAACATTTTATAGTTGCTAAGCTATCAAAAATAATGTGCTAATAAATTAAGCTGGTAAAACTAAATATGTATAGTAGGAACTAGATATTAATTTTAGATAAATGTGTACATTCAGAAATCTGGATATAATCTGGTTGCAACGTAGAATATACTTACTCAATTTTATCGTTAGTTAGGTAACTGTAATATAATCATCTGTAAGTAGCCGTGTTATTAAACTCTGCAATAATAAATTATTAATATTCAATCGATTTTCCAGAAATAATATAGATAGCTTACAGCAAAAAGTCATAACCGAAATAATAATATTAAAAATTAAGGGTTGTATTTCTGCTGAAATCGCAATTATTATAAATAGTTATTGAAATAAGTCACTGTTATGTATACATAACAGTGACTTATTTCAATAACTATTGTTTGTATAAAAACATAAATATTATAAGCATTTATGTAAGTAATTATTATTTGATCCTATATCCAAACGTTGGCCAAAATAAATTATATGTTTCATAGATATTTGGATAAATTCATCATCATCATCATATCAGCCGAAAGACGTCCACTGCTGGACATAGGCCTCCCCCAAGCGTCGCCACTTTGACCGGTCCCGTGCGTCTCGCAACCAACGTATCCCTGCAACCTTCACCAGGTCGTCGGTCCACCTGGTGGGAGGCCTTCCAACGCAACGTCTTCCGGTTCGCGGATAAATTATGAATCTTTATAATTATTGGAACTAACATTGGCTCTTATGGTCCAATGTTTGTACAAGTATACGTGTATCAAAAGAATACTTTTATATTCGAATTATACGCAATATATAAGAGCTTATCAAAATAATCTTTGAAATGTAAATTCAAATACTTATTTAATAGTTAAAATAAGAAAAGTAATGTTAGTTTTCATCCATTATTGCAAATAATATTTTCCATCTTAATGTTTCTGACGGCTTGTCACGGGCGCCCTAGAAGGGATGAAGCCAAAGCTGGTATTTGGTATAATTAAACATTTCTTGTCAGAAAATAAACTATATTGAAATTATTTATCTGGTTTTATTGAGATCTCTGTTTTGGTCGAATTTCCTTTTGTGTTTTTGTCACACAAAAGAATTAGACGTGAAACATCTTATCAAATTATTTTGTATTACATGTTAAAATATTTCAATATATTGTATTGTTCACTAGTTATTTGTTTAGAAAAACCCCTTTTTAATATCAATTTCAACAAAACACTAAAGTTGTCTAGACTTTCAAAATAAGTATATTTCTAAATCCAATACAATAAAATAGTATTTTCATATTTTTTATTAAAATCGTTACCCCACACTAGGAATTTCTTTCTGTATCGTGGGTGCGTTTACAAACATATAAACTCACTTACATAAACACCCAGAGCCGGAACAACTTGTAGGTCATACAAATATTTGTTCCGTGCGGGAATCGAACCCGCGACACGCAGCGCAGCAGTCAATCGCTCAACCACTGCACCAACCGTGTGTGGTAAGTACTTAAAGAAATAGTATACATTTCGAAACCACAAGCCAAATTAAATAAATTAAACTATGCATTTTAGAAGAGCTCTCTATTTTCCATTGGACAACATTTCAATACAAATATAAAAGTTTAAATGTGCACAGACAGGAGCGTAGCAAATGGAAAATGAAATTTAAACAGTCATCAATAAAAAATTTAAGACAAGTAAAATTCACATTTTTTATTTCATGCTACATAATTTATCTAGTACTAGCTGATCCTCGGGGCTTCGCTCCCGTCAACTGGCTGCCTATCTACCTAGCCTGCCTACCCTGCCCCTACCATGCTTACCCTGCCTAACCTGGCTACCCTGCCTACCTTGCCTACCCTGGCTACCCTGGCTGCCCTGACTACCCTGGCTATCCTGCCTACGTTGCCTACCCTGCCTACCCAGTCTTTCCTGTCTACCATGGTATACCCTGGCTCCCCTGCCCCTACCCTGGCTACCCTGGCTACCCTGCATACCCTGGCTAACCTGGCTACCCTGCCTACCCTGCCTACCCTACCTACTAACTTTTATCTATTATCAATAGATTTCTCAGCGCACGCCAAATAATGTATTTTACAGGCAACATTTTGCTACCTTGGGTTACCTTATTGCAATTTGTGTAAGGATCTCTATTTTTTTTTAAATTATATTATAGCCTATGACACTCAGGAATAATGCAGCTTTCTACTGGTGAAAGAATATTCAAAATCCGTTCAGTAGTTCCAGAGATTACCCCTTACAACGTCACAAACTCACAAACTTTACCTCTTTAAATATTAGTAAAGATAAAGTATAGTAGACACGGTTTGATCGACAATCTATTGAATACGTATGACACGATATCTTGCGAAAACACCCCGATTCAAACAGTAAAATGTTCCATAACTTTTGAACGGCTGAACCGATTATATTCAAACATACGAGTAGCTAAGAACACTCTCGATTAAGTCACCTTTTAAACAAAAAAAATAATCAAAATAGGTGCACCCGTTTGGACGCTATGATGCCACAGACGCGGCAAAAGAGATACACAGCACACAGAACACAGATACACAGACACACAGATACGCAACAACACACGTCAAACTTATAACACCCCTCTTTTTGTGTCGGGGGTTAAAAAACAAAATTGGTTATTTTAGTGTTCAGTTCTGTGGTTTATGGTTGAACAGATATTTAATAACTGAAAACATTTTGTGGGATATCTGATCATGGATCACAAATAGATCGTCTGTATAATCGTGGGCGCCTTACAAAATAAATCAGAGTGTATAAAACTTTTTAAAATGTTTTATTTTTATGAAAACCTGTGCGCCTTATTTTCCTTATGGATAAGGAAAATAAGGCACCCACAGAAATATAAATAAATTTGTCAAAATACCAAACTGGAGGTGATTAAGTCAAGCATGATGTATGTATGGCCACATTTTGCACGCTTTTCAAGTGTCGCCATTTCGGCTTTATCGATGTTTTACGAGAACATGATACTAATATTATACCTATCAGGTACTCTTAGAACTAAAGTTATAGGTAAGCAATAGGTTGTTGCGTTTATTTTACTATAAAAAGTATAACCAGTTCATTCCTTGAACCTAGAACAGCAATGTAAGTATAGAAAAGTTTATTCGGTGATCGAACGTGCGACCCATAGCGCCTTAGAGATTTGTTACCTTTCACGGAGCCACCGACGGCCTGCCCATCTGTCTCAATTAATTACTTAGACTAAAAGAACATAAGTCCACAACTTGGGAGAGGCTTATGTGGTTTAATAATAAACTGACCTTAAAAACACGTGCCACGGGCCTCGGAAATAATGTTAACACGTTGACGTTGAAATTAGACATTGACCCTTCAAGTGTTTCAAGGTTTTTGTTTACAATTTCATAGCTTACACGTGTAAGGCAGCATATAGAAAACATTCTATGGTTTAACTCATACATGCGAGATTTGAAAAGACTAAAACTTCGTACGGGGGGGGAGACCCACATGTCGTGCATTCACGCCTCATATAAACCACGAAATGGCCCATATGTGGGTCACGCACATGGAACATGTCAAGGCCGTTGGTGCCGGCTGCCAGCTGTAGGTATTTGACAGCCGTTATGTTACGGGAACAATCCTACTGCACTATTCCCTAACCACTGCAACTCTTGAAAACCAGAATCAACAGTGGCGAGCACCAGAAAAGCGCCGAGACAATGAAGCTCGACGAAGTCCCGGAGAATTATTATTAATTAATTTAACTGTCTTGGATCCCGCAACGAAATTAATCAGAATAGAATAAAGGAGAAGTAGGAAAAAAATAAAATCTCCACTTCCTTCCATATCAAGCAGGAGACAGAAGAAAAAAACGTTACGTTACGGGTAGTCAGAAGTAGAAAATCACACGAGTCTTGCTAAGGGGTATCGTATTAAACAGTTTCTGAGTTGTGGAGGTTAGATAGGCAGTCGCCCCATGTAAAATACTGTTACTCGGGTCCATACGGTTAGACTGGAAGCCAATAGGCTAGGAAGATTGATTAATTAACACCTCCTTAAAAAACTGCTCGAAGGAGTTCTAACTAAATCAATGGATAATTGGAAACTGATAGGACTGATGAAACAGCAGTAGATACAAAGACATTGAAGTTATTTCTAGAACAGATCAATTAAGATGCCGAAGGTCAATGAATCTGTAGTCTTCCAACAGATTAATTAAGTGTTAGTTAGCAAATATTATTATTAACAACTGAGAATTAACAAGAGCAAACAATCAAGGGTTATTTACAGAAACTAATATAAATAGAAATTTTATATTTTCTGCAAATAATATCTATCAGAGTGTCAGCTTCTTGAACACGAGGATTTGGGTCTGAAAGCTACAAAATTTAAAGTTACAAATTCTATGCATGTGTCAAACTTTCAAGAGCAGTCTTATAAGTAATAAAAGTACTCATGAATATGATCTTTTACTTTACAAAAAATACAAATACATAATCTTTATAGACATATTTTTTTACAGCAATTAATGAAGCCTCTGACTCCTAATGTCAAAATACAATTTAAATTTAAAAGGATATCATAATATTAAAAAGTCGATAAAATTATTTTTGCATCTTTTTGTGTTTTGCTTTTGAAATCAGTTTATTTTTTTGGGAAAATGTTTCTATTTCTCTCTTTTTAGTTTTAGTACCCTATCACTAAAACGTGAGCAAAGTCAAAGCAAGGTACCTAAATGATTGACAAAATACCCATAATAACTTAATTTACACATTCGTGATGTTTGTCGCTAAGAGGTTCGGTTGTATATTTCATATCTTGAAAACTGCTCATCCAATTTTGATGAAACTTGCACTGTTCCCTAAGTTGGCAGATACTTAATCCAATAATAAAAGAATGATTACGATCTGATAAGTATTTTCGGCGAAATGCGTGGACAAACATACATACAAACAAACATACATTTATGAAATTTTGCACACGTATTTAGAAGCCCGTACAGAGTTACATATTATTTATAACATATATAACTCGGACTGAGGGTAGATGACAAACTTACTTGGAAACTGCACATCGATCATGTCAAAACAAAGTTAATATCACTATTGCGAGAGTTACGAAAAGTTACAAAATGTATCCCGAAACTAGTACGCCTTATCTATACTAATATTATAAAGCTGAAGAGTTTGTTTGTTTGAACGCGCTAATCTCAGGAACTGCTGCTTGGAATTGAAAAATATTTTTGTGTTGGATAGTCTTTTTATCGAGGAAGGTTATAACATCACGCTAAGACCAATAGGAACGGAGCATAAATGCAAAATGTTGCAAAATGGGAAAAATTATGCCTTTTTGAGAGCTTCCGTTGCATGCGCTGCGTAAACGATTTAAGTAGTTAGGGTAGGGTAGGTAGGGTAGATGGGTAGGTAGGTAGACAATTGACGGAAGCGAAGCCGCGTCGGACAGCTAGTTATATATAACTATAGTAAAATCAAACCTAGAATAACTAATCGAAGTGTGGGGATCAGCCGCTAAATCTAATCTAAACCACTACAAAGACCACAAAACAAAATTATTAAAGTATTATTTCACTACCACTATCTACATCCAACAAAAAAATTATACGAAAAATCTAACCTGCTAAATCTCACACAACTTTATACATATAAAACTTGCATCCTCATAAACAAAAACACAATGAATGCAGTACAATCAAACATACAATTGCATAATAGAACAATAACATACAACACAAGAAGTAAAAACAAATTCCAACTAGTAACTGCATGTGCACGGACTAATTATGGCAAAAAAACAGTATTAGTGGAGGGAGCACAGCTGTTCAATGATTTACCGGAAGATATAAAGAGATGTGATAATAATAACTTATTTAATACATAATATTAATGTATGCCTTTAGATCCCGGTTAGATTTACCATTAGCTTTACGGAACCCATAAATAAATACATAAATCTACCCAGTATCATAACTCAACCATATCCAAATGATTTCCACTATTGCATGCCCAATTAACCCGTAGACGGTTCGCTTAACATGATTTGGGCAAGATTTCAAAAGCCCCCGACCCAATGTCTTGCCCATCTAATCAGATAAGCTTATCACTGCGACCCGTATTTTGCTCTATATGGTGTAACCGCTAATTTAATTTGTAACATTAATTTTGAAGTTAACTTGAGTTAGGTCTTTCAGTTTTGGAATTAACATTACATGAGTCATGAGTCATGGTCATGTTAGTCCCGCTCACAAAGAGTTGGCCTGTGTCCCAGCAGTGGGAACAGTAAAAGGCTGACGATGATGATGATAAGGGCTTTTAGTTAGATTCAGAGGTTTTTTACTGACTTTATTTATCTGTCATTTGGATACGTAATAGGAAATTTCTACTAATGGAAAGTGGTTTCTAACGCCTGTGGAGAAATGTAACACTAACAACATTAAATATTGAAGAGTAATCTAATTGCTATCTAGAACAAAGCTCGTTGACTCTTCACATGACCAGAGGGCTGGCCTTTTCTTGGACAAGAGAATCAGCATTGCCATCCAGTGGCAATGTTGCCAGCATTCTGGGCACGTTGCCCATTGACATCGATGTGGACGACTTTTTCGATGCACAATGAGCCCTTTTCCCTCTCCCCTTTGTATTTGTATATAGGTTTTGTTTATAATATTCAATTGTATATATGTTAATATTATTTTGCAGGTTGTGTGGGGAACATACGGAATGCATGGAGCACCTTCTTTGCACATGCGATGCACTGGCTGGTAAGCGAATGAGTCTCTTAGTGGTTGGATATCCAAGACCAGAAGACTATAGGCTCATATCTCCCAGTCTCGTTGTGAAACTCATGAAAAGAGTTTTCAAAGGGATTGAGGAGGAGTAAGTTATCTAGGGGACCACAATAGATCCCAATGGTTCGAAGTGTCCGAGTTGTCTCTCGGCCCCTCCACAAGATAAGATAAGATATTATTATTTTAATTTATGTAATTATAAATTATCACTAATGTTATCTCAATTTGAATTAATAGATTGCTTTATTTGATCTCCAGGCCACGCTCAGAAACAGGATCTTTTTTTGGGACATAAGGTACTTATTGTCTATAAGTTAATATTTTAATACTATGGCAAAACGATATTTCACACAGCGTACACTGTTAAATTGAGATAGAAACTAAAATTTTCTTTAAAAGAACCCATCAAGATATTAATTTAAGATTTATAAAATGCCACCACAGGTCAAGCATTTCGCAAGTGTCTGAGCAACCATTTTTTTTTTTTTTTTTTTTTTTATTCGTTATAGGCTCGCGTTTGACCACTATCTCGCCTGATGTTAAGCGATGATATGGTCGAAGGTGGAGCACGCTTGCCTAGAAGCAACCTATTCACTCTTGACTTGAAGACCCCTAGGTTGTAGCTATCAGGAAACAAGGACGCCGGCAGGGAGTTCCACTCCTTAGCTGTACGCACAATGAAAGTATTTTCAAAACGCTTTGTGCGTATGGGTGGGATATCCACCATGTACCGATGGCACATTGCCGTACGTCTTGTAGTCCGATGATGGAAAGGGCTTGGCGGAATCAAATTGTGCAGTTCCGTCGCGCACTCCCCGAAATGTAACCGATAAAAAACCGACAGGCTGGCAACTCGGCGTCGATGTTCGAGGCTCTGGAGCTTTGAGGCGACCAGTGCATCGTTGCCAATAAGCCTTTTGGCCCGTTTGTCAATCGACTCAAGCCAACCAACCATCATCAAATTACACAAAAAAAAACTAAAAACGATTAACCAGCCAAGAGAAAGTCTAATAAATTAAAAAGATTTTTATCTCTTAATAAATGCCACGACCATAAACGACTTATCCCGTCCGGAGTTTTTAATTTTCCAGTTCCCTTGATGGCACTTATTAGAATTTTAATAAGACCTCTTAATGACGTGATTAGTGTTTGCATGTGACTAGATGGTAAGCCTGATCTGGTAGGTAATTAGAATGTAGCGATGTACCAAACGGAACTATGTCCCAATCTTCGCAAATTAGGCATTTTTGCAAGAAAATTTTACCGCCCAAAATTCGCTTCCGTCTCCGTAAGTTTATTAACAGAAAACACACATATAGAAGGTCCAACGGTGGTAAAATTATAGGTTGATAATGTTAATTCTTACGGTATATAACTGAAGTCAAATACAGTACAATCGGCTCCAACTAAGCGAAAACTCTTTAGTGCATTGGAAATAAATATAAGGTGAAATTTTAAGTTTTTTACGGGTGTAAATGTGATCATGTCACCATGTTCATTACCAAGTGAGTAATTGGTTTATTGGAGCTGATTTATTCAACTAACATTTGTTTATATGTTTTATACAGTTGTGGTACATAGCCGGCTTAATTCAAAAATACTCTTAAGTAATTTTCGTAGTAAGACGCCTTGAGGGGACGCCCTAGAAAGACATATATAGACCTTATTAGTGATTTTCTTCTAAAAGGTCAAGGGGGTGACCATAAGCTCTTAGAGTAAGGTTATTTGAGTATGCATAAGGGACAGATGTATATGACTTGCATACATCTGTACCTTTTTTGCAGTCGAACTGTGATAGTTTTGATACGTCAGGGTTCGGGGGCAGGTCTCATAACCAGCGTGGTTGTATGACTAGACGTATGATCGTGAGTGAAGCAAAAGAAGTATGTAAGGATCGTAGCAGGTGGCATTCTGTAGTTTCTGTCTACCCCAAATTGGGAAAAGGTGTGAGCTTATGCATGTATATATGTATACTAAATAATTATTAAGAAACCTACAAGGTGACAAAATTGCAAGCTGTTATCCATAATCAATTTTTCTGATTGTTATCTTTTCACGTCTTAACTTAGGCTTAACAGATTGCTACAATATTTGGTACACGAGTAGATCATGTCCTGGATTAAGATATATTATTTTATTCTGAGACTTTGTTTTCTTGACATAATTTACCTGAATTTGTCGCGTACGAAGCCACTGGCAGAAGTTATTGATAATTTCACAGCAGCAATGGTAACATGAGTTTTGTATGTGTCATTGTGTGATTGGGATACTCTCAGACGTTTCCAAGTACTACACGGTAATAAAACTGTGCACTTGGAACAGTCAATGTCACACTGACGTCAGACTTTCGCTATAGGCTCACGAGACAAAAGCGGGTCGCCGCGCGGGTAGGAGTGGGTCTGTCGCATGTTTATTTTTTGTCCCGTTTCTGCCGCTTCCTGACTTAAATCCTTCAATTTTGCTTTCTTGTCGGCATGGGTATGACTCAGCAGGCATAGGTCATCGGCGTAATCCAAGTCTTCTAAGACATTAGATTATTCACTCTAATCCTCAGCGCTTGCTGTCGAAAATGCAAAGCAAAATCCCGTCAAGAACGACTAGAAAGAGGAGAAAGGACGTGAAAGAAGGCATCCTTGGCGTACACTTGCGTATACTGCTTTATCATCCGAGGTGAGGCCGTCGTGAGTTACCTTACAGGAATAATTCTTTTACTATCTATTTCATATACTCTCCAAGAGACGGACAATTTTCGCCGGCACTCCGATTTCCAGTAGGCGGGACCAGATGCTGGACCACTTTAGGGAAAGGTGCACAAAGGTGAGATAGATCTCCCTCTGCCATTCTGATGCCTGTTCTAGAATGATACGGATAGCTTTGATCTGGCCCTGGCACGAAGGGTTCCAGCAGGAACCAGCTAACTTAAATTCAATGACCAGTAGGGAGTGGAGTCGCTTGTCATAAGATGAGCACAGTTATTTCGACCGTTTAGTAAATACAATTTCGACAGTGTTCGCTACTAATTTTATTTCACTTCTTCCACCGCTCAAAAGGTCACATCCCTATTAGAGACTACCTTATTACTGTAATTAGCGATGTTCGGATATTGTTATATGCTCGAGTTGGTAATCCCTTAATGTCCATAGTTAGGTAGAGTTAGCTCCTTTATTACTGTAATGAGGTTGTGAGAGGATGCCGTTTAGGACGTAACAGTTTTGTCTCTGGGGTGGGAATGCATCTGTGACATAGATATATTAAATAGTATGACAAAAAAAAGGTGCATACCTAAAACTTAAAATTTCTCTTAAAATGGCTGCCGATGCTAGGGTTGTGTCAATCAAAGAACGGAGATTTGTCGCGGATATGGCACTTACCTACAACTGTTACTACGTCACAACAAAATGTTGCCATTATAAACAACAACTGAAATATTGTTGTATCTTTTAGCAAATACGATTACTATATTAGAAAGAATGAAACAAGACAATGTTTTAAATTCTGTATCGTACTGTATTCATATTTTTTAACGCTAAAATATCGCGGCGCCTCCATGTTATTTCTATCTCAATGATCTGTGGTACCTGTGATATTGCAGATGTTTCTAGATATGACCACATGCCGCCCTTATGAACATTTATTAAAGGAGATCGAGAAGGAAATAATCTTAATCATCAAGAAGAAATAACCATTTTTTTTTCTTTCCTCATTTTTTTTTTGCCTCGCCCACCACTATCTCGCCTGATGTTAAGTGATGAAAATATATTTTAAAAAGCATTTTGCATATATCATGAAAATCAATACATTTAGAGCGTATAATACCCAATAATAATGATAATGTTTATAGGTACAAAAAAGTTTACATTTAAAACATACGGCTATATTGTAAAAATTACATTGTAACCATTGATTAGAGAAAACTGCCTCTCAAACTAGGGCAATCAATATATTGAGAGACAGTATTCGGGTAAGATTTAGCATTCATATACAATTTAGTATTAGTTAAACCAATTAATAACAAATTACAAGTAAAATGTGAAACCTAGATAAATTAGCAGAAAATATAGAATGCTAATATGTTTAATACCGAAGCCCTCATCAGTAAGCTTTTCAATTGCAATAAATGTAAATAAAAATTTGAAAAAAAAATAAGGTCCTCGTAGACGAAAGTGAAAATTCAACGACGAAGCAACGACCACTTTTTCATAGAAATCATTGTGCAGAAATAATTTTATAAAAATGGGTTTTTGCATCGTCCCGTTGCGCCTGTCTAAAACAACCTTTATTTTGTTGCTTCAAGATCGTCTACTATAGTACAAAAGGGCTATTTGTAACTACAATAGTGCTGTAATAGACTAACTAAGGTTCTAATATTATTTTCATCTTTGTTCCTCCAACGAACGGTAGGTAATGTATGTACTTTAATTACTGGGCGTACGTGATAACAGCCATTATTTCTTTACTCTGATGAATGTTGCTGTTACAATGATTTAGTATGAGCGCCAGGGAAATGACAAACACACTGTTATGAATTGTTTCATAATTATTTGTTGGCGAAGCATTTTCGGGAACCTAGGGCTCTGGACAATATATGATTCGATGTCAGCGATGGCGATTGTCGAAACAAAACCTAAGCAATAGATGGATCACTTGACATTTATGTAGCGCTTGGTATTCCTATACATTTTGTACTATTTCCAATCGCTATGATGACGTTTTTGTTGATACAATGTTAGTTGTCTAGAGCTTGACAAAGCAAAAATCCTCACAGAGTACAAAGTTTGACGACCCGCCCCGATGTGCAGCCGTCCCAACGTGACACTGGCAGAATAGTCGACACCGGCTCATTTGCCATTTTTCTCTTTTTTTAAAGTGGCATTATATCTGCGAATAGACTGGCAGAAAAAAAATAGAAAAATATATCAGTTTGGTTTCGAATACTCATTCAAATTTAGAATTAGAACCTGCCAACTATTTTAGGAGTAAAACTGTAATATTTATATTTGAAATAAATACTTCTTCCTGCAGGTATCTCTTACACGCCATAACAGTTAACCAAACTTGACAGTTAATTAATAAAATACGGTAAATCCTTGTTGAATTTTACCATCTCATAATATTGTATACCAAGAAATGTTGTAAACCGTCTTACTTAGTATTTATGAATAAATAATCCGAACTTGATGTTAATTTTAAGACCCAAAGACGTTAATTCCTTTTTGCTTGAGAACGTTGGGTTTTCAAAGCAAAGTAATAGGTGTAAGATACAAATAGGTAGCTATCTTGGTATTAATCACAAACAAGAAAGCTTTAGCGATTTATGTTGTCTATGCTAGCCCACGCATGCGATTCAGTAACTTTGTTTTCCTTAACATTTGTAATCCTCGTACATCATACTTACCACGGAGTTGAGAGCACAGGATATATGTACTTACCTACACTTCCCCCAATGTGTAACCGCCTGTAGTCTCCTCAACATTAGCATTCTATCTGGAATATGTCCACTGCAGGACATAAGCCTAACCCAATGGCTGCCACATGGAACTGTCCTGTGCTTGGTTGAACAGGTCATCGGTCCTGAAGAATTTTCTTACTTATGTGGTAGTGGGAATGACTTATTGTTGAAAGCCGTGGAATTCTACTACATGTGAGAACCACAACACCTGTCAATGTGGTGCTACTTGGGGCAAGCCTAAACAGAAAGAAGTACTTTTAGCTGAAGTAATCATCCACAAGGGCAATGGAAAGGGCTATGCTCGGTGTTTCCTTGCGTGATCGAATCAGAAATGTAGAGATCCGCAACAGAACCAGGGTTACCGACATAGCCCGAATAATTGCTCGCAGAATGGATGGCCGATGGGGCAGAAAGGTTTTGGAGTGGCGACCGCAAACCGAAAGACGTTGCGTTGGAAGGCCTCCCACCAGGTGGACCGATGACCTGGTGAAGGTTGCAGGGATCCGCTGGTTGCGAGGCGCACGGGATCGGTCAAAGTGGCGACGCTTGGGGGAGGCCTATGTCCAGCAGTGGACGTCTTTCAGCTGATATGATGATGAATCATCGACATAATTCTGACTATAGTAAAGACGCATAAAAACTTTACTATTTATAAGTTATCAAATACGCGTATATAAATACAAGAAATACTACACGGCGCAAAGTGGCCATTAGCAGTGCGATGAGCTATAAAACTGCGTGCGATAAAACGTGTTATAGCTTGCTTTGGAGTAATTGCTTTGCACTATCCTACGTGTGCTCTTGTTTATGGGCTTCTGAGTATCTTTGTGGTCAAGTTGGGACTTTGGTAGTAAAACAGTACTTTATACGACGTTATTTCAAGGACTATACGCATTATCTATCGGGAAGGACAGCAGTGGGTGTATTTTATAACTGATTGTGCTCTAAGCAGGAGCTATCGTAACATAGTATTAGTATGATCGGTTAGTTACAACAGAGTCTTTTTACTGCTGGGACACAGGTCTCCTCTCTGTAAGAGGGAGTGGCAAGTAGGCAATCGACCCCGCAGGCTTTCTGTCTTTATTTTTACCCGGCTGCAAGGAAAGTGTTATGTTTTTCGCGCGTATCTTGTATGTTTGTAATATTCTTTATTAAGTATCGTTCAAACCACTTGACCGATTTGTATAATTAAGACATCGTTAGATAGGTCTTGGCCGCCCAAGTGTTCTTAGATATGTGCCGTTAAAATATGGCGGATTTTGTGCGCCATATTGTAGGGATTTTTCTTGCATATCCATCGAGTGGAGTATCAAAATGAAGGGTTTTTAGAAGTAATTACAAAAATATATACCACTTATATGTTTACAAGACATACGAAAAAAAAAGTGTAACTAAAAAGTTGTAAATAAGAAAAGTTGTGCAGTCGGAGGATTTCCCGAGCTGGCTGATCAAAACTATAAATATGATTGATTACAGTATGATTTTCTTCTTGTTTACAACTTTGCAGTCGAGTTTTGTGATTTTATTTACTTTTTTTACTTGTTGGTTCTTGCTAGGACATGCCGTTTCTTTCACATCACGAAGTTTTCTTTGTTACCGATTTAAAATAAAGTTCCTGCCTGTGTTCGAACACTACCGTAAGTTATGACCGTTAACCATCGGCAACAGCTGCGACAGTATGATCTAAGAACGATTTTCAAACGGAATTGCACGTTTGATTGCTGCCCAGCTAAGTTTATCGTTTTGCATTGCTTATATAGTGCGCATACCAAATAAACATAAAACTATTACACGAGAAGGCTCGGAGACCCTACAGTAAGTATTTGCAGGGCAGTTTAAGTTCAGGGCAATTCCAGGTAACTATTAAAAGTTTCCGTACTCATGGAATCCGCTGATACTTAAATGATAAATGATAAATGATTTTATTTCTGTAAGTTGGTTTGTACAAACACTTTTACATGTCGAACATATTTTTAAAACTAGATGAGGTCGGCGTTTCCTATCTGACTACTCTGAGAAGAAAGGCCGAAACAAACTCAGAGGTCACAGTCTCTTTTAAAGTCCTGACAAAATCTTGATTAAATCATGTGAAGACCATGTAGACTGATGTCTGAAATGGTCTTTTGAGGAAAGAACCAGCCAGATTGAGTGGACCTGTCCAGTCAGTGCACGCATTTGTCAATAACCGAGCAGCTCAACTCAGAATTTAAGGAGCTCAACGATTCGACGAACAATACCAAAGAAAGGACATTCGGGTAGGCCGCATAAACTACTCAAACTGCCAGACCATGATTAAAAACTAAGATAAATTTAAATAAAAACAAAAAAAAAAATATCCACATAGTCTTCACATTCACAATAATTAAAATAAAATAATATAATACTTTAAAAAGTAAATATTCTTGTCATTGCAAGAAAACCAAAAAAAAAAAATATTTATAATAACAAAATGCATAGTGCAAAATATAATAAAAAAAACAAAATTAATTGGAGCAGCTCAATCCCAAGCCTTTTTGTTCTCAATGTAATCTTTTGTTGTATAAAACGCTTTCTGGCACAACTTACGTTTAATGAAAGACTTGAATTTATTAAGACTTAGATCTTGCACGTGGCTTGGAAGCTTATTATAAAAGCGTACACATTGACATCTAAACGAGCCACCTATTTTCTTGAGCCTTGTTGTAGGTACTACAAATTTGTGTTTGTTCCTAGTATTTATGTTATGGATATCACTGTATTTTTTAAACAATTTTATATTTTTATGGGCATATAAAAGATTTTCATAAATATACTGAGAAGGCACAGTCATTACATTAATCTCCTTAAATTTCTCTCTGAGAGAGTGTCTCGGGCTTAAT